>CM070712.1:25376863-25803249 GCA_036346275.1 Otatea glauca | reverse complement strand
GCGAAGATCTCGGGCGGGACGGACCTCTTCGGGAGGCGAGGTTGGCTAGGTAATGTCGCCTCACCATTGTAAGCGTCGTAGCTATGGTGAAGCTCGAAACCCTTGAACCTTTCCTCGAGCTTGCGCGCTTCAGACGGTATCACGGCCATGCGGGCGTCTCGGGCTCTGCGGCCTTCATGACCTGTGGACAACAAGTTTGGAGTCTCTGTGGGCGTAAAGTCGGCGGCCGCCAGAGATTCGCGGCGATTGAAGACCGTTGACGAGGGCCTCGTACTCGGCGATGTTGTTGGTCACGTCGAAGAGCAGCCGAATGGCGTACTGGAGCTTGTTCCCGAGTGGATAAACAATGACGACCCCTGCGCCCATGCCGTTCTTGGTGTAGGACCCATCGAAGTACATTGTCCAGTACTCGGGGTCTTGATTTAGTGGTGCACAGGCCGGTCCACTTCGGTATGCGGAAGTCAGCTAGGGCTTGCGACTTGATCGCCGTTTGGGGAACGTACGATATGTCGTGGCCAATGAGCTCGAGCGCCCATTTGGCTATTCTTCCTGAGGCATCGCGGTTGTGGATGATTTCGCCAAGCGGTGATGTGGTGACCACGGTGATGGGATGCCGGTCGAAGTAATGGACCAACTTCCTCTTCGTGATGAGCATCGCATAGAGTAGTTTCTGCACCTGCGGGTACCGAGCTTTGGACTCATAGAGGACTTCACTGATGAAGTAGATAGGCCGTTGTACCTTGAGCACATGGCCTTCTTCCGCTCGTTCTACGACGAGGGTTGCACTGACGACTTGGGTCGTAGCGGCGATGTAGAGGAGTAGTGGTTCTCCCAGTGCGGGAGACCCGGTGCAGGGGATGAGTCGGGAAAGTATTCGGTCGGGTGAGGGCTTCCACAGAGCCTCACAGGTCAATGGAATTGATCGGACTTCTTGAGCGGCTTATGCGGCGGCATTCGCGCTAGAAGCGAGACACGAAGCGACTTAAAGGCGCAAGGCATCGGTTAGCTTTGGACCCCTTCGGGTTGCCGTAGGCCCATCTTCAAGATCGCGAGATCTTCTCTCGATTGGCCGATGCCCCACGCTCGAGAGCGATGAAGCCAAGTAGCTTTCCTTTAGGAACCCGAAACACATTTCGGGGTTGGGCCGTGTCGATGCCGGTGGAGGTTGCAAAGGTTTCCTCGGTCGAGATAGAGTCACGGCCTTCCTAGTTTTGACAATGATGTCGTCGGCGTGCGCCTCGATATTCTGACCTATCACGGTCAGCTGAAGCACGTTTGCATACATCATTTGGTATGTAGCGCGCGTGTTTTAGACCAAATGTCATCGTTATGTAGCAGAGCAGGCGAGCGGGGTGATGAAGGAGTTAGCGGTGGTCGGACTCCTTCACCGCTATCGGTGATAGCCGGTAGGCGTCAAAAGGACAAGGATTCACACCAGCGGTGGAATCAGCGACTTGGTTGATGCGGGGCAAAGGGAGCAGGTCCACAGGACACGCCTTGTTGAGCTCGTGTAGTCGACACACATTCTCCATTGCCCATTTTCTTTTTACAAGGGCCGGGGTTAGCGGCCACTCGGGTAGCGAACTTCTTTGACAAACCCTGCGGCCAAAAGTTTGGCGATCTCCTTCCCTATGATCCTGCGCTTCTCCTCGTCGAAATGTCGTAGGCGTTGGGCGACCGGCTTTGAGCCTGGTTGGATGTTCAAGGAGTCTCGACGACTTCCCTTGGGATTCCTAGCATGTCGGCAGGCCTCCATGCGAAGATGTCTCGGTTAGTGCAGAGGAAGTCGACGAGCGCGCTTTCCTATTTGGCGGGGAGCACGGCTCCAACCCGCATGGTCTTGGCCGGATCCTCGGGGTCGACCGCGACCTCCTTTGTATCCTCGGCGGTCTTGAAGGAACCAGGCCCCGACTTGCCGGAGTCGAGGACGGACTCGGCGGTTTCCCTCTGGAGGTTCGCGAGTTCAGCGGACGCGATGACCGCCGACGCTAGCTCGCAACTGCTTCGCTCGCAGTTGTAGGCAAGCTGAAAAGATGAGGCCACGGTGATTACTCCCCATGGCCCAGGCATCTTTAGCTTGAGGTAGGTGTAGCTCGGGATCGCCATGAACTTGGTGTAGCACGGCCTCCCCAGGATGGCGTGGTAGGAGCCGGGAAAATCCACAACCTCAAAGGTGAGGGTTTCGGTGCGGAAGTTGTCCGGCCCCCCAAAAGTGACCAGGCGGTCGACTCGCCCTGCAGAGTAGGTGGGCCGCTTGGCGGGATGACGCCGTGGAAGGGTGCCTTGCTTGGCCGGAGACTTGAGCGGGGGACCCCCATGGCGTCAAGCGTCTCAACATATAGGATGTTGAGACCGCTGTCGCCGTCCATGAGCACCTTAGTCAGGTGCTTTGTTCCCATGATAGGGTCGACCACCAGCGGATATCTCCCTGGCTGCGGAATGTGGTCAGGGTGGTCGGCCCGATCGAAGGTGATCGGAGATTCCGACCAACGAAGGTATTGGGAAACGGCAGAAGTTGCCGTGTGGACCTCGCGGAAGGCGAGCTTGAGCCGCCGCTTGTCGGCGTAGCATGCCGGTCCGCCAAAGATCATCAGGCAGCTGTCGGGTTTTGGGAACTCAGTGTCAGCCCTCTTTTCCTCAGCCCGTGGTGCCGGGTCTTGCTTCTTTCATTTACCCCGCGACGTTGTGGGGGTGCCGGAGATGAAGCGCTTCAGGACTTCGCAGTCCCGGTATTTCTGCTTGACGGGGAACCCGTGGTTTGGACACGGGCTCTCCATCAGCTTTTCGAAGTGGTCGGGCACGACGGCTTGTCGCGCTTGTTGCTTGGCAGGGTTGTCGGCAGCCACGACCTGGCGGCCTTCTCGGCCTTGCTTCCCCTGTCGCTTCCGCTTGTCGGAGCGGTCGGAAAGGGACCCAACTTGAGCGCTGGGCTCTTGCTTGGCCTTCCCTCTCTCGAAGATGGCCCCCACAGCCTCTTCACCAGAGGCGTGGTTGGTGGCGATGTCCAGGAGCTCCTTGGTGGTTCTGGGCTTGACGCAGCCCAGCTTGTGCACCAAGGCCTTGCAGAAGGTGCCGTAGATGAACGCCCCAACGACATCGGCGTCAGAGATGTCGGGGAGTTCGTTGCACTGTCGGGAGAAGTGCCGGATGTAGTCCCGGAGAGTCTCTCCCGACTACTGCTTGCAACTCTTCAGGTCCCAGGAGTTTCCGGGGCGCTTGTGAGTGCCCTGAAAGTTTTCGACGAAGAGGCTCTTCAAGTCGGCCCAGTTCCTGATAGTCTTCACAGGCAAGTACTCGAGCCAGGCTCAAGCTGAGTCCGCAAGGTAGATGGGGAGGTATTGGATGATGAAGAGGTCATCTGTAGCTCCTCCCGCCCGGCATGCGAGTCGGTAATCTTTCAGCCAGACGTTGGGGTTCGTCGCCCCAGTGTACTTGGCTATGTTGATCGGTGCCCAGAACTTGGCAGGGAAATCCGCGTAGCGGATCCCCTGACAGAAGGCCTGTGGTCCTGGACCATCGGGGCTCAGGCTACGGTCATCGCGGCGACCGCCGTCTACGACTCGTGACCGGGCCGCTTCGTCCGAGGCTTTTTTCCGCGCCTCGATGGTGGCGCGGACGTCGTAGTCGTTGCCGAGGCGCAGACGCACCGGGGCGCGCGAGGCCTGGGGATGTTCGTGCTATGCCGTCGTCTTTGCCGAACCCAGCCGGTTTCGAGCGGCGGTGCGGCTCGGGCGGCTGGAGGAGGCGCCCGAGTGGTGGGAGCCGGAGCAATGCATGTGCTGCACGGCAGCGTGTTCCACCAGTCCCCGAAGGTTCTGGTATGTCGCCTTGGCCTCCGGGTCGTCCGGCTCGGGAATGCCGCGGAGCAGCATTGCGGCTGCGGCCACGTTTTGGCTTGCGTGGGGGAAGAACGGGAGGCCGTCGGATTCCTCCACCAGCTGGTGGTGAACCTGACGCGCGCATGCGCGCCCGGCGCCAGGCGCGAGTGGGGGCTCGGGCTGACTCTGCTCCAGGTCAGCCTGGAGTTTGTCGAGCTCGACCCTTCGGGCCTCCAGTTCCTCGCGCTGTTGTTGGAGCTCGGCTCGACGAGCTTGGGAGCGTTCAGCGCGCGCTCGTGATATTCCTCTTCTGCGCTGCAGTGCGGCTGGGCGAAACTCTGTAGTCGCGGGGTTGCGGTCGGGTTGACCACACCGCCATGTTGCACTTTCGCGAGTGCGGTCCGTCGGCAGCGCGTTCCGTGTCGGAGCTGGAGTTGTGGCTGGAGTTGTCTTCCAGTAAGTCGTGGACGGAGGCGGCATATAGCCGATCATTGCCACGAGATCACGAGCCCACGGGGTGGCGTAGTCACCCGCCCGAGCTCCGCAGGTGTCGTTGCGAGAGGCAGCGCGGTAGCAGTGGGCTCTGTAAGGACCGAATCCATTGATTCGAACCCACTTTGTGTTTACCGTACTAGTCCGGGATCAGCGCTAGTGCACACGGCTCAACATCGGTACATATCACATCATACTCAGCGATAATAGAATAATAGTTCATTTATTTATATAGCTAAATGTATGATCTTATGACCGACTTACATTATTAAGCCACGCAGGCAAGGCCGAAATATAAGCTAATAATTAAGCGTGGAAAGTAGAAAGCGTAGATAGCTCATCGAGTTCACCACAGGCAACCGACAAGGCTCGGACCCTAATGAGTCGTGTCTTCCTGGACTTCCTCTTCCAACACGGTGTAGATTCTTCAATCTGTTGATTATTGTTGTTTGGCAAGGGTGAGTACTTAAGCACTCAACAAGTTGTGCCTGATGTAATGCAATTCTATATATCTATATGCAAGGCTTATTCCAATGGATAGGCTATCATGGCTATTTTGCAATAAGCGACATTTGTGAACAAGTATAATAAATAGATTGTAAAGATCAGAAAACAAATAGCAATAATAAATAAATTCAGTATTTCTCAAGTAAACCAAGTTTCCAATCCTAAGTCAAATTCCATCTTCCACATGGCATTCCGCCATCCCAACCAAATTGTCCATTTAATTAAGCTAACCCTTAACTGTAATTCCCGAGCATTGCTCAATACCGCGAGCACGGCTATCCGAATAGTTTTACACTCTGCAGAGGTTATGCACTTTACCCACGTGATACAACCAAACACCACAAAGGCGAGTGATTATAACAAAGCCTTTACAATGCGCTGGCTTAATCCGGTACTACCCGCTAAGGTTTCAACACTGGTGGGACTGGTTACCACATCCAGGGCACCCCTCTTGCGCCATGTGAATTACTCTATAACTCGGGAACTCACACCGACCACGATAGTACCAAAATTAAGATATTGCAAATTACTCAGCTAGGCTGGCCCATACCAGACATGTGGTTGCATGATTAACTCAGGTCAAAGGCTTGCAAGGTTAAGTCCTTAGAGTGATCAAGGCAAGACATCCACTGTAACATCCCAAAAATTTGGCTTATAATTTCGCTCATATGTTTTTTGGTGATTTTCTGAATTTATTGGATTTTTTTTCCAGAAATTAATTGAATTGAATTTAATTAAGTATATTGAACCTTTTGTGAAAACTAAATATATATAGATAAAGTTAATATAAAGTTTTACCAAAAATATTTTATTTGTGCTCGAGAATGTCTCAAAGTATTTATGAGAATTTTAAGGATTTTTCCCTGATATTTTAATTGCTTAAAGTAGATTAATCTAATTTCGGAATTATTTTAAATCAAAAGCTTTTGAAAATCGAGTGAGCGATCTTGGGCCGAAGCCGATCTCGCGTGCGTGTCTTGACCCATCGGCGCGGCCCGATCGACTGTCACGCCGCCTCGCGTGGCCGTTGGATGAAGATCGGACGGTGTCTCCTTCGCGAAACCCTAGCGCCTTGGCCGTTGGATTGAGATCGGCGGTCGGGATCGTTTCGCGTTGTTTTGGTAAGTTTAGATCTCGCCGTTGATTTTGGAAAGAGCGGATCGGATCGTATCGCCGGATCTAATCACGGCGCTCGTTACCGTCGGACGGTATCGGCCTTCGTCTCCGATTCGGTTTTCGAATCCGTCGCCGCTGCCGTCGCCGCCGCGTGATTTAGGGTTGCCGTTTTAGCGCGCATGCCGAGGCTATAAAGCCGCAGCCCGCACACCGAGGTTCCTCATCCCGAGCGCATCCGCCGATGCTAGCCTTCGCCGTTGAGTCACCGCCGTTTAGCCCGAGAGCTCGCCGTAGTTTTCGCGTCGCCGCTCGTTTTCGCCCGTTCGCCGTCGTCAAGCGCCGTTCGGCGTGTGGGTTCCGATTCGGGTTCGCCACGTCGAGCCGCACCGAGCGACTACCTCTTCGTCGCCGGCGGGAGCGAGCGCGCCGTCGGGTCGTCGTCGTCCTCGTCTCCGGGAACTCAGCGCCGCCCGCGACATCGCCGTGCCGAACCGCCACACCGTCGGATCTCGGCGGACCATCGGATCGAGCCACGTCGCCGTCTGCGATAAAGCGGCTCGGGTAAGCGTGGCCGTTGGATCGGGGTTGTTCGGGTGAGATCGCGCGCGCGTGCGATGGCGTTAGCCGTCGGATCGTCGCGCGGATCGCGCGCCGCGTGTCGAGCATCGGCGCGGGCGGCGTCGCAGACTAATCGATCTTGTAGCCGCGTGTCGGGCGCGTGGTGCGGGCGCCGTGGGCGGCGTCACGGTGGACGAGCGGTTCCGTGGACCGAGTCCATGGACCAGCGACGTGTCGGCGCTGATTGGTCCGAGTCGGGGCTGGCGTCGGCGTTGCGCAATAAAATCTTTTCCAATAGAAAATAATTCGAAAAATCGAAATTCTATTTTCTGTATTTTGATGTTTATTCAAACTTCAAAAGGCTATATCTTTTGCATTTTAACTCGGATTTGAGTGTTTCAAATTTCTAAAAATTTGTAAAATCAAGATCTATTTATTGGTGAATTTTATTTTATTTTTGGAGTTTGGTTGCTCTCTGGTTTGGTGTTTATTTGCTATTTTGGCATCGTTTGCGTGAGACGTTGAACTGCTCGGTGATCCGGAAGAAGATTCGTCGCCCAAGACCCAAGCTCAGATCAAGACCAGCACCTACTCCAAGGCAAGTTGTGCTTTGATCATGTTGCACCTAATTTTCACCAAATTACTATTTTGTCTTTTAAACTTTATGCATGATATTTTATGTGTATAAATGATTTCAATTAATCAGGGAATTAGATAATATGCCTATTTGAATTAAACCATACCTTGTCAATTATATGCCATGATCTATTTGTCACCCTAGGATGTGGAATTATAGTTGATAATCAACATGGGCTAGTTAGATCGTCATAGATTGCTTAGCCATGCCACGTCATCACATGTGTCAGAATGTCGATACTTAATCTTGACTAATGGAATATGGAACAATGTTTATGAATTGGTGTGTCATGTGTTGTCACACAATGATATCAAGTTGTCGTGGCGAGGAGGTCACACATCGGGATTGAAATGTTGATGGCATGTGGTGCTTGGTAATCAAGCTCGGGTGGTAATGATTTTAGATTGAGGCAAGTGGCAAGGGCGGTGTGCCAAGGTGGGCCAGGTTTGGCGGGGGTATGTGGAAGTCTTGCCTTAATCACCTTAAGGACTTAACCTTGCAAGCCTTTGACTGAGTCTCTCTTGCAACCACATGTCGGAATGGGACACCTTTAGCTGAATAATTTGTGAAACCTAGATTTGATCTTGTCGTGGTGAATAGTGAGTCCCGGTTACGGTTTAACTCACATGGCGCAAGAGGGGGCCTGTTGTGGTGGTTTAACCCTTGATGTTGAAACCTTAGCGAGCGATCTTGGGTCTAGGTGTAGCATTGTAAAGGCTTTGTTATGATCACTCGCCTTGGTGGTGTTTGGTTGTATCGTGTGGGTAAAGTGCATAACCTCTGCAGAGTGTACAATCTATTGAATAGCCGTGCTCACGGTATTGGGCAATGCTAAAAATTACTGATTAAGGGTTAGACTTTTGTTAAACAAAACTTGTTGGGATGGCAAGGTGCCATGGAAAGTGGAAAATTAATTTAGGATTGGAAACTTGGTGTATTTGAAATACCAATTTATTAATTCTTGTATTTGTTTTATTGCTTTCCAATCTATTTATTGTATTCTTGTTAAATCTTGCTTTATTGCAAAAATACCCTTACTAGCCATTCCTTTGGATTAAGCCAAACATATAGAATATTAGACTTGCATTATTTTGCACAACTTGTTGAGTGCTTTATGTACTCACCCCATCAACAACAACTTCGAAGAGGAAGAATCTCGCGACCATGGATGAGGATTATTTGGATCACGAATGCTTAGGTCCGAGCCTCGTCGAGTTGCTCGTGGCGAATCGGGCGCCACTGCGTTTATTCTATTTCCGCTGCTTCTCATTGATACTCTTTTAAGCCCTGTGAGGCATTATTCATGTAAGACAACAGATTATTATTAATTAATGAAGTTTATGCTATATTTATTGTGTGTGACTATGATAGCATCTATGTTGAGCCTGTGTGCACTAGCGTGATCCTGGACTAGTGCGGTATACACAGAGGGTCCGGATTTGCAAATTCGGGTCCCGACATCCACATACCCTCTGCCCATCGGGCCTACCTTAGCATACTCGCCCCTTGTCACTTGCCCCAATCTAAATGATTATCACCCAGTTGATTACCACGTGCTATCAACAATTCAACATCGTTGCGTGACATGACTCACCACAACAACTCAATCTCATCGTGTGATCCCACATGACACACAAGTTCATAACATTGTTCCATATTCCATTAATCAAGATTAATTATCAATGATTCCAACACATGTGATGACGTGGCATGGCTAAGCAACTAATACGATCTAACAATACCATGTTGATTATATTTACTAACCAACTATATTGAACCAATCTAGGGTGACAATGGATCATGGCATACAATGACAAGGTAGGGTATAAATCAAACAGGTATATTAGCTAAACCCAATCTAATTTGTACCAATTGTATACTTGAAATATATACAATAGGGTAAAACAAATATAGCAATTTTATAAACATGGGTTCAACATGATCAAAGCACAACTTGCCTTGGAATAGGTCCTGATCTGGTTCTGGAACTTGCTCTTGAGTTGCTGGATCTTCCTCCGAAGCGTCGCACAATTCAACGTCTACGCGTACCGAAGGAGAAAAGCAAATAAATACCAAAACAAAGAGAAA
The DNA here is from genome assembly GCA_036346275.1 of Otatea glauca. Classification (NCBI taxonomy): domain Eukaryota; kingdom Viridiplantae; phylum Streptophyta; class Magnoliopsida; order Poales; family Poaceae; genus Otatea; species Otatea glauca. The sequence goes on along the minus strand of CM070712.1, from coordinate 25,794,033 downwards.
ATGAACTACAAAAATCAAATAAAATTCACCATTAAATATATCTCAATTTTACAAATTTTTAGAAATTTGAATCACTCAAATCTGAGTTACGATGCAAAAGATATAGCCTTTTGAAGTTTGAAATAAATATCAAATTATGAAATTAGAAAATCGAATTAACAGATTTATTTTTAAATCGAAAACAGATTTATTGCGTCATCATGACGTCAGCCCTGGTCCGAAGCGCTCCGGTGCTGACACGTGTCCCCTCGGTCCATAGACTGCGTCCACGATTTCCTTTGGTTCACGATGAACCCGGTTCACGCGCGCTTGGGCCACTGACGAGCGGGTCCCACACTATGCCGACTGGACGCCACCGCGCTGCTTACCCGACACGCCACGCCAGCGCCACGTCGTTGTCCAGTCCGATCTGTCATCCACGTGGCGACACGCGGCGATGAACTAGCAAGCCACGTCGACGGCGGTGGCGCAGGAACCTAGGGTCATCAGCGGCGATCGGCCCGACTACCTACGGCATGCCCGCGGCCTTGCTTACCTGATGACGTGAACAGATCTAAGGTTTGGGCACTTGGGCGACGGCAGCGACAGCTTCTTCCTCGACGGCGGCGACTCCCTCGGTGATCTCCCTCTCTGGCGCCGCTCTGGCGGATCGGCGCGCAAGACGAGGTGCTTCGAGTGAAGGCGAAACGGCTGCAGTCGGTCTCGGACCTTGCGATGACTTCAACGACGGCGAATCGACGGTTCTTCGCGGCGGCGACGCTCAGCAAACTTTCACAAAATCACGACGAATCAACAGCGCTCTCACGGGCTAACCTAGGGTTTGATGCGTTTGGGGTATTCATGACCCATGCTCTCCTTTTATAGCGATAGGGCCGGCTGCTTCGCCCGATTGCCCTGCAGAGTCCACAGCGGCCACGAGACGGACTCTGAGTCCTGGTCAGAGAAGACGACGCCCGGTTGCGCCACGCGGCAGGATGGACGGTCAGGATTCGCCAAGGAGTGGCGGAATCCGAGCCGATGGCGAAATCTAACGGCTCCTGGCGCTAGCTTCCAGAAGATGGGCTGGCCCAAACGCACAGTGGATGGGCCCAGCCCAACACTGTTCCAAACATTTTCTAGGTTTTCCCAATTTAAATAAATACAGAAATTCGTTTAACTTGTTTTAGGCAATAAAACTATTTGGAAAAATCCAAGAAAAATCCCAAACATACTTTGAGACATTCTGAACTTAAATAAAATATTTTTGTCAAAACTTTATTTTAACTTTGCATAAATTTAAATAGATTTGAACAAAAGGTCAATATTCATCATTTAAAATTAATTCAAAATAAATCCAGAAAAATCCAAATAAATTCCAGAAAATCATAAATGCGTATTTAAGCAATAAAATATTATTTGGGCAAATTTTGGGATGTTACAAACCTCCCCCCCTTAACAGAATCTCGACCCCGAGATTCAAGGCTAACTAAAGAATAGGTTCGGGAATTCTGACTTCAAATCTTCTTCTCGCTCCCAAGTTGCTTCACTTTCAGAATGATTGCTCCACTGAACTCTGCAAAAGCGAATAGACTTGTTTCTAGTCTTGCGTTCCATAACATCCAAAATTCTGACCGGTTACTCTTTGTAAGTCAAATCTTCCTGCAGCTCTATTGCATCCAACGGGGTTTGCTCCGTTGGCACTCTGAGACATTTCTTGAGCAGCGACACATGGAATACATCATGCACTCCTGCCAAAGACTGAGGTAACTTTAACTGATAAGCTACTTCTCCTCGACGGCTCAGGATCTTGAACGGACCAATATATCTTGGTGCAAACTTCCCTTTAACGTGAAATCTTTTAACGCCCTTAAGAGGGGTAACCCTAAGATACACATAATCCTCTGGTTCAAAACTCAAATCTCAGCGTCGGTTATCGGCGTAACTCTTTTGCCTTAACTGTGCTATCTTCAACCTTTCTCTGATCATTGCAACTTGATTTTCGGCTTCCTCGAGAATATCTGGCTCAAAAACCAAACGCTCTCCTGTTTCATTCCAATTTAACGGAGTACGACAAGCACGTCCATACAACGCCTCAAATGGTGACATCTGCAAGCTAGCTTGGTAACTATTATTGTAACTGAATTCCGCATATGGCAAACATTTATCCCAAGATGTAGCATAGGCTAAAGCACAAGCTCTCAACATATCCTCTAAAATCTGATTTACTCTTTCGATCGACCATCATCTGCGGGTGATATCTCAGATCAAATTCAGACGAGTCCCCATTGCTTCATGCAACTTATTCCAAAATCTCGAGGTGAATTGGGTTCCTCTGTCTGACACAATCTTTTTGGGCACTCCATGCAATCATACAATCCTTGACATGTACAACTCTGCTAAACGATCTCCTGAGTATGTGGTCTTCACCGGGATAAAATGAGCGACCTTGGTCAAACGATCCACAATAACCCAAATCGAATCATAACCTCTCTGAGTCTTAGGTAAACCGGTGATAAAATCCATTCCGATTTCCTCCCACTTCCATTCCGGAATTTTCAACGGCTGCAACAAACTGGCTGGTCTCTGATTCATGGCTTTTACCCTCTGACATACGTCGCATAAAGCAACATGCTCCGCTACTTCACGCTTCATATTGGGCCACCAAAATCTCTCTTTCAAGTCCTGGTACATCTTAGCACTTCCTGGATGAATTGAGTACTTTGAATCGTGAGCTTCCTCAAGAATCAGCTGTTTCAGTTCCTTTTTATCCGGCACGCAGATTCGGCCTTTGAAGAACATGGTTCCTTGCTCGTCTAGAGTGAAATCCATGGCTAGGCCTTCCTCCTTTTTAGCCTTGATTTTAGAAATTTTATCGTCATCTTTCTGGCCTTCTCTAATCTGATCCTCCAGTGTTGGCTTTACTTCCAGTGCAACTACAATTCCTTGCGGAACAACTTCCAACCTTAGCTTCTGAAATTCCTTACATAACTCTGGTTGATCTTCCATTGTCAATGTATTCGCGCTATGGCTCTTTCGGCTCAGAGCATCCGCTACCACGTTGGCTTTTCCGGGATGATAATGAATTCCCACATTATAATCCTTAATTAGCTCCAGCCACCTTCGCTGTCTCATATTAAGATCTGCTTGAGTGAATATGTATTTCAGGCTCTTATGGTCTGTATATATCTCACATCTATTTCCTATGAGATAATGACGCCATATCTTCAAAGCATGCACTACGGCAGCTAACTCCAAATCATGCGTTGGGTAATTCACTTCATGCGGTCTTAACTGTCTCGACGCATAAGCAACGACTTTGCCTTCTTGCATTAACACACACCCCAGGCCTTGCTTTGAAGCATCGCAATAGATATCAAATCCATTCTGCACATCTGGCAACACTAATATGGGGGTGTCGTTAAACGCTTCTTTAATTCCATAAAACTTTTCTCGCACTCTGGCGTCCATGCAAACTTCTTTTCTTTCTTCAACAACTGCGTAAGGGGTTTAGCAATTGTCAAGAATCCCTCTATGAACCGACGGTAATATCCCGCCATACCCAGAAAACTACGGATCTGGGTAACAGACTTTGGTTGCTCCCAATGCAACACTGCGTCCACCTTGCTTGGGTCGACTGCCACTCCTTTAGTAGTCATTACATGACCAAGAAATTCGACTTTTTCCTTCCAAAATTCACACTTGCTAAACTTAGCATACAGCTGATGTTCTCGCAACCTCTCCAAAACCATCCTCAGATGTTCTGTGTGCTCTTCTTCTGTTTTCGAGTAAACCAAGATATCGTCTATGAAGACTACAACAAACTTATCCAAATATTCCATGAAAACCTTATCCATCATGTTCATGAAATATGTCGGGGCATTTGTCAATCCAAATGACATGACTGTGAACTCATAATGTCCATATCGCGTAGAAAACGCAGTCTTAGGCACATCCTCCGCTCGGATCTTCAACTGATGGTATCCTTGAACGAAGATCTATCTTGGAAAAACTCCAGCTCCTCTTAATCGATCAATTAAGTCGTCGATCCTGGGCAACGGATACTTATTCTTGATCGTTACTTCATTAAGTGCACGATAATCAATGCACATCCTAAGGCTTCCATCCTTCTTACGAACAAACAAAACCGGTGCTCCCCATGGTGATGAACTAGGTCTAATGAAACCTTTCTCTTGCAATTCCTCAATCTGCTTTTTCATTTCCACTAACTCGTCGGTAGGCATCCGATATGGTCTCTATGATATCGGTGCTGTCCCTGGTGCTAACTCGATAACGAACTCGATATCGCGATCTGGCGGCAGTCCTAGTAAATCTTCTGGAAACACGTCCGGGTATTCTCTGACTACTGGCACATCTTCCATGCTGATGGCTTTCACGCTGTTGACCACTAACTGCCCATCACGAACTGCGGTCGCTTGAAATTCTACCTTCTTGCCATTAGGGCCTTCCAATGTTACAATCCTTCGGTCACAATCCAAAATGACCTTATGCTTAGACGACCAATCCATTCCAAGGATGACGCGTCTAGGATTGCGCATCTATCAAGATAAGATTTGCTAGAAACTCTATCCCATCCATAAACAACTTAGCTCCCAAACACCCAAGGCTAGATCTAAGCTCGATCACGGGGCTTGGACTAAAGCACACACTTAAGATTCACCACTTTAAATCCATTCTTGGTTGCAAAACTTTGAGAAACAAGCGAATGCGAAGCTCGAATCAAACAAAGCAGTAGCAGTCGAGTTAACGAGAAAATTACCCAATTACAACGTCCGTAGCTTCACGAGCTCCATCTGCGGTGATGTGGTTGATCCTCCCGCCGCGATTATTGATTGCGGTGTTGCTCCGACTAGACACGGCGCACGATTTCCTCCGAGGTGGTGCCTTGGCGGTGTTGTTCCCAAGTTGAAGCGAATCGGCGTGATGCCTCCCTTACGTGGACACCTATTAGAAAAGTGCCCGCTCATTGCATGTATAGCATCTTTTCACTTTGCAGATCGCTTGACTCCCTCGGCGCATTGTTGCCTGTCTTTGGAGTCTGAAAGTTCGATTTGCGAGGCGAGTGCGAGGGTTGATGTCTTATTCACGGTGGCGGTTGGAATCTAGCAAATTGATGTGGTGACATTCTCAAGCGTAGATGGTTTGGGCGTCCACCGATTAGTCATCAAGCGCTTATGGTTTCACCCACTCTTTGCGCTTATCCTCTAGGATCAAAGCCTTATTGACTAACTCACGAAAGTGCGGAAAATTGTGGGTAATCGGTCCCACTGCATCCTGAATTCACCCTTCATGAAACGAGGCGCTTAGCTTTATCTGTCGCTCGTCTTGAGGGCATAGCGAGCTAATCGGGTAAATTTATTCGGATACTCGACCACCGGTTGGCCTCCTTGTTTGAGCCACGAACTCTTCCTTCTTAAGATCCATCATTCCCTGCAGGACATGATGCTGGTGCGGTAGTAAACTCTTCCCGTGTGATCTCTTGTGGGGCTCCATGTGCGGCATGATAATTCTCCCACCATTCTCGGCGGTTCCTTCCAGTTGATGAGAAGCGTAGAGTACCTTCTCATTGCCTTCACATTGCGTGATGTGCAGCTTCTTCTCAATAGTCCTATGCCAGTCATCGGCTTCCAAAGGGTTCACATTTCCTGAAAAAGTTGGTGGTGAGTCCTCATGAAATCGGCGCTTTGGAGTAAGGTCGAGGTCCACCATTGTTGTTCTGAGCTGCAGGGTTGTTGTTGGCTGTCACTGCGTTGGTCATTTGCTGCATCTGCTGCATCATAGTCTGCATCAGTTGAGTCTGTGCAGCGAGAAACGCTCCTAGATTCTGCATGTCGACTGGCAGTGGTTGAGGGCTGCCTCCGTCATTGGGGTTGTCATTCAGCGCGATCCACTTCACAAGCACTTGTTGTTCCTCGAGTATTCACCATCTGATGATTGCCTCTTGGGTTAGGAAAGGTAGATATAGCATAGATAAGAAACAAGAATTTCTAAAGCGGGGAAATAGGTTATACCCAGCTGAAATAATTCTTTATTTATTCTTGGTATGGCTGCTTATTTAAGCCTACAAGCTTTGCAACACATACTACACACTCAGCATTACAAGGAAGCAAACTAAACACGAAACCTTAACGTCAACTAAAGAGGTAAAAGACTAACATAAAGACGCGACTCAACACTCGAGTCTCAACACAACTCTAAGACTGATCCTCCTCGGGCTCCCCAGCTGGCTCCTGAACTCCTCGAGTCACGCACTCCAACTCGTCCTCGATCGCCTCTAGGGCCTCTCCCAGCTCAGTGATCATCACGATGGCTGAAGCACGGGTCACCTCAAGCTCCTGCTCTGCCACTCTGAGTGCCTCGTACACTGTCTCCAGCTCCTGGGTAGTCTCTCTCATATGCTCCTCCTGGGCAAGGGCGAACTCCGCAAGGTGAGTTGCAGTAGCACACTCGTCCTCCACGATCCGTCGGTGTCGGCACGCTTGAACGTTTGGGTGAAGTCGGAACACTGAGTCGTGAAGCTCGTTGGCGTAGACGCGGCAGACACGGTGAAGAGCAAGTCGGGCAACCTCCTGAATTGCAACCTCGTACGACAATCTTCTGGCGGAGATGTTGATTGGCCTGCTAGCTTCCTCGTTCTCCCGAGCGTAGATAATCAGCTTGCAAATAAATCCTCGGTGTACACCATTAACTGACCAGCTGCCTCCTCGGTAAAGCGGACGATAGAAGCCTTCGAGCGTCTGAAGAACTCTCCACAACTCCATGGCATAGCCACCAGCTGACTCCTCGAAGGTCGGAATGATCGGGATCTGCTCCACAAGAACTTTGAATAAGTTCTCCTCCCGAAACGGCAAGTAAAAAGGGTAAATTTAGCAAAGGCGAGAAGTAGAGAATGAGATGAGTCGAGAGTGTTTTATTAGTCAAGTTTAAATTTTTCTTTAGAAAATAGTTTTGGACTCACACAGGACACCTTCATACTATCTAGGACCAAGACCTACAGTCAGTATGCTCTGATACCACCTCTGTAAGGACCCGAATCCACTGATTCGAACCCACCGTGTTTACCGCACTAGTCCTGGATCAGCGCTAGTGCACACGACTCAACATCGGTACATATCACATCATACTCAACGATAATAGAATAATAGTTCATTTATTTTATAGCTAAATGTATGATCTTATGACCGACTTACATTATTAAACCACGCAGGGCAAGACTGGAAATATAAGCTAATAATTAAGCAGCGGAAAGTAGAAAACGTAGATAGCTCATCAGTTCACCACAGGCAACCGACAAGGCTCAGACCCTAATGACTCGTGTCTTCCTGGACTTCCTCTTCCAACACAGGTGTAGATTCTTCAACTGTTAATTATTGTTGTTTGGCAAGGGTGAGTACTTAAGCACTCAACAAGTTATGCACAGAATGCAATTCTATATATCTATATGCAAGGCTTATTCCAATGGATAGGCTATCATGGCTATTTTGCAATAAGCAACATTTATGAACAAGTATAAGAAATAGATTGTAAAGACTGTAAAACAAATAGCAATAATAAATAAATCCAGTATTTCTCAAGTAAACCAGGTTTCCAATCCGAAGTCAAATTCCATCTTCCACATGGCATTCCGCCATCCCAACCAAATTGTCCATTTAATTAAGCTAACCCTTAACTGTAATTCCCGAGCATTGCTCAATACCGCGAGCACGACTATCCGAATAGTTTTACACTCTGCAGAGGTTATGCACTTTACCCACGTGATACAACCAAGCACCACAAAGGCGAGTGATTATAACAAAGCCTTTACAATGCGCTGGCTTAACCCGGTACTACCTGCTAAGGTTTCAACACTGGTGGGACTGGTTACCACATCCAGGGCCCCCCTCTTGCGCCATGTGAATTACTCCATAACTCGGGAACTCACACCGACCACGATAGTACCAAAATTAGGATATTGCAAATTACTCAGCTAGGCTGGCCCATACCAGACATGTGGTTGCATGATTAACTCAGGTCAAAGGCTTGCAAAGTTAAGTCCTTAGAGTGATCAAGGCAAGACATCCACATACCCTCTGCCCATCGGGCCCACCTTGGCATACTCGCCCCTAGTCACTTGCCCCAATCTAAATGATTATCACCCAGTTGATTACCATGTGCTATCAACAATTCAACATCATTGCGTGACATGACTGGCCACAACAATTCAATCTCATCGTGTGATCCCACATGACACACAAGTTCATAACATTGTTCCATATTCCATTAATCAAGATTAATTATCAATGATTCCAACACATGTGATGACGTGGCATGGCTAAGCAACTAATACGATCTAACAATACCATGTTGATTATATTTACTAACCAACTATATTGAACCAATCTAGGGTGACAATGGATCATGGCATACAATAACAAGGTAGGGTATAAATCAAACTGGTATATTAGCTAAACCCAATCTAATTTGAACCAATTGTATACTTGAAATATATGCAATAGGGTAAAACAAATATAGCAATTTTATAAACATGGGTTCAACATGATCAAAGCACAACTTGCCTTGGAATAGGTCCTGATCTGGTTCTGGAACTTGCTCTTGAGTTGCTGGATCTTCCTCCGAAGCGTCGCACAATTCAACGTCTACACGTACCGAAGGAGAAAAGTAAATAAATACCAAAACAGAGAGCAAATGAACTACAAAAATCAAATAAAATTCACCATTAAATATATCTCAATTTTACAAATTTTTAGAAATTTGAATCACTCAAATCCGAGTTACGATGCAAAAGATATAGCCTTTTGAAGTTTGAAATAAATACTGAAATTACTGAAATTAGAAAATCAGAATTAACAGATTTATTTTTAAATCGAAAACAGATTTATTGCGTCATCATGACGTCAGCCCTGGTCCGAAGCGCTCCGGTGCTGACACGTGTCCCCTCGGTCCATAGACTGCGTCCACGATTTCCTTGGGTTCACGATGCACCCGGTTCACGCGCGCTTGGGCCACTGACGAGCGGGTTCCACACTATGCCGACTGGACGCCACCGCGCTGCTTACCCGACACGCCACTCCAGCGCCACGTCGCTGTCCAGTCCGATCTGTCATCCACGTGGCGACACACGGCGACGAACTAGCAAGCCACGTCGACGGCGGTGGCGCAGGAACCTAGGGTCATCGGCGATCGGCCGGCCATCAGCATCTGACATGCCCGCGGCCTTGCTTACCTGATGACGCGAACAGATCTAAGGTTTGGGCACTTGGGCGACGGCGGCGACTCCCTCGGTGATCTCCCTCTCTGGCGCCGCTCTGGCAGATCTGACGCGCGCACGAGGTGCCAGTGAAGGCGAACGCGGCCGATCTCGGACCTTGCGATGACTTCAACGACGGCGAATCGACGGTTCTTCGCGGCGGCGGCGCTCAGCAAACTTTCACAAAATCACGACGAATCAGCAGCGCTCTCACGGGCTAACCTAGGGTTTCGGTCGTTTGGGGTATTGCGCAGCCCATGCTCTCCTTTTATAGCGCTAGGGCCGGCTGCTTCGCCCGATTGCCCTGCAGAGTCCACGGCGGCCACGAGATGGACTCCGAGTCCTGGTCGGAGAAGACGACGCCCGGTTGCGCCACGGCGGGATGGGCGGTCGAGATTCGCCAAGGCGTGGCGGAATCCGAGCCGATGGCGAAATCTAACGGCTCTGGCGCTAGCTTCGGAAGATGGGCGGCCCAAGCGCCACGATGGATGGGCCCTACCAACACTGCTCAAACATTTTCCAGGTTTTCCCAATTTAAATAAATACAGAAATTCGTTTAACTTGTTTTAGGCAATAAAACTATTTGGAAAAATCCAAGAAAAATCCCAAACATACTTTGAGACATTCTGGACTTAAATAAAATATTTTTGTCAAAACTTTATTTTAACTTTGCAAAAATTTAAATAGATTTGAACAAAAGGTCAATATTCATCATTTAAAATTAATTCAAAATAAACCCAGAAAAATCCAAATAAATTCCAGAAAATCATAAATGCATATTTAAGCAATAAAATATTATTTGGGCAAATTTTGGGGTGTTACAGGCTCCAGCCCCGGGGTCCGCATGGGAGCCTCGAGCCGGAGGTTGGCAAGATCGCCGAAGATGGAGTTCGGGTTCCTAGCGGATGCCTGGTCTCGAAAGGCGGCGGGGACGAGCATGAGCTCTCCCACCGAAGTGGCGACGAAGTCGAGGGAGCCGAAACGGATCCAGCTCCTTGATGCGGAGACGTCGTCGTGGGTGAAGAAAGCCATCAAGGAAGGAAATGGGAATCCGGAGATGACGATAAGGACGCGTGAAGCCCCCTACCTGGCGCACCAACTATCGGCGTTTCGAGCATCGGCGAGTGAATTTTTTAGTCTAAGGGGCCGCGCGTTCCCTCTCCTTGAATGGTTAGACTCAGGAGCCCAAGATGTATGCTAGTTCGGGCCGAATGTCCCTACTCCAGTTCGTGTGGTGGTGCTATATTGCTTCGGGTGCAGATGACTGCACGGTTTTTACAAGCGGGAGCTGAGGGCTAAAACAGGTGAGAGCGAAAACAGCCTATTCGTGAAGAACGAGAGGAGGGAGAGCGTGTCCTCTTCTTGAGGATCCTGCCTCCCTTTATATAGCCGGAGGGGGCAGGTTACATGGGAAGTTGGGAGAGGAAAGGATGAGGTGATCTATGATAGGAGCTCTGGTCCTTCGTCTTGGCGATTGGTCAGCGTCCGCTTCCCCCCACGCCGGGTTGGTGGACTCACTGAGCAGAGCAGTTTACCGTTTCACCGGGAAATAGAGCATCTGCCCTCTGCAAGCCTGTCAGGCGCTGACGTTGCCTCGGGAGGGAGCGCGTCTCTACGCCGTGCGTGTCTGGACGATGAGACCGGAGCTTGACTTTGGCAACCTTCTTGCCACCTCGGGAAGGAGCCACCTGCCCCCGCACAGTCACTCTGAGCTGTCGTGTCCGTAGGGCACGTGGCTAATGGCCGGTGGAGGCCCGACACTTGGCTCTCGGCGGAGATCGCCTCAGCTTCGTCGGGGCTCGTGGGGAGTCTGACCTGTGGCGCGAGTCGGACGCCCCATTAGGTCGGGGACGAGCTTGGGGCAGCTCGTTAGGTCGGGGTCGATCGTCCTTCGTGGCCCCGCGGGGCCTTTGGTCGGAGCCGAGCTTGCGGCAGCCCGTTCGTCACTCCAGGCCGTTGGGGTACCCGTGGTATGAGTACTCGTCAAGTACATACATGGAAGAAACAGGCAAGAAGGGGGAGATATATAGAGCATTGAAGATGGGCATGAGGGAACTCCGTTTCAAGATATTATGTAGAGACAAAGTCAGTCATGGGACAAACCGTCGAAAAGTTGTTCATGAGTATACCCTTCGGAGGAAAACATGTGTTTGCACATGCAACAGGTCCCATATGTTACACAGTCCATGCGCATACATCATGGCTGTCTACTTGACAATCCGTATAGATCTAGCACATTCATGTCTAAATTCTTCATGAAGGAAGTGGTTACAGCAACTTGGAGTGGATAAATGCACAATTTCCATGAGGTTGGCTACTTCATAGAGGATCAGAGTTGGGAGCATATACGGTGGGTTCCTTATGTGGGCAGGCTGAAGGGTGTAGTCCGATAAACAAGGCATGCTAGGAATGACATGGACGCAGTGGAATGTAGGCATTGTGTAAAGAAATGTTTAGTTTGCAAGGAGACGGATTACACTTTCAAGTATTGCCAAATGGTGCAGAAGCCGTGAAATGTTATATCGGTGTAATGCCATTTGTACGTCATTCGTGATGTGTGTCACTGCAAGCACTATGCATTAATTGTTATGTGGAATTTGTGTGTCAAATTATTGTATGGAATTTGTGTGTCAAACTATGTATCCTTGTGTATCTATGAACTCACTTTTCATTGTACTAACAATGAACACTTGAATTGAAGGTATGGAGGGCAACACTGCACGTGCATAGCCACAGTACGAGTTGCTTGACTTAGCGACAGACGCGATGCACCGGAGGCGCTTAGCCACCTTGGCCCCCACAGATAGTGAGGCGTCGATCGAGTTGGGGTCCCTCGCTTGCGCACCCCGATGAGGGCATGGCGGATCGACCAACGATGAATTCTGATGTGAGTGCACTCATTTCATGGTTGTGACTAGATTTGGTGTACTGATCACACAATCGTACTGACAATATCTTCATGCAGGTTGAGAGCGGTATGATTGCTTCCTTTAGCACGTATAGTGGAGGACACGGTCGCTGACATGCAGGATAGGCGTGGTGCCTTTAGGAGGTTTCCGTATGACAGAAGCTTACTGATGGCTCTTGTCAATTTTTGGTGATCAGAGACGTACACATTTCACCTCCTATGTGGGAAGATGGCACCGACACTTGAGGACGTCAGTTACCTGATGGGCCTTCTATGCACCGGGGATGTGGTTGTGCTTTAGGATGGTGACCTAGAGTGCGTACTGAGCTGCTCGGTAGGTTCAAGGTCATGCTACCCGAGGACACAGGTTATGCACCGTTCGCTAGTGCACACGGTCCGACGCAAAAGTGGCTCACGCGGTTCTACGTAAGTGTTAATTGATTTCTACATTTCCATTTCATTTTACATTTCTGTGGTCTTACTGAACTTCATATTTTGCAGTCGGAGAGGATGGCCAACGAAGCAGGGGACTACATCGTGCGTTGCCACTTCGAGGCGTACCTGCTTTGGTTCTTCAGCTGTGTGTTCATGTTCTGTTCATCCCATAGGGATAGCTTGGAAAAACACATGATCTAGTACGCGAGGACGATAGCAGACGTGGACCTGGAGAAGATCTCGTAGCTAGCTTGGGCCCCGGCTATACTGGCTGCCACGTACCGTGCCCTTTGTGATGGGTGTCGTCGTGTGGGGGATGGCTCCGCTCTCGCGGATTCAAGTTAAATGATGAACTCTTCCATTGCTTATATATTAAAGTTGTGCATTATGTTTCCAATTTCATACATTGCATGAATGCACACATCTAGGGAGAGTTCGTAATTTAACTTAATGTTTTGATAGTATTGATCCATGTCTTCTTGCCACATAATATAAAGGATTAAGACTTTCAAACAACCCTTTGAGTCTATATAACTTGTGTAGTTATAATATACTCATGCAAATATAGGATAAACTCAAATGCTATCTAAGATTGATTATGTGCATATTGATTCCAAGTTCAATTATTTATATGCACATATTTAATAGAGTTTATTCTATAGTGGATGGTCTCAAGAGTATTGATCCCTTTTCATCACTTCAATATATTGGATCATTACTTTGGGATTCCATCAAAATGAGTATATGAAACTTGTGAAGTTATATATACTCACATCAATTTAAATAGAATTTAAATTGAGTTCTATTGTCTTTCAATCAATCAAAGAATGCTTCATCATGTATTGATGGTATTCTTTGTTGATTAAGGACAAACGGAAAGTTTTTGAGTATAATAAAGCATTAGTTGCATCAAAGTACTTAAGACACAATTAATCATTCAAATTGATTTGGGTTGTGCTCAATCGATCTTGGGGCATCCATTATGTGTTAATGGAGTGCAATTAATGATTGAGACAACCGTGTTTGTTGGACTAACAATCTTCTATGAGTTGTAAAGTAGGTTGAGTCTAACGATAATAAAGAATCGGGAAGAAGAAGTCATCATGTGTTGATGAGTTTCAAGAGGAGATCCCGAAGTGAAGAGAAGAGAAGAGGAGGTTCATCGTGTGTTGATGAACAAGACGAGACTCGATCCTGGAGAGAAAATGATTGGGTATCATAAAAGCTCCAAGTGGATCGCTAGAGGTATATGTATTACTAGATAGGCTAAGGATGTGTTCCTAGTTTTTTACTGGTTTCGATGGTTGGTTGAGATACCAGGTTACTAGTTAGGTTTGGCGTACTATTAAGAGGGGTTGAGTCATTTAGCTTGAGCTTCATCATGTATTGATGAACTCAATCCAGTTCACTCTAGCTCACTCTCTTATTTGGATTTTGTATGAGCTAAGTATTTGCATGTGTTGCAAGAATGGAGCTCATGCTTACTTCTTATTATCTTAATTGATTTGGTTTTTGTATGGAGCTGTGGATTTGCATGTGTTGCAAGAAGAAAATAGCTCATGAAATTTGGTTTAAGTGGTTTTTACATGAAGCTAAATTTTGCATGTGTTGCAAAAGGAGAGAGCTCACGCATTTGCCTTGTTGTCTTCATGGAGCTAAATATTTGTATTTGTTGCAAATAGAGAGCTCATGTATTGGTTTTCCTTAGCATGTAGCTAGTAAAGTTTGCAAATGCGTTTTGCAAATTACTAGAGATCATATGTTGATCACACATGGCTAAGAAGCTTGTTGGTTTGCAAAATGAGTTTTTGCAAAATATGGTTTAATTGAATATTATCTTGGAGCATGTGAATAAAGTTTGCAAATGTGTTTACAAATTGACTTGATCATGAGTTGATCATCACATGGCTTGAGATTTGCTTTTAAGCGGGTTAATTTGTTATTTGCAAATGCATTTTGCAAATGAGCTGGAAGTTATGGGTTTTAATCCTAGAGCATGTGTTGGCATTTGCAAAGTGTCGTGATCATGTGTTGATCATTACATAGCTAGAGGGTTGATCCCATAGGTTCTTAGTTTATTTGCAAATGTGTTTTGCAAATAAGTTGAAGTTTTAAATGCGATTCTTTGGAGCATGTGAATAAGGTTTGCAAATTGTCTTGATCATGTGTTCATCATCACATGGCTCAAAGAATCAATCCTTATTGGTGGTTGATTCGAAGAGAAAAGGTTTTTGTGTAAAATCTTGTGTTGTCTGGAAAGCCCGGTCGTACCGCCCATGTGGGTGCGGTGCTACCGCACCTGCGGTAGCACCGGCCCAAAGGCCAGTGTGTTTTTAACCGAGAGGGCACTTTGCCCAATTTTCTCGGTCGGTGCTACCGGCGTTGGAGGCCGGTACTACTGCTCGAGCGATAGCACGCTCCTAGTTGGGCAGTAGCACCGGAAGTCCTGCAACGGCTAGTTTTTTGACCGTTGGCTTGGAGGCCGGTGCTATCGAGTCTAGTTGGGCAGTAGCACCAGATTTGTTGAGTTTTTCCCATTTTGCCCCCAACAGCTAGTTTGCCTTGGAGAGGCTATATAAGGAGCCTTGGGAGCTAGCATTTGTGTGGTTGGCTTATTTGGGTGTTTTTGGGAGTGAAGTGCATGTGTTGCCTTCTTCAATTTGGTTATTGAGCTAAGAGTGAGTTCTAATTGCATTTGTTGCAATTAGGAGTGGATTGAAAGCCTCTTGTGCATGTGTGACACTTGAGAGAATCCTTGTGAATGTGTTGCACTTGGTGATCACTATTGTATATGTGTTGTACTTGGTGGAGTTTAAGCTAGAGAACTTGACTTGTTACTCTTGGTGTTTGTCGACACCTAGACGGCCTGTGGAGGCATCGTGCGCAGTGAGCTTCTCAACAGAGGTTGTGAGAAGCCCCGACGAATTTGTGAAGGTCAGAGCTCACCTACCTGGAGGGGGAAAGAGCTACCACTAGTGAATTCGAGACGGGTGATCAATTCATGGAGCCAGTCCCAAGTGGTTTGGGCTTGTCTCAACGTGGATTAGGGGAGACCGGCAAGTCTCCGAACACCACGGTAAAACATCGATGTGTAGCTTTGTGTTTGCTTGCAATTCTTATTTATATTGTTGCAATTTACATTCCTAGAATTAAATTGCTTGATTGTATTTAGGATTGCATATTCTTGTTAGAGACATAATTAGTTAGTGCACTTACTGAGCCTAGTTGATTTAGGCCTTAATTCTCAAAACCTTAGTTTATCGCTTCCGCATTATTTATTGTTAAGGTTTTGTTATAAGAGTACTTAGGCGTTTGTTTAATCATAGAAGAAAATTTTAAAACCGCCTATTCACCCTCTCTAGTCGGCATCCTCAACCTTATAAGTGGTATCAGAGCTTGGTCTCTCATTTTATTAGACTTAACCGTCTAGAGAGTAAGGATGGCGACTAAGGGTTTAGTGCACCACACCGATACACCTATTTTTGATGGCTCAAATTATGCTTCATGGAAATCATTTATGACTTCTCGTTTTAAATCCATGAGCCTCCAAATATGGTGGATCGTAGATGTGGCCTTTTCTCTTCGGTTGAATGAATTTGCTCCAACTAAAAGAGAAGAGAAATGCCTACATCTCGACGCTCAAGCTACTAATGCTCTATTTAGCTTTGTGAGCATAGATATTTTCAATCTAATTTGCAATCTCAAGAGCGCCCATGAAATGTGGATAAAACTTCAAGATACTTATGAATCATCCACATCAATAAAAGAAGATTGCATTGAGGATTGAACATCGCTAGAAGAATCCCCCACTTCTACCTCAAGTGATGAAGAAACCTCAATCTGTGCCTCAAGCGACGATGAGCATCTAATGCTATCTTCCCTAATTCGTTGCTTCATGGCACAAGGTAAAGATGAGGTAAGCGATGACAAAGTGCCCTCATATGATGATTTGATGGATATGTTAGAGGAGCTCAATGATTATCTTGGGAAGGAGAAAGCTAAATATAAGATTTTAAAGATTAAGCATGACTTACTTCAAAATGATTATAATGTGCTTAAAGAAAATCATGAATCCCTCCTTAAGGAAATCATTAAGCCAAGAGTGGACATAGGAATTAAATGTGATTTAATTGATGATTTGCCATGCTTAAATGTTAATTCGTACATTTCATCTAAAGTCAATATGTCTACCTCTTGTGAGGATTTAATTGATATGCCTTATTGCTCTAATGAAATTACATCAAGTTTCTCTATGTGTTTAGAGACTAACCTTATAGAGGAAAATAAAGTGCTCAAGGAACAAGTCACTCAATTGAGAAGTGACTTGAAAAGGTGCTATCAAGGAAAGGGCACCATCGACAACATTCTAAGCAAGCAATGGGTCTTGCAAGATAAGAGAGGGATTGGCTACATCTCCAAGAGGGAGAAAAACATGAAGAGCCACTACACCTTGGTGTGCCATCATCAAGTGGATTTCAAGCCACAACCATCAATAAAGAGGCAAACCGGCAAGGAGCACAACAAGGTCAAGAGAGGACCAAATAGCTTGACGTGCTTTAATTGCTGGGAAAGGGGACATTTTGGTAAGGATTGTCCCAAAGGTACCACTCCCAAACCTATTATTATTAATGATCATTATTTGCTTAGGAAGGACAAAACGACAATGTGTTTGCCAAGTTTGTCAAATCTCCTAAGTCTATGGAAAATAATGATATTCATTTGCTTAGGAGAAATAATTCTAGAAATGTGTTTGCTCAAAATGCTAGGACTCCTAAGCCCACTCAAAGCAATGCAAATAAATTGCTTAGGAGAAATAATAATAGCAAACCATTTGCTAGACATGCTAGATACTCTAAGCCCTTGCATAATAACGATTATCATATGATTAAAAAGGATAACACTAGAAATGGATTTGCTAAAATTGCTAAGACTCCTAAGCCTTCTCATTACAATGCCAATAAATCGCTTAGGAGGCATAACAATTGCAAATCATTTGCTAGTTGTGTTAGTTCACCTAAGACCATTAATGTTAGGGCCATTTGGATCTCTAAATCCGTTGTAACTAATATTCTTGGACCCAACAAAAATTGGGTATCAACAAGTGCCAAAAAGATTTTTAGGTACTTGAAAAGGCATTGAACGTTTGGCTTCTTCAAAAAGAAGAGGACTTCATCATTTACAAAATGGAGCCAAGCATGAAGACGATATTTCATATCTTGAGCCAATGCCATTTCGGTAACAAGTATTTAAATTGATTCTTTATAGCTTCTAGCCTTGTGTAGGTTAAGTTGCATTATCATGAATATCAATTTAAATTACCTGTTCATGTTCTTGCTCATGCTTATTAGTTGTATTAATTGCAATCTTGAGCAAGTTGGGTAGTGGCACATTTAAGGGGAGTGCTAAATCATATTCACGTATATCACATCCCTACGTATATCAAAATCCTATTGCACTTTGTGAGTTTCACCATTTGGATCGGATTCTTTGTCATATCTTGGATCCAAATGGATTTCTAAACTCATACACAAAATTTCAAATCTCTTATCTTGTCTCTTTCTTCATTTGAATTGTTGTGTTGTCGAAATGTGACTTTGATTTACAAGCGTTTCTTTAAAAGGACCATTTTGGTCAAAAGTCAAAACTTGTGTTTAAAAGACCCAAATTTGTGAAAAGCTTTGTAAAAGTATTCTAATATGTGTTTCAAATGTTTTACAAGCTTTAAACTGAAAATTCTTATGTTGGAATCTAATTTGGCCCAAAAGCTTTGATTTGAACCAAAATAGCCAATCTATGCTTATTACTTGATTTTGGTATTCAAGTTGAGTTTCATTATATTTTCAAGTGGTATCATGACTTCAAAAATTATTTCGAATCTTTCAAGCCATGTGGATTTAATTTCTATGAAATCCAAATTGGAGTTGCACCTTGAGGCCCTTATGAAATTTTGATATCCTTTTATGCCTCAAAGCACATTCTGCCAAAATCTTATCTCAAAAGGAAAATTATCCTTGACATGGTTTCTAAAATGTTTAGAATAGTCCAAAATTTATTTTCTGAAAATTTCAAATCATTTGGATTTCATTTGAAAAGATTTTGCAAAAGTCTGCATTTTTGTTTGCCAAGGTCGGTACTATCGGCTTGTGTAGCAGTAGCATCGAACCCCGGTACTGCCAGCGTTGTGTATGTGGTAGTACCGGTCTGAGTTGTTCCTGTTCTGAAAATTCTGTTTTTTCAAAATTATCTTTGGGATATCTTTTGAATGGAGTTACCTTTTTTCAAAAATTCTTTTTGGAAAAGATTCCCACCAAACTAACTGAATTACCCATCTAGACATGTACAACGATGTCGTAGGCCTAGCACTACACGCGGTGTTGCACCATGGAAGAACTGAGGCTAGTGTTTCAACTATCTTCATTACTCTACTTTTGTGTGGACGACTACATTCGCATGCTTCTGTTGTGAACACTTCTTCCTTATTATTTGTTTCGTTTATCCTGTTACTGTTGTCATGCGATTAACTTATGCAATTCGTGTTACGAACAAATATATGCATCTTGCTCCACCGAGTTGAACTTACATCACACTGCCACTTGCTTTATGGCATGGAATGGACACCATGCTGCAACCTACTCTACTAGAAAAAGTTGACAATACACTTCCACATGCTACATGATACTGAAGTGACGACACACTATCGCCTTGCTTTGTTAGACCGAAGTGACAACACGCTGCCTCCTACTTTGTTAAACAGAATTGACAACACGCTGCCCCCGTTTTCTCATACGAAAGTGACAACACGGTGCCCTCTGCGATGTTAGACCAACGTGACAACACACTGTCACCAGCTTTACCGCACTTCTGTGCATGTGCCCAGCCCCCACATCTCTCTCGACCACTATATAACCCATACGTCTCAGCCAAACTTCTTCAAGCCATTACAATGTCGGATAGAGCAGGCAGCTCAAGGGTTATGAGGGGTAGTTGGGGGTAGAAATGGTCTCCAGGCCACGACCCTAACCTCCAGGACACGAACATACACACCCTCCTAATACGCCTCCAAGAAATGCAACAACTAATACATGCAGAGAGGAACAACAAGGAAGCGTTCTACAGGTAGAACGACAACCTCTGTCGTTAAAGGATTAGGAAGAGGAACAACAAAGAGGTGGTCCACCTCATCATCGTGTCGTACGGTTACACATTTGACCTCTAACGGCCTCTGCCAAGAATGTGGCATCCATCTACCCTTGTTTCCAATTTCGAATGGCTCACATCTATCTTGCACGTAGTTTACATTCGTAATTCCTCTGTGTCGCCATTTGTACCGTTGAAAGTTCAAGCTACATTCATTTGATTTTGGTGTTAATGACAAATCTAGTTATGAGACTAATTACTTTGTTGAGCATGATATTGTGTAGTCTCATTTGGTGGTTAATGATAAATCTAAATATGAGACTAACTCTGAAAGACCATGTGGAGGTCTACCCGTGTTTGTGATGAGTTATTGACATTGCTTAATCTTGTATTGGTTGAGTTTGAGGAAGATTTGGACTAGAAATCAAAATTTGAAAAAATTGGAGTGCTACCAGTCAAGGCCGGTCAAACCGGCCAGGGTCCGGTCATACCAGCCATGGGCGGTAGCACCGGCCTCAGGCTCGTGTGGAATTTCTAGAGAGGCTGTTTTGAGTAAAAATGTAGTATAAGTTGTGATATTATTGAATATCCTTATGTGCATGGCTATGTGATGGGTATTTCCTTGTTTTTGGTGATTACAGGATGTCAAAGCTCGATCATCGTGAGGCAGAGGATGACCGGGACTAGGCGAGGTGTACCGAAGGTCCAAACAGTCAAGGATCGACGCAAGATGATCGCAGTTAGAGTCGATTGTAACATCCCAAAATTTGCCTACAATATTATTTTATTGTTACTTATGCATTTTGTGATTTTTATGAATTTATTGGATTTTTCTGGAATTTATTTGAAGTTAATTCAAATTAAGTATATTGGCCCTTTTGTGAAAATTAATTAAATATAGTGAAAGTTAATATAAAGTTTTGCCAAAAATATTTTATTTGAGTTCAAAATGTCTTAAAGTATTTTTGGGAATTTTCTTGGTATATTTATTGTCTAAAACTAATTAAACAAATTTCTGTAGTTATTTTAAAAAGAAAATCCAGGAAAAAACTATAAATAGTGTTGGGCCAAAGCCCAATACTATGCGCGCGCGGCCCAGAATTGTGCGGTCTGTTTGGCCCCCGTATGCCACACTGATGCTATCGACCGTTGGATCTCCATCGCAAGGACTTCATCAGGCCACGTCGTCGGTGTTGGATCGACTGTTGGATCGCGAAGGAGCGGATGTGATCAGAAGATAACGGTGTAAACCCTAGCGTTCGCGAACTGTTGGATCAAGATCTGGCGGTGCCGATTGAGTCGCGTCGGTTTAGGAAAGGATAGATCGTATCCATTGGATTTGGCCGGTGTGGATCTGATTGTGCCGTGTCGGGAGTGATCGCAGCCGTTGATCGCCGATCGGATGGCTGTCCATTGTCGTCTCCGATCGGGACTTCGGATCCGTCGCTAATACGCCGCCGCCATGTAGGGGCTAGGTTTCCATTTTGCGTGCATTTACTGAGGCTATAAAAGGGGAGGCGGGTGCCTCGAGGTTCACCAGTTCACGCCGCACCCTTTGATCGGACTAGTACTGCCTGAGTCGCTGCCATTGCCACGCAGGAGCTCGCTGTAGTTGGACGAAGGCGCCACCGCGGTTTTCTTCATCTTCCGTCACCGTCGAGCTTCCATCCACCGCTTGTGTTCCGGATCTGAGTTCGCCAGATCGCACCGCGTCGGATCCGCAACATCTCGTCGCTAGGAACTCGCCGGAGCACCGTTTGAAGTATCGTCGTCTTCGTGTCCGATGGAGCTACGCCGCCGTGCTGCCATCGCTGGGATCAGGAGCTGTTGACCATCGGATCTTCATCGAACCGCCAAGATCGTGCCGCGTTGCCTCATCAACAGTAAATCTTATCTTCTAATGTGTGCCATTGGATCTAATCGATCGGTCGGGATGCCGCCACGATGCTCGTAATCTGAGCCATTTGATTCGTCCTCTGTGGTATGGATCAAGTCGCCATAGCAGCCAATCGTGCGTTACCGCGTGGCAGCGCAGTCATCGAAGCACCGTGCGCCGGGTTCATGGTGGACTAGGGGAGGTCTCGTGGACCGGGTGCATGGACCGAGGCCACGTGTCAGCTTCCGATTGGTCCGAGGTGTTGCTAACGTCGTGCTGATGTCATAATCGGGTTTTTCCGTTGAAAAATAATTCAACTAAAACGTCATTGGTGCTGACGTCATCATGAGGTCACGCTGACCCAATAATGTGATTTTTCAATATAAAAATAATTCGGTTTATTTTTTATTTATCAATTTTCTGATTTTTAGAATTTTGAATCTTTCGAGAGCCCATTCTCCCTCATATGAACTTCGATTGAGGTGATTCAAATTTCTAAAAAAAATTAAAATTGAGATCTATTTATTGGTGAATCTTATTTGATTTTTAGAGTTTTTTGCTCTCTATTTTGGTGTTTAATTGCTATTCTTATCTCGATTCACGTAGACATTGATTTGTTCGATACTCCGGAGGAGGATTCATCACTTCAAGACCCAAGCTCGTAGCAAGGTCAGAACCTATTCCAAGGCAAGTTGGGTTTTGATCATGTTGCACCTAGTTTTACAAATTCGCTACATTGTCTTTTAACTATTGCATAGTATTTCATGTGTACAAATCTAGTTATTATGCCTAGTTGAGATATACCCTACCTTGTCAATTGTATGCCATGATCTAATTATCACCCTAGGATGGTTAAATTATTAGTTGGTTAATATTAGCAATCAACATGGGTTAGTTAGACCGTGTTAGTCTGCTTAGTCATGCCACGTACGTGTCACATATTTGGAATACTGAAAGTTAATCTTGACTAATGGAATATGGAACAATGAATTTGGAAATGGGTGTGTCATGAGTTGTCGCACAGTGATGTTGAATTGTTGTGGCGGGGAGGTCATGCAATGAGATTGATTTGTTGATGGCACGTGGTGCTTGGTAATCAACTGGGGTGGTTATGATTTAGATTGGGGCAAGTGGCAAGGGGCAGGGAGCCAAGGTGGTTCAACATGACAAAGGGTATGCGGAAGTCTTGCCCTAATCACTTTAAGGACTTAACCTTGCAAGCCTTTGACCTGAGTCAATCATGCAACCACATGTTTGAAATAGGATAGCCTAGCCGACTAATTTGTGATGTCTAGATTTCGATGCTATCGTGGTGAATAGTGGGGTTCAGGATTGGATAGACTCACATGGCGCAAGAGGGGGCCCTTGTTGTGGTGGTTTAACCCTTTAGTGTTGAAACCTTAGCGAGCAGTACTGGGTCTAGGCGGAGCATTGTAAAGGCTTTGTTACGATTACTCGCCTTTATGGTGTTTGGTTGTATCATGTGGGTAAAGTGCATAACCTCTGCAGAGTGTAGAACCTGTTCGAATAGCCGTGCTCACGGTATTGAGCAATGCTCGGGAATTACAGTAAAGGGTTAAACTTTTATTTAAATGAAAACTTGGATGGGATGGCAGTTCGCCATTGGAAATTGGAAGATGATTAGGAGCTAAACTACGTTTACTTGAGAAATGTTGCAAATTATTAATATTGATAGTTGCTTTATTGCTTTCAATCTACTTACTGTATTCTTTATTAAATGCTGCTTTACTGCAAATTAGCCATGTTAGCCATTCCTTTGGAACAAGCCTTGCATATAGTTATGGTATAATTGCATTTGGTGCGCAACTTGTTGAGTGCTTTATGTACTCACCCTACCTACAGCAACCACCTCAGAGGACGAAGAGGCTACACATACTACGGAGGAGGAGTACCATGATGGTGTGAATGCTTAGGGTTCGAGCCCCGTCAACTGCCTATGGTGAACTGGAGAGCCACTACGTTCGTTTATTTTTCGCTGCTGCATATTTTCTATTTTTTAGTTTAAGCCCTGCGTGGCAATAATCATGTAAGTCACAACAGT
The DNA here is from genome assembly GCA_036346275.1 of Otatea glauca. NCBI lineage: Eukaryota > Viridiplantae > Streptophyta > Magnoliopsida > Poales > Poaceae > Otatea > Otatea glauca. The sequence goes on along the minus strand of CM070712.1, from coordinate 25,770,371 downwards.
TATTACTAATTAATGGAACCATTATCTTATTCTGTTGTGTATGATTGTGATAACATCTATGTTGAGATTGTGTGCACTAGCATGATCCTGGACTAGTGCGATATACATAGAGGGTCCGGATTTGTATGTTCGGGTCCCGACATCGGTGCGAACCAAGAAGACAAGGAACATATGAGAAGATAATTGTTGCTACTCGGATCAAGGAGGGCCGTTGGATCGCGGTCTAGGTGAAAGAGTAGAGGGCCTAGTTAGTGTGCTTTGAAAAGCGTGCAAAATCCGGTATGCTTGTTGAGTTTCAGGTTAGCCCATGTATGTTGTGTGTGTGAGTCAATCCTAGACCTTGATGGGTTCCTTAGGATTGAGGGACTCATCCAAGGGTGGAGGATGACTCAAGAGTAGTATAAATAGAGGGAGAGGGGTGGTTTTCCTCCTCTTGAAGGTTTTAGAGGTTTTTGGCTCCTTTGAGATTTTGCCCACCTTGTTGTGAGGCTTTGTAAACCTCCCTTCCAGAAATGCAAATTATTTTCTCTTATGCTTGAATTTACTTTATGCATTTAAATTCAACATTTACATTTCGCTATTTACATTCTTGCAATTTAAATTCCACACATTTGGATTTGCCTCCCCTCCATCTAAATGCTTGTGGATTTTGTGCTGAGGATGTATGATTGATGGATGAGTCTTCTTCAGATCATATCCCAATCATTTAGGCAATCTTGTGTTCTTCCTTGCGAAAACCGATCTTTTGCTCTTTGGATGACCAATCTTGGAAGATCGAGTTTTTGGTGTTCTTGACTTGTGTTCTTGCTTTCTTTGACGTGTGGAAGGCTATCCAAGATCATCTTGATCAAAACCTCACGAGCAAGTTATAGATCAAGTTTTTTTATTTTTGCTCAAACTTGGTGTGTTCTTCCTTCAAAGTGAAAAAGGTGTGAACTTTGACTTCAATCCTTGCGATTGAAGGTTGGAATAAGTTCCTGACATCCTTAAGAAGGCATCTACAAAGTTTGTGAGTTTTTGACCAACCGATCAAAAGTTGGATCATTTTTGCTTTTGAAGTTCGTGCTGATTTTTCCTGCTATTCTTGAGGCCGATCATACCTCACTCTCTTCGGTCATACCAGATCCCGGTCATACCGCACCATCTCCGTTCATACTGGCCTCACAGGGAAAAATCCTCCTTCTAAATTGCTTCTTTTGATTGAAGGCTTGTTTGGATTATTTTGTCTGAGGGAAAATATTATTTGGAATCATTCAACCCCCTCTGATCGCTATCTCGATCCTTCAAACTCTTTTGTTGGGTATGATTATGATTAGTCTCATGTGGATGAAAAATAGAAATCTCTATGGTATTTATCCGAGTCACATTAGAATATCTTGTTGCATTCCTGGATATAAAATACATTGAGATTAATGATTAATCCAATTTGGAGACTAACCCTTTTATTGAGTATAATTTTGATTAATCTCATTTCGATGAAAAATGGAAACATCTAAGTATCATTTGGATGAAAAGGATGGAAATATCAAAGGTATGCATTGAATCTCAAGTATTTATATCTAGTTACATCCTTTGGACTCAAAATCAAGGATGAACTCTACAATAGATTCAACTTGGATGTATGCATGGTTTGTCCAATTTCATATATATATATATATATATATATATATATATATATATATATATATATATGAATGCACACATTTAGGGGGAATTCATTCTTGATCTTGAAGTTTCACTAGTATTGATCCGTTTCCTCATTCAATATATATCAAGGATCTTTACTTTGAAACAAATCCGTTGAGTATATGAAACTTGTGTAGTTGTAATATACTCATGATGATTTAAATATAGGATAAACTCCAAAATAATTTCAAGTTGGATATGTGCATATTGTTCCAAATTCATATATATACATATGCACACATGTAAATGGAGCTTACTCTATGTTTGATGGTTTCATTAGTATTGATCCATTTCCTCTTGCCAAATATATTGAGGATCATTACTTTGAAACACATCAATTGAGTATATGAGACTTGTGTAGTTGAAATATACTTATATGCAATTATTTGGCAAATTGAGTTTTCATCAATCATCAAAGAATAGATCAAAAGATCTAGGCCATCCATTATGTGTTAATAGTATGCCTTGGTGATTAATGACAACCGAATGTGTTATATCAAGGATCTTTATCTTGAGACACATCTATTGAGTATATGAAACTTTAGTAGCGGTAATATACTCAAGATCAATTTAAATTCAATTATTTGTATTTGGGTTGTCATCAATCATCAAAGAACTAGATCAAAGGATCTAGGCTATCCATTATGTGTTAATAGTGTCTTTGATTATTTGGGACTACCGTATGTGTTGGACTAACATTCTCCATGAGTTTGTGAAATAGGTTAAGTCCAACGATGATGAAGACTTTGGATGACGTCATGTGTTGATGGTCATCAAGTCAAAATTCGGGATAAAGGATGTCATCATGTGTTAATGAACATCAAGAAAAGATCCCGAAGTGAAGATAGTTTATCTTGTGTTGATGAATAAGACAAGGACCCGAGCTTGGAGAAGAAGATGGTCATCATCAAGTGAAAGCTCCAAGTTGATACGCAAGGCAAAGGTATGACTAGAATAGGCTAAGGATGTGTTCCTACTCTTTTTTTGGTCTCAGTGTTAGGATGAGAGACCGGATTACTAGTTTAGATGCCGTACTATTAAGAGGGGTCAAGTCCTATAGTTTGAGTCTCATCACGTGTTGATGGCTCAATCCCGTTTGCACTAGCTCTCTCCTTTGCAAGGAGCTCATATTTGCGAATGTGTTTCATAAATAGTTAAAGCTCATGCATTTGAATTTATTGGCAAGTTATTTGCATGGAGCTATTATTTGCGAATATATTTTGCAAATAATCGAAGCTCATGCATTTGATCTTCCTTGCATGGTGTTATTATTTACAAATGTGTTTTACATATAGTGAAAATTCATGCACTTGCTTTTCATAGCATGATTTATTTTGCAAATGTGTTTTGTAAAATGTTGGAGTCATGCTTGTTTTTAGTGGCTTTTATTTTCATGAAGCTATCAATTTGTGAATGTGTTTTGAAAATTGTTGGAGCTCATGCGCTTGCTTTGCTTTCCTTATCATGTTTCTAAAAGTCTGCAATTTGCAAATTGTTGAAGTTTATGCATTGATCATTTCTAGACACTTGCTAGCTTGTAGTCACGTTCTTGATTAAGTCAATGCGAGGGATTTCAAGAAAATCAGATTTTAGACTTGTGTGCCTATATTGGAGTTTTATTGGTCTAGAAATATCTATGGTTGCTTAGATCTTGAGAATGGGTGAAAATTATAGCCCTCTTGATAAGCTTTCTATAGAATCCAAGATCACCTAAATTGGACTTCGGAGTAAAAAGTTATGATCATTTTATTGCTGTAAATTATCAATCATATTAGCATAATCCTGTGCCATAATTAGCATGTTAATCCAGCATGTAATGGCTGTATGTAGGAGTTTCTAATAGCCTTAATTAGCATGTAATTGCTGCATGTATGAGTTTCTAATAGCCTTAATTAGCATGTAATGGCTGCATGTAGGAGTTTCTAATGGTCTTAACTAGAATGTAACTGCATGTGTTTTTCTTCTTTAAATAGCATTGAGATAAAGTAGAAAAGCAGTAGCATTTGCTCAGAACAAAATTTCTCTGTGTTCACCTTTCTCTGTTTTTCCAGTTCGTGTGTGTGGTGTTGTTGGTCCGGCATTGTTGACATAAATGTTGGTATTACCGCCATGCAAATAGTGGTAGTGCCGCAAGTCAGCACTACCACTGAATACATGCCGGCACTACCGCTGTTTACATGCCGTAGTGCCGCCCTATTGGCACTACCATTGAATACATAACTGTAGTTATTTTCTAGAGAGGTGTTTTGGGGTTAAAAATGTTAGCACTACCAGGATTGACATGTCGGTAGTGCTGGGGTATTGTAACAACAGCTATTATCAGTGCATTTAATGCCTAGAATAATCCATTACCGTTGAGGCTGGTACTACCGGGATTTACATGGTGATAGTGCCAGAAATTGTGTGAATTTTCTAATTTTGCCTCCAATGGCTAGTTTCTTTGTGAGGCTTTAAAAGGGCCTGAGCTAGGAGGTTGATGCTGCTCTCGTGCCCATTTGAGGCATACACTTGAGAGAAAAACCTCTAGAGTTCATAGAGCCATGTTTGAGTGATTTGAGAAGCATTTGAACTAGAGTTTAGTTGTTGATGATTCTTGGTGTTCTATTTGCTTTCTCTTAAGCTAGTGCAAGCCTCTTCTCTCAATTATACATGTGTTGCACCCTGTGAGCAAGGAGAGAAGAGCTCTAGGTGCATGTTTTGCATCTAGAGAATGATTGAGTATCCTTGTGTATGTGTTGCACGTGGTGAGGATCAAGCAAGAAGCTTAACCCATTACTTTTGGTGTTTGCCAACACCTAGACGTCGTGGAGGTGTCATGGTCCGGTGATCTTATCAAGAAGGTTGTGATAAGATCGAGCGAGTTGTGAAGGTTGGAGCTCACCTACCCGGAGGAAGCAAGAGCTACCACTAGTGGAATTGAGGTGATTGGCTTAATTTGTGGAGCCGATCTAATTCGATTGGTCTTACCTCAACGTGGATTAGGGGAGACCAATAAGTATCCAAACACCACGGTAAAAAGGATTGTTTCTCATTATTTGGTTTGCTTCCTATTGCTCATTTACATCATTGCAATTTACATTCATATAATTGAATTGCTTGCTTATCAACCTAGGATTGCAAATCTTGATCATAGACTTAGGTTGTTGGTGTACATAGTTGAGACTAGTCAAATTTAGATTTTAATTGGATAAAACTGTTTTGATTTATGCTTCCGTATATAAACTCGGTTTTGGCCAAAGAGATTTTAAGAGATAATTTTTAAAACCGCCTATTCACCTCCCTCTAGTTGGCATCCTCGATCTTACAATCGTACAACTAGTAAGGCTAATATTAGCATTAATTTGAACTGTATGTGCCATGTACTCCCCACCTTTATTATGAAATGCTATGCCACCCTTCATTCCGTTTCTTTGAACATTAAATGCCACTTCATGTTATTATGCTTACAACGAATTTCACTATCCAGCGACAAAATCGCTCCTAATTTTACAATCTTTTTTTAACCTTGTTACGTCATTCTATATTGCATCCTACGTAATTCCTCTCCTCACAAATTATTTCTGAAATTCATTTAAGGGGAGTACAAGACAAAAAAACCACGATGTCCATCTATATTAACAAATCCCACGTCCGGTAAATATTTCCTAGCTAATTACAACTTAAAAACAAAAAACTATCTCTCTGTCGCCATTTCAATAGAGATCTTTCCTATTGGCGACAGAAAGACTGTCGTCATTCATTTATGTCAATTTTGGTTTCGGCATATTATTTCTGCAAATATTTTTTTAATTTTTTTTATTATTTGTTAAAAAAGCCGCGTGTGTGCAGTACCGAGAATCTCCAACCAATAGAGTGTAAAGTCCAACAATATATAAATTATATGATATAAAATTGATATTCATTAAGATTGGAAAGATGATTGGGTAACGAGAAAAAAGAAATGGAGATTTAGATCACGTCTTGTTTGGAAACTAATGGCGATTAATAAACCCTAGAAGTAGTACTCATTGAAAATGGGAAGATGATTGGGTAACGAGAGCAATATAGCAACTTTCTGCGTAATATACTTAAAATTAGGAATGTCTGTGCGGCGTGTCACGCCACGAACATTGTTTTTATACGTGTCTAAAAAAATTCGTATTTATTCGGGATCCTCTCACGAAGGATATGCAATTTCACATAAATGAAAGGTTCTTTTCGTAAAAAATGGGAAAAACGATCTAAATGTAATTATACTTTTTTGGTCATTTATCTAATAAACGAAAGGTTCTTTTTCGTAAAAAACAGAAAAAACGATCTAAACGTAATTACAACTTTTTTTTAGCATTTATCTGGGGTCCTCATCTTCGTAAAAAATGGTTAAAAGGATCTAAACATAATTTTTTTTAAAAAGGACTTCAACTTAAAAAAAAGACCTAAACGTAATTTTTTTTCCAGCTCGGCTCGAGCCGCCTCAAGCAACGAGCTGAGCCGACTCAAACCGGCTCAAAGCGCTGGCAGCGCCAGAACTCTTCGAGAAATAATAGAGGTACGAACTAGCAGAGCCGAAACTCTTCAAGAAATAATAGAGTTATTGTTAAGGAACCTCGCTATCGAATAGTCCGGGGTTCCCGAACAGATCTGAATTGGACAACAGAAAGAGAGAGAGACACGTGTTTAGGGAGAGCAATAACAGAAATTCTTTATTGCTAATGAATTCTTGTACATAAGGGGGGACTGCCCTCCTCCTTTTATAGCGCTCTCCTAGGGTTTAGGCTTAAGGGACCACATGGGCCTTCAATGAGCCATTAGGATTTCCCAACACTCCCCCTTGGGCCCTTTGCCGCGAGATGTATATGCCTCATTAAAACTCCAGAAAAAACCCAGTGGGAAAAATACTTGGAGAAAGAGTACATAGCATACGCTTACTATGTTGCACGAATTGCCTCGTTAAAAACCTTATGCAAGAAAACTTCATGAAAAACTTGCTAAGGAAAAGAGTACAATTCTCCCAACTTCAATTGCTAATCTTCGAGATTCATGTTGGGTATTCATAATTCATGCTCGAGATTCATGTGGGAGTATGTGAAATATCTCCCCCTGAAATCTGCACTTCTCTAAGTCTCATCATCCCAATTCCTTTCACGCACCTTTCAAAGGTAGATGCTGGGAGTGATTTAGTGAATAAATCTACAAGATTTTCACATGACTTAGTATGCAATATCTTGATCTCGTTCATCTTATGCAATTCGTGAGCATAGAAGAACTTGGGGTTTATATGCTTCGTGAGATTGCTCTTCACATAACCCATCTGTGCTTGGGCAACACAAGCTGCATTATCTTCATAAATTATCGTGGGAGTTTGCTCAATGTTCAAGCCACATGACTTCTGGATGTGGTGAACCATTCTTCTGAGCCATGCACATTCACGAGATGCTTCATACAAAGCAATGATTTCCGAGTGGTTTGTCGACGTCGAGACAAGAGTCTGTTTAGACGACTTCCAAGAAATTGCTGTTCCTCCACATAGGAAAACATAGCCAGTTTGGGACTTACCAGTATGCGGGTCTAATAAATACCCAGCATCGGCATAACCAACCAAATTCAATTCATTGTTTCTTCTAAAAAACAGACCGAGGTCTTTGCTTCCTTGGAGGTAGCGGAAGATGTCCTTCATCCCTTTCCAATGCCTTTTGGTGGGTTCTGCACTGTACCGAGCTAGCAAATTCACAGCGAACGCAATATCCGGTCTAGTGCTATTCGCAAGGTACATAAGCGCTCCAACTGCACTCAGATATGGAAATTCTGCTCCCAGGACTTCCTCCCCCTCTTATCTAGGTCTGTATGGGTCTAGGTCTACTTGGAGTGACCTTCCGACCATTGGAGTCTTTGCAGGATATGCCTTTTCAAAACCAAACCTTTCCAACACTTTCTGCGTGTAGGTTGATTGATGTACCAAGATTCCTCCTTGGACATGTTCAAGCTGCAAGCCTAAACAAAACTTGGTTTTACCCAAATCTTTCATTTCAAACTCAGACTTCAAGTATGAGCATGCCTCTTCAATTTCTTTATCCGTCCCAATGATGTTCAAGTCATCTACATAGACGGAGATTATACAGAATCCATTCGGGGATCGCTGTATAAACACACATGGACAATCTTATTTGTTTGTGTAGCCTTTCTTGCGAGAAAGTCACTCAGCGATTGTACCACATTCTTCCCGATCGCTTCACCCATATCGGTGATTTCTCCAATTTCACACTGCATGTGTTTCTATTTGCTCCGTCTTGGTTGGGATAGGAATTCCTTCCGTACTTTCATGTATATCTCCAATCCAAGTTTCCATACAAGTATCTTTGTGACAACATCCATTAGCTTCATTCTCAACTTCAAGTTGATCGCCATTGAGATCAAATATCTAAAGGTAATTCCTCCCATGACCGGAGAATAGGTTTCTTCATAATCAACTCCGGGACGTTGAGTGAAACCTTGAGCTACAAGCCTTGCTTTGTACCTCACAACCGTTGTTTTCATTTCTCTTAGAACAAAGACCCATTTGTGACCTACGGGGTTTATATGGGGAGGTGTGCGGCATACGGGCCCAAACACCTCTCCCTTGTTCAGAGAGACTAACTCTGCAGTGATTGCCTTTTTCCATTCTTCCCAATCAAGCCTTTTCTTGCACTCTGCTAGAGATGCAGGCTCGGGATCATGATCAATGATCGAGGCAATCTTCTTTGCGAAGTATGCATCAACGTTGGCTGTTCCTCTATTCAGGGATTCTCCTGTTATTACAAAGTTTATGGCCATTTCTTCATGGGGTGCTTCATGCACTTCTACTTGCTTTTCACTGCTATTCCCTATCGCAGGAGCAAGTTCCTTTAGCTTTTCATCGCCTAGGTGTGCGCACACATTATTTCCGTGGCTTCTGCGAGTGGAAGGTTCAAGTCCGGAATTGCCTTTCTGTTGGCTTCTTTCCAGGTGCAGTCTCAACTGCTCCCTTCTTTCCTTGGGGCATTTTCGTGATTGGTTGTGGTAAGTCCTCTCGCCCGCTTTCTCCGACGTCTTGGGTACTTTGGGTTTGAGGAGCCGATTTCTGCTCTTTTCTTTGAGGCCTCTGAGCAGGTTGAGGATACCTTCTATTTTCTTTGGTATTTTCACCCTCTCGGTGCATTCCTTGCGGGTACATACGACTTAACCACGCCCTTCGGATCACAAAATGATCAGCGGTTCATTTGCTAAATTCGCAAATCAATTATCTTCTCGACTTCTTGATTTGCTTCATTAGTGCGGGGTCATGTGCGGGATCCCAGTGGAATGCCATATGATTTCCCGGCATTTTTCATCCAAAGGTTGATTTCCTCCCCCTAATGACGGGAAACGATCCTCGTCAAAGATGCAATCAGCGAATCGGGCTGTATGCAAATCTCCAGTCATGGGTTCTAAATATCTGATTATGGATGCACTCTCATAACCAACGTATATCCCAGACCTGCGGAGAGGGCCCATTGCGATCACGAGGGGTGGTATAGGTACATATACCATACACCCAAATTTTCTAAGGTGGGAGATCTTCGGGATGATCCCGTGCACAAGCTGCATAGGAGAATGGATGTTGTAGGCCGACGGTCAAAAATTGATAAGAGCTATTGCGTGCAGGACTGCGTGTCCCCAACAAGTGTTGGGCAAGTTACAACTCTGCAAAAGCGGTCTGGCAATGAACTTAATCCTCTTTATTAGTGCTTACGCTAGTCCATTCTGCGTATGGACGTGCGGTGCAGTGCTCAATCTGCTATCCCTGTTCTTGTGCAATAATCATCAAATGCCTTTGAAGTAAATTCTCGGCATTGTCCATTCTAATGGACTTCACGCGATGATCAGGGAAAGCATTCTTAATTCTTATGATCTGCGAGATCAGCTTTGCAAAAGCATGGTTTCTTGTTGACAACAAGCATACATGCGACCATTTCGAGGAAGCATCGATGAGCACCATAAAGTATCGAAACGGCCCTGACAGGAGCTGAATCGGACCGCAAATATCCCCCTGGATGCGTTCCAGGAATGCAGGGATTTCACTTTGCACTTTCATGATAGAGGGTCTAGTTATTAATTTCCCGGTGGCACATGCAGGGCACACAAAATCTTCATGATTCGGGAAATTTTTAACATTAATACCATGACCTTGTGAGTTATTCACTATATTTCTCATCATTCTAAGACCAGGATGGCCTAATCTACCATGACATAAAGACAATAATTCAGAGCTTCTAAAAACAGTCTTCAAGGAAGTATACACTTCGGGTGCATGAATATTCGTGTAATACAACCTAGATTCATATGAGGGACATTTTTCTAATACCATTTTTCCACATACCGCGTGCTTCACAATGCACAAGTATTCTTTGTCATTTTCTTCATTGGTTTCTACGTGAAAACCATTGGCGCAGATGTCTTTAAAGCTTAAGAGAGTGCGCGTTGATTCAGGGTACAAAAGGGCTTCTTCAATTACCAAAGTTGTACCCATAGGCAATATAATTGTGGCTCTTCCTGAGCCGATTACATATGAGTCGCTTCCTGCGATCGTAGTAATCTTTCCAGCGTTCTTCATGATCGACTGGAAATACTTAGACTCTCTTAAGATGGTATTTGTTGTGTCACTATCAACAATGCATATCTCTTCCATTTTGGGCGCTACACGATTTCTTTTCAATTCTGATCTCCGGTAGAGCTTCGTGCTGATAACGTGTTAAGGAACCTCGCTATCGAATAGTCCGGGGTTCCCGAACAGATCTGAATTGGAGAACAGAAAGAGAGAGAGACACGTGTTTAGGGAGAGCAATAACGGAAATTCTTTATTGCTAATGAATTCTTGTACATAAGAGGGGGACCCCCTCCTCCTTTTATAGCGCTCTCTTAGGGTTTAGGCTTAAGGGACCACATGGACCTTCAATGAGCCATTAGAGTTTTCCAACAATTATGACGTCCATTCAGCACATTAAATAAGTACTCTCTCAGTTACAACGTGTTCCATTCAGCACATTAAATAAGTAACGTGTTCCATTCAGCACATTAAATAAGTACTCTCTCGGGCAAAAGTACATGTTAGTTTAGATATCAAACTTTTGAAATTTTAATTATTAATATCTTTTTAAATATTTAAATTAGATACATGAAAATAATATGAGTATATTTTTCTCCAAAAATACTTTTATAACATTATAATTTTATTAGGCTTTATAAATATATTATAATAAAAATAGTGATCCATTGGATACGGTGTCCGTATAAAAAATAACAACTATTTGCGATGGGGAGAGTAGCAAGTCGCTAGCCACAGTGTTTGTAATTCTTTTGCGACTAGTGCTCAATACTCTGCTTATAAGTTTGTGTATTTGATTCAGAATAAACACAAAAACGAACTGACACACTGATACTGTGGTACGAGCTAGCTGACAACTTATCATGGCGCCGGTGCAAGCCCCTCACGTCGTCCTGCTCACGAGCCCCGGCGCGGGGCACGTCGTCCCGGTGGCCGAGCTCGCAGCGCGCCTCGCCGCGCACTACGGCTTCACCGTCACGATCGTCACCTACACCAACCTCTCCTCGCCCATCCACTCCTCCCCGCTTGCCTCCCTCCCACCGTGCGTCTCCGCCACCGCGCTCCCTGAGGTGTCCATCGACGACCTCCCCGCGGACGCGCGCATCGAGACCCGCGTCTTCACTGTCGTCCACCGCACGCTGCCCCACCTCCGAGACCTGCTCCGCTCCCTCCTCGACTCCCCTGCCGGCGTCACGGCATTCCTGACCGACATGCTCTGCCCCGCGGCGCTATCCGTCGCCGAGGAGCTTGGCGTGCCGCGGTACGTCTTCTTCACCTCGAACCTAATGTCGCTGGTCTCGCTTCTCTACACTCCGGAGCTCGCCAGGACCACCACCTGCGAGTGCCACGACCTCCCGGAGCTCGTCGTCCTCCCGGGGTGCGTGCCGCTACACGGCGCCGACCTCGCCGACCCCGTCCAGGACCGCTCCAACCCCGTGTACCCCCTCATGATCGACCTGGGGCACGATTACCTCCGCGCCGACGGCTTCATCGTCAACACCTTCGACGCGATGGAGCACGAGACTTTGGTGGCGTTCAAGGAGCTTTCCGACAAAGGCGTGTACCCGCCGGTGTACGCGGTGGGTCCATTCGTCCGTCCGTGCTCCGACGATGCCGCCAAGAACAGCTGCACACGATGGCTGGACGACCAGCCGGACGGGTCGGTGTTGTACGTGTGTTTCGGCAGCGGTGCCACGCTGTCCACCGAGCAGACGGCCGAGCTGGCGGCCGGGCTTGAGGCTACCAAGCAGAGGTTCGTGTGGGTGGTGCGCTTCCCCAGCGAAAAGGACCGCAGCGCGAGCTACTTCGGGACGACCGACCATGGCAACGACCCGCTGAACTACCTGCCGGAGGGGTTCGTCGAGAGGACAAGGGGCTCGGGGATCGTCGTGCCGCTTTGGGTGCCGCAGGTGGAGATCCTGAACCACCCCGCCGTGGGAGGGTTCGTGTCGCACTGCGGGTGGAACTCGACGCTGGAGGCCGTGGCGGCGGGCGTGCCGATGGTGGCGTGGCCGCTGTTCGCCGAGCAGAGGATGAACGCGGTGATGCTTTCGTCGGAGCGGGTCGGGCTGGCGCTGCCCGCGAGGGCGCGGGAGGACGGGGTGGTGCCGCGGGAGGAGGTGGCGGCGGTGGTGAGGGAGCTGATGGCGGGGGAGAAGGGCGAGGCGGCGCGGAAGAAGGCGCTGGAGCTGAGGGATGCGGCGGAGATGGCGTCGGCGCCGGACGGGTCGCAGCACCGGGAGCTCGCGGCGGTCGTCGGCAAGTGGAAGGGCGCAGCTGATCATCCGGCGGATGGGGCGGGTGCGGTGTGAAAATTTGCTCGTATCGTATATTCGTATGTGACGTATGTGTGATTTTGGTCTCCCTCCTTTTCTTTTTCGTTTTCTTTCTCTCTTTTTTTTTCCATTTTGGCCCACCTGGCAATCGTGTTATACTCTGTGTTCTGTGGCGTGGCCAATGCATTATGCATGCATGCGTGTAGGATTAGGAAGCCCCACGAGTGTACAATTGAGCGTGTAAGGAAAACGGTGAAAAATATTAAATATATGATCAACTTTGGCCATGAAAATAGGACATTGTTTACTGGGAAAATGACAGGAGAGAAATGTAATCGTGTGTATCTTATTTGGAATATTCCTCTTCTAAACACAACGATCTAGCTATTCAAACTGCTGCATCAAGCTGTTTTACGTCATTTACCCCAACACAAAACTTCCTGTACTGGGCAAGCTCCATGTCCCATTCACCATCATCTCAAAAAAACTCCTCAAAGCCATTTTGTTGTTAATTGGTGAACAAATTAACTGAGCGTATTCAGCCAAGCAATTACAAAAAGGAATGGATCAATGTTAGTGTGCAGAAACAGATGCTTAGTAAAAACTAACATAAATAACTCGCCAATAATGACTTATGGGCGAAAGAGTTTACCGAGCGTTAGGACCAATGCTCAAAGCTTGTACAAAAATATCGTACAATACCGTCACATATTCCATTTGCCAAGGTAACACAAGGAATAATCTGCACTGAAACGTGTAAAACTAAAATTGCATAAAAGACTATCAACCTGACAAGAATATACATTCTAAAACTCAGAAGGAACGCAATAATTCAATCAGCACAAACTTTCATACCATGGAGATGCATAGAACAACCGGAGGACGAAAATAAAATATTTTGTTCAGTGGAGCTCTATGGATTCAATTGATAGCTGAATGAATATAGATGTGAATATATCAAATAAGCCATGAAGCCATTTAGTCTTGAGCATGCTAATTTGACATTGGCAGCTGCGGGTAGGGGAAAAAACTTTCCTGTTATATATCTTTGTTTATTGCTGTAGATCACAAAAATATGACCTTTTGCAATCACAGAAAGTGAAACTATAATGAAAAAAATGTGTTAGTATACCATATGTTAGTCATTTTCAAATTGGAGTTGTAACACTGGACCAGTAACAACATCTATCATTATTCTACTGGGGGCAGCATGCAAGGCAATTGTTTGATGTTCCAGATAAAAAAATCCAACCAATGTAGTTATCGAGTAAGTGGAGATTCACCTAACTGGTTGGCAAAGAAAAATGTGAAACTCGTGTTTCACAACTCCGTGCAAAATGTAGATAATAACAAAAGCAATGTATAGATTACGAGGATTTACAGGATAAAGTAGAAGAGAAACACACGTACCATTTTTGGCATTTTATCTGAGCAGTAGAAAATTCCCACATCGTCCTCGGATGAAGCAACAACTTAATTGATTGATTTCAGTAACATAAATTAAACATGATTAGTGCACACATCTGCCAATGGTCTCATCAGGCATTATTCTCATCATGGTTTTTGTTACACCGCAATTGTTCAAAAGGGACAAAGCAACAGTGTGCAATTTATCACGAAGAATATAAACCGATGAGGGAATATAAATTCAGTCATATTCCTCATTCAGACATGCAAAAGAGAACTTTGAAGCAATATTCACATAATGGATACTGCTGGTAACATGTTAAGAATCGGACACATAGGGAGTATCCAAGATACTCAATGTTTTCTAGAAGAAATCACATATATGTCGAACCAAGTTTATCTTGCAAACATGACGAATTGAAGCTCTATGGTGTAGTCCATTACCATATCTATTTCATGGTCTAGTTCAGAGGCACAACACATCTGGATCAAAAGTTCAACCTGAATCTACATCCATTCAGGTAAATACACAAACAAATTTTCCCATTGAATCACAGGAACGTGCACTGGAGATCAGCGAGGCAATCTAGAACAACTAACAGAAGAAAAGAAAGGGAAAGAATTGAGCTCAGCGGTAGACGACCTGATTACTCGGCAAGATTTCTGGCGGCGACGGTGTCAAACTTCTGAACTCTGAATCCGATTAGCTGAAGGAGTTTGAATTCAGTTGGCCAACGGTGGAGATTACTTGCTACCTTTTCTATTAGTTCAATCTAACGATCATGAGGTCACCATGGGGTTTAAATGAGTCGAGCGGCTGAGATGTAATGGTATCGTTTAGATCGGGCGGTGGATAACATTGGTAGTAATTACTATTCACGGCTTAGCTTAATTTCATGTTATTGTTTACTGTCACCTTGCCGCTGTTAAAACTTGTCATAAGGCTATATGCACTGCTGTGTATCGTGAAGGACCATGGAAAAATCTAATCGAATATTTTGCTATCTACTTTCCTCGTTTCCTAAATCGCATCTACATGTTCTTGTCTTTCCATTTTGGTGATTTGATTGAGTTTATTTGTTGGGAATCCGATTCTACTCGGGGTCTGACAGATTGGTATCCGAACAGAGCAATTTTTGAAAACCTGCCCAAATCCTTAACCTATAATGACCTCCTAAGACATTCTCAATAGCAATCATAGTCTTATACCAATGTAGCCTCCTAAGTTAAAACTTAATCAAGTGGCACTCAGTACAATGCTATTCAAGAGTTTATAGAAGTATTAGCAAAATAAGTATGCACACTTTGTTGAAAATCTAGGTATTATTTTTGTTTTAGATTTGAAAATTAAGCTAATTTTCAAAATGATTAAATACAACAGGCAAGATAAAAGACACCACATATTTCTGTAAAGTAGATCGATCCACAGAGGAAAAATAGGAGAAATCTTACGATGGGCTTAATGACGAAAAAGAAGCAAATAGATGGCGACCGAATCGTAGAGGAAGTAGTCGGCGTCGTGGATTGCAAGATGAAGAGCTCGGCGGTCGCGCGATTCTGCGCCGCCGTAAACCTTATTGTCGCCCGTGCGAGTTCTCTCGCAACAGCGGTTCGGAGATCCCGTTCTCCTTGCCTCGCGGTGCACGCCGAGAGGAAGGTCGGTGAAGAACGAGTACAGCACGAAAACGCAACACTAATCACAGTGGATGAACGCGAGTATCAGAGCCTCAAAAAAGCCTGCATCTGTCTGGATGTCTCCAGATTTTATAGCCTCGCACTAGTAACGGTCACCATTAAATGCTAGTAACTGCAGGTCATTCAAACGACAGTTTCTATTAGAAACTGACGCCATTATCATGGCTGTTTCAATTCTCAGTAAATGACCTCATTAATTCACTATAATAGAGAGAAACCGAAAATTAAAAAGGGTTTAAACGTGCCAGAAATTTACGTCGCAAGTCGCAAGTCACGCGGAAAAAACACGCGAAAATACACGGTAATTCGTGAAATACGCGCGCGCGTGCGTGTGACTTTAGCCAACTCCTCACCCTCCATATGTCTCATTACAAGATATGGTGGGAGCTCTCCCTTTTAAATTGGTATTCTCCCCACTCAACTAGCAATATGAAACTATTATTTGTAGCTTTGGCATTAGAGATAAATAGGCCACTTGGACCTCATTTCTAACACACTTAACATTCCCAATCACTCAAGTTACTAGCAGCTATGTCCAAGTATATATGTTCACACCTTTAACATTTTTGTTTTCTAATACAATTCAATCACCTTAACATGAATGGCAGATCAACCAAATAATCAATTATAACCTCATGTATATATACCCATTCAAATCATCATAATGATTAAACAAGCTCAAATTACAAACACACCAAGAGTACATCTTTTGCGTCAGAATAGCCAATACACAAGATTACAATCTCAACCATATATATTCAGACTGTCGAGGAGGTTAAGACAAAATATTTGCATTCTCATCAAAGCTACACTAAGATACAATGTCAGTTTTACACCAAACAAACTCAAAACAACCTTTTCTAACCTCTTTGAACTACAAGAATTCCTCTCACAGACAGCATGCGTCACATTCTTTTTCTTCTCTCTGCCTCATCACAATCCATTTGGCTGTCTTGCTCTGCCCATACTACCAGCCAACTTCCAGCCTTTTTCCCATTCTGCAGACCAAGTGGCGAGACAGACATTGCATGCACTCCACCTGTCCCTCCAGCCCACAGTTTTGCTCTTTTCAGCCATGGTTTTGCCCTGCATGAACCAGTATATAGGTCAACAGCTCAATCAAAAAGGAGCCTTTACTACTCCAAATATCCTCTACCTTCATATTTATTAACCTGGTATTAGAAGAAGCAGTAGCTAGGGATGAAAACGGATCGGATAGTTTCCGACCGATGCGGATATTTTCGGATACGGATTCTGTCGGATCGGATATTTGTCGGATAGTATCAGATCGGATACGGATACGGATTTTTTTTTGTCGGATACGAATTCGATAGCTCACTATCCGTCGGATACGGATACGAATTCGGATAATCCGGATATTGATGGATCGGATATCCGGATATACATATGGGCTAAGCCAAAACTACTCTTCTGGCCCAAAAATGTTTCTTAATTCCAGAATTGTTTTATAATTTAATTAATCCATAAAGTAAGTTTCAATTATTAAAATTAGCAAACCAACTCCAAAAATTACGAATTTTTTTTGAGAAAGTTCCAGAAATAATCTAACATTTTAAAAATTATTTTCAAGATTTTATCATATTTTAAATTTTCTCAAAAATTCAAATATTCCTATTCTTAATAGGAAAATATTTAAATAAGTAGCTAAAAATCATAAAAACTCATAAATACATAATTTATTATTTTTTTAACATAATTCAACAAAGAATATAAATCTTGGATCATTACATATAAGTGTTATATACTTTTTCTAGAGACGTGATATTTAAGTATTATCAAACTTTTAGTGTGTTGTGTTTGCCTCCATTTGTATCTTTGAGTAAAGATTAACTTCATTTTTGTGTTTTGATCTACGTGCATAATGAACTAATTGTATGTGTATGATAAACTAAGTCTTATATAATTTTATTTGCGACATGGTATCTACTTATTGTCTAAGTGAATGAAAATGCTTATATTTGTTCAATTTTCAATAACATTTTCATCAAATCAACTAGTTATGTGTTTTCATTGACTTTTTATATACAATCTAAGGGGTTATCATGTTCCGATAAAATATTCGAAACCGTATCCGATTCGATTCGTATTCGATCCGTATCTGTATTCCGATATTATCCGTATTCGTATTCGTATCCGGACTATCCGTATCCGTATCCGCATCCGAGAAAAAATATGAAAACAAATATGGTAGAGCTATTATCCGTCCGTATCCGATCCGTTTTCACCCCCAGTAACCGACAACAGTAAGCAAAGGAAGAAGACAACCATCTGGCCTTTTCCCTCCTCTCCTTCCTCATCAACACCTCATTTCCTCTTCTCCTGCAACCAGGTGCATAGCATTAACTCTTTTCCTTTTCAGTTGGTCTAAATGAAATAAATGCAAATTGTTTGTGCTGGTTTAAAAAGCATATGTCTAATTGAACAACAGTACTAATCAGTTCTAGAATCTTCTTAAGTGAAAGGTGAAGAAAGATAAACAGGACTGCATGTTTAGGAAAGTCACTTTTCTTAAAAATTGAAATGATGTAGCAGTATTCGGCGTTAGAATCATGCATGCCTTTCTAGTATCAATCATGCAAAGAAGAGCTTACACCTTTAAGTCTTCAAGTAAACAGAGGCATTCCAAAGTAATATTCTGATAACCACATTATTGCTAAATCAGAACTATAAACACATGGTTGAATATGAACATAGGATTATTCACTGCTAAGCTGAGACCATTAGACTAAGGCCAAAGGCATGGACAACTTTAATTCAACTTATGTTCTGAATGAGTATGTACATTACTCAGTCACAAAACGCAAGCTTTATTCCAAGAACATGAATACTACCTTAAGTCAGTAGAATTCAAATAAAAATGTCACTGCATGCATCTCTCCAAATCATAACGCACAGAAGACCATCTCCTCTATTGCAAACACACTCATAACAATAGCAGTTATGCCAGCCAATCACAATTAGTAACAGAGGAATTAAAGAATTAGTTAAGAAACAAATGGAGGATCTTATAAAATGAATGCATGCCTAATAAACTCACCCCCCTTAAGTCTGTAGCAAGCATTTATAAGGACACAAACATACAAATTGGACCACCCAAGTAAATGCATTATAAGTCAAAGCAAATGCCATCACTGCTATAAAACTGAACCCCTTTTATGAGTTAGAACAATTGTCATGCTAAACCAACTCGATTTCATGCCTGCATCATAAAGTTATTATATGCAAAAGATTAATACATATTTGGCACCTGAGCCTGCTCATGCATTAAAGGTAGCTGGAGGGTCTAATTAGAATAAGGCTACAGAGTTAATTTAAAACCATGGTTGCTTCATATTCAAATTAATATGTCATCATGTATATAAAGCCATTCACTTAAGTGAAATCAAACTCACTTCAACACATATATATACCAAGTGTCCCAATTATGTATCAGGGCTACCTTTGAACTCAGATAAAACTAAACATATTATTCTTACAGTCAAGAGACTCACTAAGAAACAAGCATACATGCATTTTAATCTGTCAACCACCAGCACAATTAACATCACAAGTACTTAAACTACTTTGAATTTTACCAACTAATCAAGGTTCTGTTGAACATATATATACACATACCCTTTATGACTCACAACAGCACCTTAATCACTAAAGCTCCTTTGCTAATAATCAAGCAGGGATAAACATTGCAATAGGCAACATCCATATTTCACATAAATAATTCATGCAAGTATCAACAGAGAACTAATTCATACAAGAATCAATAGAGAGATAATCCAAGAACATTAATCTGAGACCGCAAAATTGAAGGGGAGGAGTTCGGGTACTTAGCTCATGTGGTAGGTGGTGAAGCCGTGGCTGAGCCATGGTTGCATGTGGTGATGGCCGACTCCTTGAAGCGCTAGTCTCCTCACCACGGTGTCGGTGCCGTCGGTGCGTTGAGGCCGGTCGGGCAAGATGTCCGTCGAGCTCCCGTGACCTCAAGGTAGGAAGTAGAAAAGAGGGTGAGAAGAAGGGGTAAAGTGGAGGTAGATCAAGAGGGGAGTGATTTCAGTACTTAGCTCGTGGTAGAAGCTATCGTGGTGGCGTGAGGGAGTCAGAGGGGCACCAGATCGGAAAATTCAGCGAGCCCCCACCTGAAAACCGTCGGATCTGATGGCGGTTGGCAGAGGCAGGGAGGTGACGGCGTGCGCAAAAGAGCTCGGGGTCATGAGAGGGAGGCGACGCTGGTAAGGAGCGGAGGCGCAGTGAGAGGGATTGGCGGCACCGAGCGTGAAGAGGAGAGGGGACGGGCAGGTGACAGCGCTGGAGGGATCGGGTGGTCTGGAGGCCAGAGGCCAAGGGCCGGAGGCGACGGTGCGCGATGGGGAGAAAAGGAAGCCGGGGAAGGGGAAGAGGTGGGCGGCAACCGGGAGAGGAAGCGATGGCGCTCGGGAAGGAGGTGAGGGCGAGTTGGGGAAGGAGGAGAGAGTCAGGTGTGGCAGTCGATTTGGGAGAAGAGAGAAAAAAGATGGGAGAAGGAGGGGGTGTCGGCAGAATGGAGAGAGAAGGGGAGAGAGGGGGGCTTATTTTGAGTCACTAGGGTTAAGAAAGGGTCGACTGGGCTAGTTCGCCGGCTAGTTGGGCCGATTTGGGCTGGCCTGGCCGAAAAAAATAGTAAATATATATATTGATAATACTAAATAAATAAATGATTGAGTAAATAAATTACAGAATAAAATAACAGATGTTTTACCTGAACCAATTTATCATAATAAGAAAATAGATCAAGAAAAACGGTGAAAATCAAAATCTAAAAATTTATTTTTTGTTTTTCTCTTTTCTTTTCTCTGAATTAAATTACGATCTAATCTCTCTCACACTCCCTCATGTGTATGTATGTAAAGATGAATTAATAAAACTTTACTCTCCCAAAATGATATTAGATTGTCACACAAAATAGTAGAAAAAGCTACACTTTAATTTAGACCTAATTAAGGAAATTCTGAATATTGAAGTTTTCCGATACTCTTATTAGGAAATCACCACAATAGCAGCAAAGGGCAGGTAGAGCCACATTCTGCTGTGGACAGCTCTGTGATCCCACATTCAGGCAAGTCGCCCTTCGATCATGTCTTGTGAATTGATTTTGTGGCTTAGGTTGTTTGAAACTCTTGCATTCATCCCAAAAGTTTAATTTCTAAAAGAAATTAAAACATGTCAAGTGGATCAGCTAGATCCAGTAGTAAAACCATAACCCTGGTGGGGTTGAGGAGATATTTGGTGGGTGGAGGAGTTCACGGTACGAACAACCCGGTTGGGTTGTTATGGAAGTCAGGGCTCCTCCACATAAGGTATCATTTAAGGACAAAATCAAACTAGTGCTTACTTCAAAAGCGGTGCAAATCGTACTGACCATAGACCCGTTATGGGACGGGCTGAACTAAGTAACCGACGAGTAGCTGTCCCTGTCAAGGTGAGAAAGGTGACTGTGCCTAGTGGAGGGCAGTCACCCTAGGGCGAGACACCGGGGAGGAGTCTCGACCCGCGTGCCTTTGGTGAGGCGAGGTGGTATGGCAGAGGTTAGTGTACGGTTGGCCAAACGTTCTGTTTCCTTGGTTTATTGGTGTGCCCAAGGAAGCGCAATGTTGATAATGAGCCAAGTGATGCTAGGCAAAGCAGTACACCTCTGATCAGAGTTAAATGTGATATCACTCCTAGCTTCCGAGTTTGGAAGTGCGTCGTGTGGGTTTTCCTCTAACACAGGATGTAAGACACCACGTTGTTTTGCCGTCAGTAGATTTAAAAGTTAAAACTTGACACTTTCTAACAAATGGGTAAAGGGGTACTTTGGAAAAGTACTACTTTGGTGTAACGGCTCGGTGGCAGAAAAATTATAATTATATACTTATGCATAAATTTTTCGCGGCTTGCTAAGTACTGGAATACTCAGCCTTGCTTTCTCTGTTGGTTTTCAGAACTTGTTGAATTCACCAACCCAGATGAGATAGAAGGTGAATTTCATGATGATGTGAATTATTATGATGATGCTGATGTTGCTGTGCAGAGATATGAATATGAGGGAGCAAACGACCAAGACCTGGCGGAATAAAATACCATCAGGAGGGAGGCATTTAGAATAATATTGTAATATCTAGGCAGGCAGTGTAGAAATCACCGTAGCCAGACCTAAGACTACTATAAGTACTTTAAGAATAAATCCCTGAGTACTATTCGGTGGAAGTTTCTATTCGTACATGTGTTATTTTCCTTAGCCTGATCCTAGCGCACTCTGCTCTGTGATGTTTCCACTGGTTCTGACCTAGTTAGGCAAAGTGGGGGCGTCACACAATCCTTGCCTATGGCAAATGGGCAGCAATTCTTGTTTTGCGATGGTTGAGGAATTCCTTTCCTCAGTAAAATCCTAGAGCTAAACTTGAATAAACGAGTATTTGGGAACAAAAAGAGAGTTCGATTTGTTGAGCACTCGAGCATAGAGGGTTGGGAAGGTTTCGAACTCTTCCTATAAAATACCAGATCTGTTGGAAACAAAGTTTGGGTTCACCATGCCCAAGGTAGGAAAGACTTCCGACGAAGAGGTTGGATCTACGCTGGGTGGTGAAGTGGATGAGATGAAGAAGGATATCAATCGTCTTCAACAACAGATAGGAGAGAACTCGGTGATCTACATTGGTTGGTGAAGTGGATGAGATGAATAAGGACATCAATCGTCTTCGACAACAGATAGGAGAGAACTCGGTGTTAGTTCAAGAGCAGATGGATCAACTCCAGAAATAACTACAAGGTAATTCAGCTAAAATCGATCAAGTCATGGATATGTTTAAGGCTATAATTGATAAATCTGGGCAAGGAGAAGAGGAAATACTGATGAAGCCGAATTGAGAAGAGGAAATACTGATGAAACCGAATTCTACCGAGTTAGCTTCCCTTTCAAAGTTGTGCATTCGAGTATTTCGTCGACATTATCCGCTATGGATTGATGAACTGGATAGTTGTTACCTTTGAGAAGATTCAAATGTGCTCAGCGATTTATACTGGATAAAAGAAGATATCGGCATCCCATCACTATCAGCAATCTATTTTTTGAAGAAACTCTATCATCAATCTCACTCATTGGGGCAATATTTCCTTACATTAGTTAGTACGATACGTTAGTACGATAATATCAGTGTGTGATGGAGCATTGTTTCAAGTCGATGTTATCTTTCTAACGCTGAATGGTCCACACTCACACACCACGACAGGGAGAACCTGTAAAGTCAAGAAAGAAAGAAAGAAAAGGAGATGGGTAACGGAGCAAGATCCATTCTGCATATTAAAGCACTGCTCTTTTCGATCACAAATAATTATCGTTTTAGATATAGATATAATTAAATTTTTAAAACTTTGATTGTCAGTATCTTTTTAAATATTTACATTGGATACATAAAAATCATACGTGTAGATTTGTTTCGAAAAATACTTTTATAATATTACTATTTTATTGGGTTTTATAAATATATTATAATAGAAATTAGTGATCAAAGTTGTGTTTCGGAGACCGTGTAGATGTTAAAAGCGACAACTATTTGTGATTAGAGAGAGTCGCAAGTAACAAGCCATAGTGTTTGTAATTCATTTGCGACTAGCGCTCAGTGCTCTGCTTATAAGTACGTGTATTTGATTCAGAATAAACACAAGAACGAACACACTGATACTGTGGTACGAGCTAGCTAACTTGTCTACTTATCATGGAGCCGGTGCATGCCCCACACGTCGTCCTGCTCACGAGCCCCGGCGTGGGGCACGTCATCCCGGTGGCCGAGCTCGCGGTGCGCCTCGCCGCGCACCACGGCTTCACCGCCACCATCGTCACCTACACCAACCTCACCTCGCCCACCCACTCCTCCCCGCTCGCCTCCCTCCCGCCGTGCGTCTCCGCCACCGCACTCCCGGAGGTGTCCCTCGACGACCTCCCCGCGGATGCGTGCATCGTGACCCGCATCCTCGCTGTCGTGCGCCGCACGCTGCCCCACCTCCGCGACCTGCTCCGCTCCCTCCTCGACTCACCTGCCGGCGTCGCGGCATTCCTGACCGACATGCTCTGCCCCGCGGCGCTATCCGTCGCCGCGGAGCTCGGCCTGCCGCCGTACGTCTTCTTCACCTCGAACCTCATGTCGCTGGCCTCGCTGCTCTACACCCCGGAGCTCGACAGGACCACCACCTGCGAGTACCGCGACCTCCCGGAGCTCGTCGTCCTCCCGGGGTGCGTGCCGTTACACGGCGCCGACCTCGTCTACCCCGTCCAGGACCGCTCCAACCCTGTGTACCCCCTCATTATCGACCTGGGGCACGACTATCTCCGCGCCGACGGCTTCATCGTCAACACCTTCGACGCGATGGAGCACGAGACTTTGGTGGCGTTCAAGGAGCTTTCCGACAAAGGCGTGTACCCGCCAGTGTACGCGGTGGGTCCGTTCATCCCGTTCGTGCTCCGACGATGCCGCCAAGAACAGCTGCACACGATGGCTCGACGACCAGCCGGACGGGTCGGTGTTGTACGTGTGTTTTGGCAGCGGTGGCACGCTGTCCACCGAGCAGACTTCCGAGCTGGCGGCCGGGCTTGAGGCTACCAAGCAGAGGTTCGTGTGGGTGGTGCGCTTCCCCAGCGACAAGGACCGCAGCGCGAGCTACTTCGGGACGACCGACCATGACAACGACCCGCTGAGCTACCTGCCGGAGGGGTTCGTCGAGAGGACCAGGGGCTCGGGGATCGTCGTGCCGCTTTGGGTGCCGCAGGTGGAGATCCTGAACCACCCCGCCGTGGGAGGGTTCGTGTCGCACTGCGGGTGGAACTCGACGATGGAGGCCGTGGCGGCGGGCGTGCCGATGGTGGCGTGGCCGCTGTTCGCCGAACAGAGGATGAACGCGGTGATGCTTTCGTCGGAGCGGGTCGGGCTGGCTCTGCGCGCGATGGCGCGGGAGGACGGGGTGGTGCCGCGGGAGGAGGTGGCGGCGGTGGTGAGGGAGCTGATGGCGGGGGAGAAGGGCGAGGCGGCGCGGAAGAAGGCGTGGGAGCTGCGGGATGCGGCGGACATGGCATCGGCGCCGGACGGGCCGCAGCACCGGGAGCTTGCGGCGGTCGTCGGCAGGTGGAAAGGCGCAGCTGATCATCTGGCGGATGGAGTGGATGCTGTGTGAAGATTTGTTCGCATCGTGTGAGTCCTGTGACGCAGACGCTATAGGTTGGTAATCATATGTGCTTGTTTTACTCCTTAGAGCATTATATTAATAGAGACGATCCTTGGTTATATGCTTCTCTATGTCATCTAAACATATAATTAAAGACAACTTCTACAATAGATGATATCTTAAAGTTGTCTCTATAATATTATACAATTTTTTAATTATGTAATGAAAAAGTATTTATTATAGATAATAACTTATACAATAGTCTTTTGTGTAGTCTATATGATCGTCTTTTTACAAAGAAACAGCTATATTCTCTTCTCCTTCGCTCTTCTTCATATTAGAAAAATCTTACATGTTAAAACATATAGATAGCTCACGTCACACTATTGAATACATGCCCTTATATCAGCTGAGGGGTTGCTTCCCTTCCATACATGCTGTACCTCAACTTATTGGACAAGAATAAGTAAACAAACAAATATAGAACAACTACAAGAAGAAAAGAAAGGGGAAGTATATAATCGACATACCAAGGCAAAACATGCCATCCTCTGTTGCGTGCACCATACAGACAAGGAGTGTGAATTTTGAAGCAGCAGCTAGGCAGATCATCATCGTCATCCTCATCTTGAATCCAAAATTCACGTCCTTGGGACCTCCGTCCTCGTCTAGCCACAGCACCAAATCGTAGCCAACCAAAATAAATCATACGACAAATACAGAAAAACTAAAATAATGTAGAAAAACTAACCAACGATGGACCGTTGAAGAGTAAATTGATGACATATGTCCTTATTGTTCGATCTATCTTTTCGCGAACTATAAAGTATCAAACCAAACACCCTAGATTCATTCCAACTTTAATTCCCCATTCCTCTCTCTCTGCTCTCTCCCCCGGTTAATTCCACCCTCTCCGACAATCGATTCGCCGTTGTCACTGGCGGATCTCACGATTGAGCCCAACTCGCATGCCATGGGCTCATGCAAAAGCTGCTGACAACAAGCAGCGAGTAGTCGAGCTGGCCATGAGTTCATGTGGTGGTGATGGACATGAGCTGTGAGCAGCGAAAAGCCATGGCAAGCGGTTGAGCGTTGTTGTGGGTTCATGGGATGGTGGCGAATGATGACTTGCGAGCAGCCATGGTGCGGATGAGCCAACTGAGGTAGCTACTCTCACGATAAGCGAGCAAGTAAGCATGTAGCCCATTGGTTTCCTCACTGTTGGCGAGCTCCCCAAAAGCTTCCCAACGAAGGTACTATGAACGTAGCACTCTAATTTCTGAATCCCTTGTTGGTTTCTTTCAAAATTTGATTGAATCTTTGTTTGACTTTAATGCGAAGATTGCCTGAACCTTTCTTTAAACTCGCTCAAATTTATCAAACTTTATTGGAACTCTCTAAAACTTAAAGTTTGTTCTTTGAAACTGGATTGAAACCCATCCGAACCTAATTTTAGTTTCAAAATATGAAACTCATTTTTTTGAAGTTTGATGTTTTAGTTTTCAAACTTGATTTTCAGTTTTGAAACTATCCAGAACTTGATCGAAGCTCTCTGAAACTAGGTTGAAACCCTTACGACGCTTGTTGTTTGGTTTCGAAACACGAAACTTATGGTTGAAGCTTTATGTTTTAGTTTTGAAACTATATGGAACATAACTAAAGCTCTCTAAAAACTAGGTGAAACTTTTGGTTGAACCCTTATGAAACATGTTGTTTGGTTTTGAAACATGAAACTCATTTTTGAAGCTCGATGTTTCAATTCTAAAGTTTTTGAGTTTCAGTTTTGAAACCACGTGAAATGTGATTCAAGCTCTAGGAAAAATAGATGAAACCTTTCAAACATTTCCATGAAACTTGCCAAAAATAGATGAAACTTGTCGAAACTAGATGAAACTTGTGAAGTATGCAAAACTTCGATGAAACTTAGTGAAACTCAGCTATACCGTAGGGCTCCCAACGGTATACCGTTCTGTAGCATCGGTAAAAAAACATATGGCCTCCAAAAGAGAAGAATTGAACTCACGCTGTAGATGACCTGATTACTCGGCAAGATTTCTGGCGGCGATGGCCCGAGGTCAAATCTGCTGGGTGACAGAGGAAGCGACCGCCGCACGTTAGCCACAGCGTGGATCAGCTGAATTGATGGACGGCGATGGAGGTGACGAGCACAGCGTGGCCGCCGCCACCAGTGTAGCCACAACGCAGGCGCCTAGATTGGTGCATGGCGACAGAAAAGGCGAGGGCATGGGAAGCAGGCGTTCGATGGGGGAAGAGGACGGTAGTCACGGTAGGGGTGGCGTGGAGAAGAGAGTAGCATAGGGGACTAGGTGGCGCAAGGGTGAGGGATGCGGCGCTCGAGGCAGCGGAGGAAGGGATGCAGTGATTTCTGCGATGGGATTGGGAGGGGAGGCGCGTGTGGCCTCATACATGGGCGAGAGAACGGCGCATACACAACTGAATGGACGGCCATGAATTGGCGATGACGTGACCTCACGAGTGGCCGAGGAATGAATAGTACCGCGCGGAAAAACTATAGCATCTACTGGTAAGTAGCCACACGTTGCCGTGGGTGCAATCAAAACCTACGATTAGCACAAATATGAATAGCATGTTGGCACACTAATTATCCCTGAAAATCTGACAAAGAACAAAACCTGTGACCTGTAATACACAACACAACACAACAAAAGGTATACATTGTTCATAATTATTGAAGAAAATTCATGCCGGCAGAGATATAAAGCTATTCAGCAAAATAGGTAAATCAAAAGACCAAAAGTAAACAGAGAATATTAATAACAATCTGGACATGCACCTCCTCTGCTGACCTATTCTTGTGCACCACAATCCATACTTCCTTTCAATACAGAGTGAATTCAAGCACCGCAAGGTAATATATATATTTTTTAATCAATTTGAAGGCAATATATCTAGTGAAAACTCCGTAAAACCTACGTGTACAAGTTTTGAAAAATTCTCAAAAAATTAACATACGTAAGGGAGGTGAGCTTCTACAATCCTTCAAAATTTGAAAACCAAACTCAATCGCATTTGAAATATATAAAAAAAGACAAACAGCGAAATAAATAGTGCTAAACAGTAAAAAGTCACTATTTAGGCTGTATTTGTCTTTTTCATATCTTTTAAATACGATTGAGTTTGGTCTTCAAATTTTGCAGAATTGTAGAAGCTCACCTCCCCTACGTATGGTAATTTTTTGAGAATTTTTTCAAACTTGTACAAGTGGGTTACACGAAGTTTTCATGATAAAATTGGTTTTCACTATATATGTTGCCCAATTTGAAATATATATGTAATTCTTACGATGAAGACTATAGACCATCTATTTCGAGCTTATATTTCTTCGCACCATAATGATATGATTGACCTCTGCAATAAGTAAAATAAGGAATGAGAAAATGTCACATCACTATAATAAGGTACTAATACTAGATGCATACGCGCGGCACCACGCCGCGCACTTGCGCCGCGACGCCGCGCCAGTGTGAGTTTATGGGTAATCAATGAAATTTAACTGCATCAATAGCATTGTCAGAATTCTTAAAAATCGCACAAGTTTTATCATACTTTGAAATTTTTATGGTAGCTTAGGTATGCTCTCGACCTGCTCAAATTGTTTTGAAAATTTCCAACATTTTTTAATAGCTCAATTAAATCAGCGAAGTTGCTTTAAATGCACTAGCACCATTGCCATATTTTTTAAAAATTGCACAAGTTTGATCATAATCTGAAATTTTTATGGTAGCTTAGGCGTGCTCTCAGAACACTTCTCAAAAATCTTGAAAAATCAAATTCGTATGATGGCTCTGGAAAATCAAAAACATCAAAATTTAAACACATTCGGAATTTCTAAAAATCGCACAAGCTTAATTATAGTCCAATTTTTTTATGGTATCATATGCATACTCTCATAACCCTAATAAAAAAGTTTCAAGAATTTTGAACATGATTTATTATCTCAATTAAATCAGTGGAGTTGCTCTGAATGCATCAGTAGTATTGTCAGATTTTTTAAAAATCGTACAAGTTTTACCACAATTCGAATTTTTTACGGTAGCTTACGCATGCTATGAGGACCCTTATCAAAAAGTTTTAAAATTTCTAACATTATTTGATATCTCAATGAAATCAGAAAAAAAAATTACCTCAACCGGTGAAAGGACCTAAACGTAATTACATATTATTTTGAGGGCCTTTCATGTAGGGAGGACACGTGGGGGGGGATCCCTGGCCGGTAACTCTATGAAGTTTAATAAAGGTAATATGTTAATGTACAGTGACCAATCTGTCAGCTGCAAGTCATATAGGAAAGAAATCACTCCCTTTTGACACAATAACATTGAAAGTAGCTACAAAATTGAATTCAAATCATGGCATGTATCACATACTTTGGTATAGGAAAACAGCTTCTAATATTTGCCACTATAAGTACATGACAATATGAATGGGTGAGGAAAATCATTAAAAAAACCTAATGCTTTTCAAATGAAGGTATATTCTAGATTTAGTTAAGTCAATGGAAAGCTGCATATGTTCTGCTTTTCAAATGTTGACTGAATGGCTGCGCGTGAAAAGTTGAATAGTTCTAGATACTGGTAAGTCAGCTTTTCAAATAGCACAAGATTAGATATGTTTAACATACATTGCCCATGGGCACGGCCAAACACGGGCTTTATCCTTAAGAAAATATTAGTTTCTTCAACTACTTTGTGATCATAGTTAAATCATTCGCTTCTCATCTTAATTAAGCATTATTGACAACCACGACAAACTAAAAATGCACTATCTAACCAAATTTCCAGCATAAAGTCCAACAAAACAAAAAAAGTGAGAAGGGGTGACATTTTACCTAAAACTCTAGCTTGATAGGAATTCATGGTTGTTTAGTCCCAGCTTGGTAGGAATTCATGCTAGTTAGTCCCATCTCTATATCCATTGAGTCATTGACATCTAAAAGTACAATACACAAAAAGGGCTCCTAAGAATACTATGAAGAGAAAAAAATTAGTTAAATAAATTTCTTCAAATTATACCGCTTTGCATTTCATCAGTTCTTATCAGATTTAAGCTCTTAATTAACAATGTAGGAGGTGCAAACAAGGAAGCTTTTAAACATATGAAATTTTCTAGGAGCTATATATG
This sequence comes from Otatea glauca, assembly GCA_036346275.1. NCBI lineage: Eukaryota > Viridiplantae > Streptophyta > Magnoliopsida > Poales > Poaceae > Otatea > Otatea glauca. The sequence continues at coordinate 25,740,377 of CM070712.1, read as the reverse complement.
TGCATGCTTTTGTTCTCTCAAGAATTGTAGGATGAAAAATTTCATGTTGGCTTGTGGCAGTGGATGACAAATTAATGTCTAACAATGGCTAAAACAATATTGAATATTTTACACTCAAAGATCCATGTGTCAACTCTCGACACAAATTACATTATGAAAGTTTTTGTTGCAAATCATTGTGCAGTATCGACAAAGCCTAATCAAAAGAAGGGAAATATAACCTTACAAATTACAACATCTCTATCAATTCATTCCATCTTGTAATAACGCTCAAGTTGGTGCCTCATTTGGATGAGCATACATTTCAACCGGAACACAAAATAGCAACCATAAAAAATGTAGAAGCATAGGCATGCAAACATGTACTTTTGGAAAAGACCTACATAAAAATAAGTAATGATTTATGAATATACGTGGCAAAAGAGCTTTTGGAACACAGGTACCAACTATTTTAGTGCTAGGTTTGGAAAATAACCAATGGAATGGTATAATCCATGAGTTTAGCTAGCTGCCCGTTCCTTCGTTTTATACAACTACTAGGACAAACTATTCATTTTGGTTTGCAATGCGATGGATGCAGCACAACACACAATAGACTTTGCACATCAATAAAACTGGTTAGACAGTAACTTTAAATCTATGTAGTCAATGTCAAGAAAGAGATAGTGGGCAGGAGTGAAGGCACAAAGAACAAAAGCTAACATGTAATTCCTCTTGCCTTGATAGCAAATAAATAGATTTAAAATTAGCTGGTTGATACTATACAACAAATTTTACAAACTAATAGAGGGCTTAGAAAACCAGAAGAGACATGCTACAACTGTGCAACAAGTTTTCAATATTCTGATGTGTTCAGAAAGGAGCTATTGAATGAAATAGATAGTCACACACTACTTGCAAAATTGCAAAAGAGCAAGGCAGTTAATCCATGAAAATTAGTATACAGTAGCATTGTGGCGACATCGTGAAGCAAGAAAATAGGATGAAATGGCAGTAGGTGGCATACCACGTTGTTTTAAGTATCAAGAATGATTGCACTTTCAAATTTCCTTATTAAGCTGCCTTTTGAGCGGTTCAGGCATTCTATCAAGAAATTGGCAGGCTATCCAGTAACCTGCATACGAAACAGCAGATTTAACAACTACAAATCTTGAATTAATCTATTCATTTGTTAGCCTAAATATCTTAAAAATGTCTGTACCAAGCAAAAACAAAGAACAATAATAGATTATGAAAGAAAATAGAAACAACATTGAAGGGGAAAACACCTAAAAAAGGGGATGCATGCAAAAGTAAAGGGGTAAGGGTGTAAAGATCTAGAGGGATGTGTAGATGAAGGAGAAGGGCGGGTGAGGAGTAGACCAAAAGGATCAACGACCTCGCCGTTGGTGGCTACCGGCGATCACCGCCTTACTGAGCCACTGTGTCAAGCGCTGTTATATGATGTAAGTAAAAGTTCAGAGCTCAAGTAGTTTCAGATTGAAGAAGTGAAGTCGGCAATGGAAGTGAATGGATGGACGACTCCAATTATGCAGATGAAGGGCTGCGATAGTCCATCCCGGAGTTAATAAACATCATCGGAGCGTGCACATGCAAAGTAGTAATTACTAAGGCTAATCCCAGTGCATAGTATCATATTCCAAAATCCAAGACTGTCACGTAGGATAGAGAGCATGATACTGTTGAGAAGAAACACCATCTCCAATGCATAGCATCATACTACAATATCCAAGATAGTTTGCGTGCATTAATTGTTGCATGTGTTGTGATCAAATGTTTCATATGAATATGATATGGTTTGCTCCCAGTGCAGTATCATACGAAATCTAAGACGTTGGATATTGAGCCCAAGCAGTATCATCCTCATGATACTGCTATCTTCTCTTTCTTCATTAATCGATTGCCATGTCAGCAAGAAATCCTATGTGACGGATCATTTATGGCGTATGATACTACCACTGGGACTAGCCTAAGTAGCGTAACTTGTTGGCGGGTTACTGTTTAATATCATGTAATAGTTGAGTTTTACCAGCTGAAACTCGGATCGTGGCTTATAAGCCAAAACATTGTAGGAAAAAGGAATCAATCAGCAATTATCAACTTATGTCTCAAGTAAAGTAGTTAGCTAGAACATTCGTAGGGTTCCCTGTCCCTTTCCCACAAATCCAGAACCCAAATCACCCTTGTTTCAGACTCGCTACAACTCAATCCTGACACACTGCCTCCCGCTAAAATCGCCGCATCGCGCTAACCACTAAACAACGTTGACTTGGTGCTCCACCTCGTCATGAGATGGGAAATCTTAAAAGTATGCATGCAAGGATACATTTCAAAATTTCATGGACTAATCTAGGTACGAAATGGGAAGAACTCAACCTCTTGAGAGAGAAGAAGAGGAATCGGGAGGTGCGGATGGGGAACGGCGGAAGGGCGACATCAGTCGCTGGCATGAAAGAGGCAGGAGGTGGGAGAGACGGAGGAGGCAGATCGGGAGTGGATGGGGATCATGAGTGGCGGCGGCTAGGATAAAAGTGAGCGGACGCATGACGAATAGTCCGATTTTCCTGGCAGCGAGATATCGAATGGTCCTGATTTTGGAGTGACATGGTCAGCTGGAAGGATTAATAGTAAATAGTAAATCTCCTGGTAGTGTTCGGCAAAAACTATAGATTTTATATGATATGATAAGAAGCAAATCATTGCACATTTGTACTATTATTATACTATGAAACAATTTATATATACTGCTAGCAAGTACTTTCATTTGTATTTTTAAACAACCAATAATATAAATGCAGACTCAAGAATCATGCATGGTATGATTTAGTGGTATGTCTTATGTTTTTACCCCACACCCAAAAATAATGTCGTGGGATTGGCCCCCACTGTACCCCTCTTCGGCTTAGTTAGCCACACCCAAATAGGCCCCCATCCACGATCTGTTGGATCATTCGATCAAGACCGGTCCAATGGACCAAGATCACCGAGATCAAGGGTGCACCTTGGTCCACAACACCCTGGCGGGGCATGGCCTAACAGCAACAGGTTGGTGCGACACATGGTGGATAGTTAGGGGAAAGGACCCTTTCACCCCTACCTTGTAGAAGCTTTTTAAGGGGATACGTGTAATTTGCCAGTTGCTATGGCCTATAAATAGAGCTCCTGGACACCATGGTGGGAATTAGAACATTTGTATTGCCACTAGTATAGTGTCGTGTCTTCCGGTTTTCTTTTTCCAGCACGTAATATATGGTCTTTTCCTTTTCTAGAACGTTTGTTTCTTTTTTCTTAATTTCAGGATATTTGTTTCTTTTTCCTTGAGATGATGCTGGAGGTGGGGGGAGATCTGTTGTGGGCCACAGGGATGAGTTAGACACATTAAATAATGGCCATCGGATGTGGGTGAGTAAAGCTGAGGAAAGATCTGAGAGGTTAATTTTGATGAAGGCAAGTTTCTGGGGACATTTCGCTGGGTGCATGAAGGTTGGGTCATCTCTAGTGAGGTGCATTATTTGGGGTGGACGTAGAAAAGAATGCTTAGGTGCATTATAAAGAGGTATAGATATGCGTGTAATACTAAGAACTATTTCACTCATTCCACAAAATACGAAGCTTCAGCGAGCCTTTCTCGGATCTCTGAAGTCCTATATCTCTATTGTTGGGTCTGGTAGCCACAATAATGGTATTTGGTAGTGGTTACCTGAAAAGATATATGTTTGATACTTACTTGAGTAGTCAAGGATTATCGGGAAAATCTCGTATGCTTAAATTGATCACAAGGAATATGCTTGAGATCACTGCATCCGCCAATCACTCCCAATTCGCAGCTGCGTGCCTCAACCGGTCTCTCCCCACCTTGTCAGTATCTCCTTACCGCCAATATGGAGGGTGTGGGTGGGGTGTTGGGAGGGTGGTAGTGAGCTACGAGCTAGACATGGTCTCATCCTCAACCTAGTGCCGATGGGAGTGAAGAAAGCAATTTTTGGGCAGCATACGACCAAGAGTGGTGGAGGCAACCGTGCGAGTTGGACGGTGATGGGTGGTGGTGCCATGGGAGGAGAGAGGTGATGGGTGATATAATTGGTGAGGTGAGGGAGAAGAGAAGAATTTTGGAGGAAGAATAATAGAAGGGGTAATACGGTCAATTTAATCCTAATAGTGGCATATGCTCAAACATTTCAACTATAAGAGTGCAAATTATCGATTACACAGGAAGGAGGGGATACCCTAGAGAGCCAACTAAGGGAGGATGGATAATCAATTTTCCTAAATAGTTTGCCATATAATTCCCTTTTAGAAACGATTCATAAAATACGACCACAACGAGCACGGTTTCTTGATGCGTAGAAACTCAATATCTAGTTTAGGGGGTATTTTATGAAAGATCTCGTTCGTTCAAATTGAAATATCTTTTATCTTGTTCTTTTTTGAGGCCATAGGGGAACTACTAATAATTACCCAATTTGCCATAGCAAACTCTTCATCAACATTGCAACTTCTTAATGGGTCCAACTTTCAGCTGAAATACCACTGCAGAATATAGGCCCAGCAAACAACTACACCCACCTGGGCCACCGTGCCTCCTTCTCCGAACACAACAACCAGGTCTGCACAAACCACCTCCGAGTAGGGGTGCAATCGGATCAGATTCGGTCGGATATCGCTCTTTCCATATCTTAAACCATATTTTTTTGTCGGATTCAGATAGTACCGAATACGAATACGGCATAGATAATATCAGTTGCAGATTCGAATCGAATACAAAGCAGAATCAGTACGGTATCGAATAATTTTTGTTGGATAATGCGCGAAAACAGATACCGTATAAAGCACACATATAGTACTGATTAACCAACCATATGAGTTCAACATGCAACAAGATTATAGCAGTCTAACGAGTCATTTTATCGGACAGTCCAACAAAGTTGCAAAAGTACAGTAAATTTGAACAGTACACATATGACAAATTTTGAAACATAAAATGATACGTAAATAATATTACGATAAGTCGATAACATGACCATGAGGTCCATAACTCTATGTTTTCATGAAAGAGACAATACGACGAATCGATAATATTTAGATTACATTATACAGACATGGAGACATAAGACTCAACAATACACAATCTTATATAAGAGTTCGAAGACCGAAGTGGCTAAGTTAGGTTGGCAATATCTCAAGAGACAACGAGTGCATGATGATGGTTACTTGTCCTCGACAAGTACTCAATCATTATCAGCCGCCACCATAGTCTCATCCTACAAAACAAAATGTAAGAAGAGTGCATAACATATTTAACATTAATAAAATTTAACTTCCTATAATTTGATAGAGCTTAAGTAATCTCACAGTTTTGCTAAAAGCAAATAAGCAGAACAAACAACACATATTAATAACACATTTGACAAAAAAACACATGTTCTATGGAGGCATGGACCTGTAGTATGGCACCATCCAAAACAGGATCTGTACAAACTGAGAGAGTAAGATTGTATAATTTCTCAACATAGGGAAATAACTTGCTTGAACTTGTCCAAGCCAATCACAACATATCTACGCAATGATCATATTCGTGTCTCAGAGCCATCATGTCTGAACTTGGAACAATTGAGTATATGTTGTCTTGTAAAGTTTGCTATCGATCAAAAAGGGCTATAAACACGGAGCGAATATAGTTTGTGCTCAATTTTGAGGCTGTTGCTAGTCATATTTGCATCAAGCAGGTTTAAAAAGGCTGGTTTCTATTATCAATTAAAAGGAAAATAGAATAGCAACAGAGAACATATTTAAGTTGGTGCATGATTTAAGTGCAGATTGTGGGTATTGCTCTATGCATAGCCAAGATAAAAACATAATAGTTACTCACATATAAAGATATCAATAGTTTAGATTCTAGTAGCTAGCTCACTAAGCATAATAGCAATTCCATAGGAGAATGAACAAACCTCTAAAGTTATGTCTACAGGTGAATCACATGCTTTGGCCTTATACTCCATGTCAAACTCATCAATCAGCATTGCAATCTTCTCCTTAGAATCTGAAATTTTGTAGTGACAGTTGCTATTAGTAAAGGAAAAAATGGAAATTGTATGACATATGAAATGGATGACATATTTTTACCTCTTCCAGATGATGTTGTTCAGTCCTTAGTACAAATTAGGGCTTCCACCACCTCGGGATCTAATCGACTACGGAAAGGATCAACAACACAACCACCCACACTGAATGCCGACTCCGAAGCAATGGTTGACATTTGAATGGCTAACACATCACGAGCTAGTCGCGAAAGAGTGGGAAAAATCCCTTGTTTAGCCCTCCACCAAGACACTATGTCAAATGTCCTATCTTCACTTTCAATCCAACGAAAATTTGGTTCTTTCATGTATATATCCAATTCAGATTTTTCATTATGTCTCATCATGCTCACAGCAGTTTCATACAAGAACTCTTCGATTTCAAGAACACCCAAGTCATTGCCAAGTGGGTGAGAAGCCACACTATATCCCGCAGTTGTAGGCTTTGTAACTTGAGGTGTGCTAGACATATATGCTTGGAACAATTAGTTCACAATAGTCATGAATGTATGAAGTTCAAGAAAAACTCTCTCCTCACCATATATCTAATTTTTCATAAAATACTCTACTAACCTTTTCTTGTACCTTGGATCAAGAAAGCACACCACAGCAAGTGCTATGTTGGACTTCTGCTAGTACTTGTCATACTTAGCTTGCATTGCCATTGCTAAGGCATGAATAGTTATATCAGAATTGTGACACCACTCTTCAATAGCTAACTTAATCTCACAGAATTCCACCAAAACAGATTTGCTGTCGGATATGCAGTACCAGAGAAAAGCAATGTGGCCTCATAAAGCCTCCTCAAACACCTACATAATGCTATTGAATTATCCCATTCCTCATCTGATGGAGCACACTTCTTGTACTTACTCTCATTCAACTCAAATAGTCTTTCAAAAGCCTTCCTATAGTAAATAGCTTGCTTCAACATCAAAAAAGTGGAGTTCCACCTGGTTGAAACATCCAACGGAAGACCCTCATTAATATTCAAGTCACACTCAGATGCACACTTTTGAAAATATTCCCATTGCAATGGTGAATTCTTTACAATGACAACAGAAGCTCTAATATTCTACACTAAAGATGCAACTACTTTCAAGCCATCTTGAGCAACAAGGTTTAAAATGTGACATAAGCATCTCACATGAAAAAAAACACCATCACAGACTAAGGGAGCTTTCTTGTTTAGTTTTGCAACAAGTTCTGCAGCACACTTATCATTAGATGAGGCATTGTCCATATTGAGAGCAAAAAGCTTCTTTTCAAGGTTCCAATGCATCACACTCTTGATGAACTCTGTGGCTAGATTAGTGCCTGTGTTGCCTTTAACATGCATGAATTTAGCAATTCTTTTCTGAATCTGCCAATTATCATCTATCCAATGCACAGTGACACACATATAACCTTTATTTTGATTTGAGGTCCACATATCTATAGTTGTAGAAAATTGGTATGAAAGAGATTTGAAATGATCATATAACTTCTTTGTTTCCTCATTGAACATTTCCATTATAGCATTTCTTGTAGTTGTGCGACACTTAAATGAAAAACTATGGCACAAAGACTTGATGAAGTCAACAAAGTACTCATGTTCAACCATATTAAAGGGATATTCATGCATAACAGGTGCTAAATGCCACTTTCTAAGGCTAGTTTCAGCATTGAATCTATATGTTTGAACATTGGCAGTGCTATCTTCACCCTTTTCTAGTTTGATCATTTAATGTCCTGGAGTTATAGAATGTTTGCTTTTTAAATGATTTATAAAGCATGATGTGCCCCTTGTTGTCTCACATCAGGCTTTGTAATGACATTTCTTGCATCTCGCCCAAAGTTCCTTTGTAACTACGCCATTTGAATATGTTTTTGTCACAATATCCTTAGTGTAGTGCTCCCATACCTTGGAGATTGACTTATTTTGCTTTTTGCCAGGAGGCTCATTTTCTCCGGTGATATCACATTTAGGTTCAGCTTGAGGTCCTTCGGCTTCAGATGCAAGAGGCTCTCGCACTACTAATGCATGAGCACTCGGTGCAGACAGACTTGTACTAAGTGTGGCAGCAGGTGACGCTCCACTAGTTGCACACACATTTGCGCTAGCATTGCCAGACTCCATCACAAAGCAACAACTAGTTTGAACACAAAAATACACAATCATTAGGATTTACTGAGCTAAGGATAAGTAACTCGATAACTAACTAGATCTGGAGAGGACAACTAATCAAACTAGCAACAATCTGCCTATGGACAACTAATTACAAAAGGCAGAAAACAACAACACTATCAAATTATAACACTGTTGCAGCTCTTGGCTTAAACTTGAATTCCTTTGCTTCTAGTCTACTTGTTGATATTCATGCCTAGATGAACATAACAAAGTAACTTTTTTGTATTTATTTAATAGCTACTGGTAACTTTCATGTCTTAAGGTTTGTAGATTGAACTTCTGGCTACACAACATGATGATGACACCATAGATTCTCATTGCTGCCTAGTATGGATTTGCAAGTTCCTGTCATTGAGGTCATGTTGCTGATCGCAGATAATGGAAATGGTGATACTCTCCAGTAGATGGTAAACCAATTGTGCTCAATTGCTCATGGATACAGGAACTACCCATGTCCTAGTGCCATATGCATGTGCACAATGGATCATCTATAAGATGTACAAACCTTGGGAATTATTTACTGGACAAAAATCATATGAACTACAGAAATTTTACTCTTTTTTTAACTCTGTGCACACATTCAGGTTAAAACATGAGACATTCGTGATTACATTTAGTATTGGCTATCAAAGAATTGATAGCACATGTTTTTTTTATTTGACCTGGAGTTTACTTTGCTAAATTTGGTGTCTCAGTAGTTTTAAGTATTATTTGTGTTCAATACTTTGTATCAAATGGAAAAAAGAGTGGTTTTAACCTATATACTTGGATATTTGTTAAAATTGATCACTGTGAGTATTTTCTCTATCTTCACATGCACAGAAATTGATCCAAGTTTATCAAAGCTTAGAATATCTATATGCAGTTGCTGCCCTGTAACTATTAAGCATTTATGTGGAAACTCTCTTGCTTGATCATAATTTTCTCAATTCATATCTTTTCTGATGTCAAAACAAAAACAAGTGTAGCTGGTGTTTCTCAATTCATATCTCTAGTGTGTTTTTTTCAAAAAAGAATGCAGTGAAAATATACAAATGATACAAATTAAAAACATACAGATGAACATAAACATAAAGATCAAGGATGATAATTTTAGTATATGATGATCTATACAACATAAAAATTTGCATCTGACTCTAAGTAATGTAATCTCGACGGTGGCAGGAGGGGGTCACCGCACCGGGATGGGCGGAGGGAGCGAAGGCCAACAGCTGCAGTAGAGGGCGGTTTCAACGGACGGACCAAGCGCAGGGGGCGGGCACCGGGACGGTGTAAGATCGAGGATGCCGACTAGAGGGGGGTGAATAGGCGGTTTTAAAATTCTTCTCACTAAACACACGCTCTATTGATCTCTATGTCAAAACCTAAACAATAAACAATGCGGAAGCGATAAACTAAGGTTTTGACAAATAATAGCCTAAATCAACTAGGCTTACTAAGTGCACTAGCTAATTATGTCTCTACTCAAGAATATACAATCCTAAAGACAATCAAGCAATTTAATTCTAGAAATGTAAATTGCAACAATGTAAATAGAGAATTGCAAGCAAACATAAAGAGACACACTGATGTTTTACCGTGGTGTTCGGAGACTTGCCGGTCTCCCCTAATCCACGTTGAGGCAAGCCCAAACCACTTTGGACCGGCTCCACGAATTGAGCACCCGCCTCGATTCCACTAGTGGTAGCTCTTTCCCCCTCCGGGTAGGCGAGCTCCGACCTTCACAACTTTGCTGGGCCTTCTCACAATCTCCTTGAGAAGGTCACCGTGCGCGACGCCTCCACACGCCGTCTAGGTGTCGGCAAACACCAAGAGTAACAAGTCAAGCCCTCTAGCTTGAACCTCACCAAGTGCAACACATGCACAAGGATGCTCAATCCTTCTCTAGATGAAACACATGCAACTAGAGACTTCCCTCCTTGCTCACAAAGTGCAACACATGTACAATGTAGAGGAGAGGCTCACACTAGCTCAAGAGAAAGCAAATCAACACCAAAGAGATTCTACACAAGAAACTCTAAATCAAATTCATCTCAAATCACTCAAATATAGCTCTATGAGCTCTTGGGGTTTTGCTCTCACAAGAATACCTCAAATGGGTGCTAGAGCAGCAACAAAACCCTCCTAGCTCAGCCCCTTTTATAACCCCTCAAGAAAACTAGCCGTTGGGGGGTAAAAACGGTCAAAAACGCAGCAAACCCGGTGCTACGGCCCTACTAGGGCCGGTAGCACCGGCCTTTAGGCCAATGGCTAGAAAAACTAGCTGTTACTCAGAAAATCCGGTGCTACCGGGCTTCGGGCAGTAGCACCGGGCCTTTTTTCTTTTTCTCGGGCTAAAAACATGCATTCTTGACTTTTTACACCGCCCTTTGGGCCGGTAGCACCGCTCGGGCCGGTGCTACCGCCCATCTAGCGATTTAGGTGATTTTTGATTCTATGCGAAGCTTATCACGAGGGCTACAAACTCCACCCATTTTCAAGATTTAAGCAAACATATATATTTTTAAATATCACAAAAATAAAGACTCTAATGTAGTCATTCAAGTCTAAAATCTGATTTCTCGAAATCCCTCACATAGACTTGATCAAGAGCGTAACTACAAGCTAGAGAGAGTCAATAAGATCAAATCTTATGCCATTTGGTGATCAACTCATGATCAAAATAATTTGCAAAATACATTTGCAAATAAATCGAGAACCCATGAGATCAATCCTCTAGCCATGTAAGGATCAACACATGATCACGACACTTTGCAAAACACATTTGCAAATGCCAATACATGCTTTAGGATCAAAACCATAACCTCTAGATTATTTGCAAAACACATTTGCAAATAAAAAAATCATAAACTTTACTTAGCCTTGTGATGATCAACACATGATCAAATCACAAGCTAAAACACCGATACATGAGCTCTCACCTTTTGCAACACATGCAAAACTTAGCTCTATGCAAAAACCACATAGACCAAATTACATGAGCTATCTCTCTTTTTGTAACACATGCAAATCCATAGCTCTATGCAAAAACCAAATCAATATTCAATAAGAAGCAAGCATGAGCTCCCTTATTTGCAACACATGCAAATACTTAGCTCATGCAAGAACCAACTAATAGAGTGAGCTAGAGTGAACCGGTTTGAGTTCATCAACACATGATGAAGCTCAAGCTAAAATACTTAACCCCTCTTAATACTACGGCACCCAACTAGCAACCCGGTCTCCCATCCGAACACTGAGACCGGTAAAAGACTAGGAACACATCCTTAGCCCTAGCAAGTTATACCTTTGCCTCTAGCACATCCATTTGGAGCTTTTATTATTTCCATCATCTTCTCTCCAAGTCGGGATCTTCGTCTTATTCATCAACACATGATGAACTCCGTTTGTCTTAGCTTCGGGATCCTCTCTTGATGCTCATCAACACATGATGACGTCCTTTTCCCGTTCATCCATCTCAACCTTGCACTTAACCTATTTCAAACTCATTGAAAGTGTTAGTCCAAAACATATGGTTGTCTCAATCATCATTGCACTCCATTAACACATAATGGATGCTCCCAAGATCCTTTGATCTTTTTCTTTGATGATTGACCACAACCCAAAGACAAATGATTGAAAGATTAATTGTGTCTTGAGTATACTAATGCAACTAATGCTTCATATACTCAAGAAATTTCGATTGCCTTAGGGTCAACAAAGTGAATCATGAACACATGATTAGTTCTTTGTTAATTGAATAGCAACCGAACACAATTTAAATTGTATTTAAATTGTCATGAGTATATATTAACTACACAAGTTAAATATACTCAAATGGTTGTTTCAAAGTAATGATCCTTAATATAGAAAGATATATTAGATCAATACTATTGAAACTTCAAGATTAAGCATGAACTCCCCCTAAATGTATGCATTCATGTATATATGGAGTTGGAAACAAAATGCACATATTAAGGTTAAAACTATGGTAGAGTTCAACCTTTGTCTTGAATCCAAGGAATGTATCTAGAAATAATAAAGTTGTATTTGATACATACCTTTTGGATTTCCATTTTCCTTTTTGATGAGACTATTCAAAAATATACTCAATAAACACGTTAGTCTCACCTTTAGATTTATAAATAAAATCATAACATATTTGACATCAAAGAATGCAACAAAATATGACAATATGAACTCGAATGCATACCGTTGATATTTCTATCTTTTCATCCAAAAGAGACTAATGAGAGTTAAGCTCATCAAAAGAGTTAGTCTTATAAAAGATTTGTCATTACTTAACATTTGAGACTAATCAATATTATGATTATCAAAAGAGTTAGTCTCAATATTAGATTTGTCATTAACACCAAAATCAACTTAAAGGAGCTTGAACTTTCAGACGGGCGGCGCCGAGGGGCGGCGGGATGGGCAGAGATGGGCGGCGACAGGACGGGCGAATGGCGGTGAAGGGACTCGGGGTCGGGGACTGGCGAAGCGAGTGAAGGGCGGCAGGAGGTGCAGAGGGCGACGACGGGAGGGCTGCGAGAGGGGCGGAGGAAGGGGCGAAGGGAGTGGAAAGTAGCGGCGGGAGGGACTGAGGGTGGCGGCGGCGTGTGAGGGGAGTCGTCGAGTCGGGGGAGACTGAGAGAGAGCTAGGATTACTTTGTTTGTACTAAGCGGGCGCCGAGCAGACCAAAGGCCCAAATGTACATTCGGATATTCGAATGAATTAGTTCGGATATATCCGAAAATATTTACAGAATATACCGATACGACGGATAGTGATCTTTCGAACCCGAATCCGAAATAAAATATTCAAAACCGAATCAAAATCCAAAATAAAATATCCAAAATCGAATCCGAATTCGAAAATTATTGGAAAAAAATCCAAATCGATCTAAAACTATTCGGTTGGTCGGAAATTATCGCATCCAATTGCACACCAACCTCCGAGCAGCGAAAGCGCGAAGGCTAGTAGCCCAGCTCACCGGGCCCGACGCGGCGTCTTGCGGCTGGAACCGCTGCGGCCGTCGCCTCGCCGCCGGCGCTGTCGACGGGTACGTCTCCGTCTATGACTCCCAGCCGTCACCCCCCTCCAAGTGGCAGGTCCGCTTCCCACACCACCTCCGCATTAAGCCCCTTATGGCACCTGCCACCTGTCTCATTCTTTAGCATCCGTTGTCGGGACCGGATTTCCAAATCCGAACCCTCTGTGTATAACCTGTGCTAGTCCAGGAAAAGCTAGCACACACAGTGGAAACAATGATGACAACACATCCATATCACGAATCAAATAATATTAATTAAGCAAAGAGTATTAGCCTTATGGCCAATTATTACAAATAAGAAGCATCATAGCTAGAGTTCAATAAGAAACAGTGAAACGAATTAACAAAAGCAAAGTAAGTAAGCCCATCCATTTGCCCAACAGCAATCGATGGGTTCGCGTCCTAGCATTCCGGATCGCCTTCATCATAACCACAAGCGTAGAAGTCGTAGTCGGCTCCACACGCACACTCTTACATGGAAGGTTGGGGATGTTGCAGGGTGAGCACAAAATGTACTCCAAGTCTTGGAAACATAATGCATGATAACTATATGCAAGGCTAAACAATTGAAGTCATAATATGGCTCTTTTTAGCATAAAGCAAAGTTCAACTTTAAATACCAATAGTAAATTCACAAAGCATCATTTGATCAAAATGTAATTGTATAGTAATTGAATTTGATATGACAATTAAAGCAGGTTCCATCTACCTGACTGGCTCTATCTGCCAAACCATAACCCAAGAGTTCCATCTGCTCTCGGATTCCCAAACCATCATTTTCCTTTAAAACCAAACTATAAAATCTACAATGTGCAAGCGTACCTCGCCTGCCCTTGACCGTGGGCACGGCTACTTAAGTAGTTTTAACTCTGCAGAGTGTGTACACTTTACCCACAAGACACGATCGACTCTTGTTGCCATGCACTTAACACACTTCCTTTGGTGTGTCGGCAGAGAGATCATGACAAGGCCTTTACAATGCACAACCCCACTATTAACCCCGCCCGCTAAGGTTTCACATTGTTAGGGTTCTAGCCGCCAAATCTGAAGCCCCTCTTGCGCTGCCAACATCCGCACTCACCAACCGCGAAGCTAATAATGAGACGCACAAATTATTTAGCCAGTCGTACCCATATAGACTTGTGGTTGTACGGTAGTGCTCGGTCCATGGTAACACACGCTTGGTCCTTAATTGACTAGGCGGAACATTCACATACCAAGGTCTCGTGCTTTCTGCACCCGCCAAACATCCATCCGCCCCGGTCTAAACCATTTCCACTTTAATTCATTTAAATCACAGCAGCAACACCAATTGCCGCAATCTCACAAATAAGTTTAAACAACATTTGAAATGATTCCCATATTGGCATAATACCGAAACGCTTAAGCTGGACGAAGCAATTCTACCGTTCCATGCTAATCTACTGGATATCACCAAATAAAATAGCTAGTATATATCATCTAGGGTGTCAAAGGTTCGACATGATCAATACCAATGAGGGTATAACAAACTGGAAGTTACTATACTCTAAAACTATGTTTAAAGTACATTGCATAAAGTAAGCATGCATAATTTAAAAACAACATAACATTTTCATAAAATTTGGGATCAATATGTTCAAGGAAGACTTGCCTTCACTGCCTCTTGCTGGTTCTACCTCTGATTGTTGATTCGACTGATCTTCGACTGCGTCGTCTACACGCGAAACGAGAGCAAATCAATAAAACAAATTCAAATAAAATTCAAAAATTGAAAAGAATGGTACTGGAATATAGATCTTGAATTTAGATGAATTTAGAAATTTGAATCACTGGAATCGGAGCTCGAACGAAGGAGAACGGGCTCCTGAAAGATTTCAGATCAGAAAAACAGAGAAAATCAGAGAGGCTGACACGTGGCAGCACGTGATTGGCTGAAATTTCGGATTTTCTGGGAAATTGGAAAAAGAAAAGAAAAACCGACTGACACGTGGGGCCCACGCGTCAGTGGCTCGGTCCACGGTGAACCGCGTCCACCGAGGGGATCTGGGGACGACGTGGCAGAACGGCTGAGGTGGCGTGCCACGCAAGAGGCTAGGGCAGAAGTGGCACGACACATGGCGGCCACGCGGGCAGGTGACGCGGTGCTGCACGGGAAACGAGGCGGCGCTGACGCAGCACGGAGGCGAGGCGACGCGGACCGATCTGGCCCGTCCACGCGGCAAGCATCCATCGGGCCGAGGCAGATCGGACGGCGAGGAGGCAACGCGTGGGCGACAGCGACGTGGAGCGATCTGGGGTGTTGGCGCAAGATCGGGCGGCCACGGCTCATCGACGGAGAGCGACGGCGCGAGGCGGCGACGCTGGCGCGGGGAAGGCCGGAGGCAAAGAAGACGGCGCGGCCGAGGCGCAAAACGCGACGGATCCAGGGCGGGGCGTAGGGCAAAGGAGAGAGGGAGACGCGGGGAACTCGGCGAGACCAAAACCAACGGCGGAGGCTCACCGGCGAGGAAGAAAGACGGCGGAGAAGCACGCGGGCACGGTGGGGAACTTCGGCGAGCTCGTGCACGAAGACGGCGGCGTCTCGGGCGACGAGGAAAGGGGCGGCAGGTGCGGCGCGGGGAGGCGAACCTCGGGATGGGGCCCTCGGGGCTTTAAATAGCCTCGGGAGGCGGGCGCGGCACGGACGCCGAAAAAGCGCGAGGCGGCTAGGGTTTGGGCGGCTTGGCGGCGGCGCGGCGACGCGGCAACATCTGGCCGTCCACGTGGCGCGATCAGGCGGTCTTGTGCATGGTGGGCCGAAGCGGAAAAAGCAGGCGGGCCAAGCGAAGGGAGATGGGCCGGAGCAAACGGGCCGACGAGGAATAGGAGTGGGCCGGCGGGACGGATTCGGCCCACGGAGAGATTTAGAAATTAAAACATTTTCCGAATTAAAGAAATTCCAGAAATTCAAATAAAAGCGATTAAATTCAAATAAATATCAAATAAATTAAGAAATATCTCCAAAAATACAAAAAAATTCCTTGCAGCATAATGAAGCCAACAAAAATTGAAAATCTTATGTTTGATGAATAGATTAGTCAAATTAAATCTTTTTATAAATAGAAAATTCAAATTAAGCTGAAATTAATTCAAAGAAATTGCAAATGGTGAATTTTTAAATTCAAACATTCTAAATCCAAATTTTAGAATGTTACAAACCTTCCCTCCTTAAAAGAAATCTCGACCCCGAGATTTGGACAGATTAGGGAAAGAGGTTGGGGTACTCTTCTCTAAGATCTTCTTCACTCTCCCAAGTTGCTTCCTTTTTAGAATGGTTGCTCCACTGAACTTTGCAAAACTTGATTGTCCTGATTCTTGTTCTACGCTCTGCTTCATCCAAAATTCTGATAGGATATTCTGGGTAGGTAAGATCATCTTGTAGCTCAACATTCTCAATTTGCATTTGCTCTTCTGGTACCCTGAGACACTTCTTCAGTTGTGATACATGGAACACATTGTGCACATTTGACAACTGCGGTGGCAGCTCCAACTGATAAGCCACTTGACCACTTCTGGCTAGGATTGGGAACGGTTCAATAAATCTTGGCGCTAACTTTCCACGAACTTGAAATCGACGCATTCCTCTGAGCGGCGAGACTTTCAAGTACACATAGTCACCAGGAGCAAAGGTTAACTCTCTTCGACGATTATCCGCGTAGCTCTTTTGCCTAGACTGCGCTGTTCTCAATCTTTCTTGAATCATTTTTACTTGTTCTTCGGCCTTTTGCAAAATATCAGGACCAAAGACTTGGCGATCTCCTGTTTCATTCCAACCGAGAGGTGTTCTGCACTTTCTTCCATACAAGGCTTCAAATGGCGACATCTGCAAACTTGCTTGATAGCTATTATTATATGAGAATTCTGCATAAGGTAAATTTGATCCCAACTTGCCGCATTGGACAGTGCACAAGATCTCAACATATCTTCAAGGATTTGGTTTACTCGCTCAGTTTGTCCATCAGACTGAGGATGATAAGCTGTGCTGAAATTCAGGTTGGTACCCAATGCTTCTTGCAACTTTTGCCAGAACCTTGAGGTGAATTGAGTGCCTCGATCTGATACAATTCTCTTTGGCACACCATGCAAACACACGATTCTTGACATATACAACTCTGCAAGTTGATCTCCCTGGTAAGTTGTTCTCACAGGAATAAAATGTGCAACTTTTGTCAATCGATCCACTATAACCCATATTGAATCATAACCTGATCTGGTTCTCGGAAGTCCTGTAATAAAATCCATTCCAATTTCTTCCCACTTCCATTCAGGCACCTTTAAAGGTTGTAGCAATCCTGCAGGTCTTTGATGTTCAGCTTTAACTCGCTGGCATACATCACACATAGCTATGTACTCTGCGATTTCCTTTCTCATCCTTGGCCACCAATATATACCACGAAGATCTTGATACATCTTAGTATTACCTGGATGAATTGAGTACGCTGACTCGTGCGCCTCCTTTAATATCAATTGCTTGATCTCTTTTTGATTCGGCACATATATACTTTTTCCAAGCCAAACGGTTCCTTCTTCATCCTCGGAAAATCCTGGGGCTTTACCTTCCTTTATTCTATCTTTGATCTTAGCAGCTTCTTTATCTGACTTTTGCAACTTTTTGATCTGATCCGTCAAGGTTGGTTGAATTTCCAAAGCAGCAACGGAACCTTCCTCTACTAGTTCCAAATGCAAACGCTGAAACTCCTCGTGAAGAGCAGGTTGATCTTCTTGGATCATCAAATTATTGCAGTAGCTCTTCCGGCTCAAGGCATCGGCAACTACATTAGCCTTGCCAGGGTGATAATGTATTCCCACATCATAACCCTTGATTAATTCTAACCATCTTCTTTGTCTTAGGTTGAGGTCTGCTTGAGTGAAGATATACTTCAAACTCTTATGATCTGTGAAGATCTCACAACGATTCCCGATGAGATAATGCCTCCACAACTTTAGTGCATGCACAACTACAGCCATTTCCAAGTCATGGGTTGGATAGTTTTCCTCATGTGGTCGCAATTGCCGTGAGGCGTATGCAACTACTTTGCCTTCTTGCATCAAGACACATCCAAGTCCCTGTCTTGAGGCATCACAGAAAATCTCAAAGTTCTTCCGAATATCCGGTAAAATGAGCACTGGAGCTGAGGTCAGTCTCTTCTTTAATTCCTAAAAACTTTGCTCACAAGCTTCAGACCATTCAAACTTCTTTTCCTTCTTTAGCAACTGGGTAAGCGGTCTTGCAATCTTTGAAAATCCTTCTATGAATCTTCGGTAGTATCCCGCTAAACCAAGAAAACTTCTAATATCAGTCATGACTTGGGTTGCCTCCAATCAAGTACACCTTTCACTTTTCAGGGTCTACTGAGACACCTCCAGCAGAAATTATATGGCCTAAGAAAGCAACTTCTTTCAACCAAAACTCACACTTACTGAACTTAGCATACAACTGATGATTTCTGAGCTTTTCTAACACCATCCTCAAATGACCTTCGTGCTCTGCTTCGTCATTAGAATAGATAAGAATATCATCTATGAATACTACCACAAACTTGTCTAGGTATTCCATAAACACTTTATTCATCAAATTCATGAAATAGGCTGGTGCATTGGTCAGACCAAATGACATAACTGTGAACTCATATAATCCATATCGGGTAGCAAAAGCTGTCTTCGGAATATCTTGTGACCTTATTTTCAACTGATGGTATCCGGATCGAAGATCGATCTTGGAGAAAACACATGCTCCTTTTAACTGATCAAACAGGTCATCAATCCTGGGCAACGGGTACTTGTTCTTGATTGTGACTTCATTCAGGGCTCTATAATCCACGCACAAGCGCAAAGTATTATCCTTCTTCTTTACAAAAAGAACTGGCGCTCTCCAAGGTGACGAACTTGGATGAACGTATCCTTTTTCTTGCAACTCCTCAATCTGTTTCTTCATCTCGGCGAGTTCATTGGCTGGCATGCGGTAGGGTCTCTTGGAAATTGGAGCCGTACCAGGGACTAGCTCTATGACGAACTCTACCTCTCGATCAGGCGGTATACCTGGCAAATCTTCAGGAAATACATCTGGATATTCTTGCACCACAGGCACACTTTCCAAAGTTGCTTCCTTCAAACTGTTCAAAGCGCACTTCTTACTTGCAGACTCATCAGGCATATACTCCACTCGAATGCCTTCTAAATTGGTGAGGGTGATGGCTCTACTGGCACAATCTATTTGACCTTTATATTTGGTTAACCAATCCATCCCTAGGATGACATCTATTCCTTTTGAATCCAAGATGATAAGATTCGCTAGGAATTCTACCCCATTGATTTTTATGGTTGCACTTGGGCATACTGAACTAGTTCTCAATTCTTTTCCCGAAGATTGAACTATCATAGGGCTCTTAAGGGTAAAGGTTTCCCAACCAAATTGTTCAACAAAATTCTTCGATATAAAAGAATGCGATGCTCCAGTAATCAAATAATGCTGAGGCAGGTATTGAGTTAACAAGGAACTTACCCAAAACCACATCTGATGCCTCCTGAGCTTCTTCGGCGGTCACATAGTTGACACGTCCTCTTCCAAAGGATTGCGGAGCTCTTGGCGTCTGGGGCGTTCCACGACCTTGTCCTTGCGTAGGAGCTCTAGCGGAATTGGATCCCAAGTTGAATGGCACTGGGGTCACTTGCTGACGCTTCTGAGGACAGTTGCTGGCATAATGTCCCATCTGGTGACAATGGAAACACTGAATCCCTGCAGCATTTGAATTCCCTTTTTGCTGTTGACCACTGGTGTTGTTCTGCTGTCCTTGAGTGATTGGGTGCGGTCCAGAATTTGGAGTACGGGGTGCTCCTGGAACAGGTGTCTTGTTGGCCTGCTGAGATGGAAAGCGCTGACGAGAACCACTTGCTCCATGCTGAGCCTGGAATGCCATCCTTCTCTTGCGGGACTCTCGCTGTTGGCGTTGAGCATCCTCTTGCACTAGTGCCTTGTTCACCATATGCTGAAAATTCGGAAAATCCAAAGCAACTAGTTGCACCTTACTGTCAGGGTCAAGTCCCTCCATGAACCTCCAGATCTTGGCACTTTCAGTAGCCACATCTTCTGGCGCATACCTTGACAACTGGGTGAACCTATTCAAATACTCAGAAACACTCTGGTTTCCCTGATGCAACTTGCGAAACTCTCTTTTCTTCATTTCAATAATGCCAGCAGGCACATGAGCAGTACGGAAGGCTTTAGAGAATTCCTCCCACGTTATAGCTTGAGCATTCTGATGGGCAGCACAGAAATTATCCCACCAAGTAGCAGCTACTCCTTTTAATTGATGACTCGCGTAGAGAACCTTCTCACGGTCATCACACTGAGCCAACTGGAGCTTTTTCTCCACATCTCTCAACCAGTCATCTGCCTCCAAGGGTTCACCTGCCCCCGTGAAGGTAGGCGGTCTAGTTCTCATGAACTCTCCAAGCTTAGACTGGGGCGGCATCACTTTATCGCGGTGGGTCTTTGGTCAGCGGATTGTTTACTATATTACGAGCAAGGGCACGCAACAATCAAGCCGCATTGTCATCATCTGCCGGATATCTCAGAATCGGGGTTGGGTGGCGGCGGCGGCACTTGCGATCTTGAACATCCTGCTGCTCTTGTGGCTCTGCCTGGCCACGACCACAACCACGACCTCCAACACGACCTCCTCTGCGACCAGCTCTACGACCTCTTCCTTGACCTTCCATCTGAAGCAACGGCCAGGGATAGGTTAGCAATAGATGAGAGGGAAAGAGCAAAAGATGAGAAGACTAGGGAGGTAGCCATTCCAAGACCAAACAAGCTATAAAACTCCAAAAGAAAGGTGGCTGCAACACACTGCTAGCGCAAGTGTACAACACACCCAACAAACAAGCAACAAAAATTCTAATGCACTCGGACTATACGTTGCTAAACTAGAAAGGGTGATATGCTCCAACACTATTGAGCACTATTACTTATCCTATATGGGAGTCTTCTCGGATATACTCTTTGACTACTTGATCATCTTCCTCCTTGATCTGGATTCTTGCAGAAGGCTCGAGGCTTTGAGAAGTTTCAAGGGATAAGATGAAATTAAAATTTTAAAATAATATTTCAGCAAAGAAAAGGAGTAAGAACCTAAGAATAAGATGAGATGAGATAATCTATTTCACAGCAATTCGTTGGTTTGACTTAGAAAATAATTTTGAAGTTTTTGCTAAGAAGGCCAGACTAACTAGGGATGCGACCTACAGTCGATATGGCTCTGATACCACCTCTGTCGGGACCGGATTTCCAAATCCGAACCCTCTGTGTATAACCTGTGCTAGTCCAGGAAAAGCTAGCACACACAGTGGAAACAGTGATGACAACACATCCATATCACGAATCAAATAATATTAATTAAGCAAAAGAGTATTAGCCTTATGACCAATTATTACAAATAAGAAGCATCATAGCTAGAGTTCAATAAGAAACAGCGGAAACGAATTAACAAAAGCAAAGTAAGTAAGCCCATCCATTTGCCCAACAGTAAATCGATGGGGTTCGCGTCCTAGCATTCGGATCGCCTTCATCATAACCACAAGCGTAGAAGTCGTAGTCACTCCGACCGCACACTCTTACGTGGAAGGTTGGGGATGTTACAAGGTGAGCACAAAATATACTCCGCAAGTCTTGGAAACATAATGCATGATAACTATATGCAAGGCTAAACAATTGAAGGCATAATATGGCTCTTTTTAGCATAAAGCAAAGTTCAACTTTAAATACCAATAGTAAATTCACAAAGCATCATTTGATCAAAATGTAATTGTATAGTAATTGAATTTGATATGACAATTAAAGCAGGTTCCATCTACAGTGACCGCTCTATCTGCCAAACCATAACCCAAGAGTTCCATCTGCTCTCGGATTCCCAAACCATCATTTTCCTTTAAAACCAAACTATAAAATCTACAATGTGCAAGCGTACCTCGCCTGCCCTTGACCGTGGGCACGGCTACTTAAGTAGTTTTAACTCTGCGAGTGTGTACACTTTACCCACAAGACACGATCGACTCTTGTTGCCATGCACTTAACACACTTCCTTTGGTGTGTCGGCAGAGAGATCATGACAAGGCCTTTACAATGCATAACCCCACTATTAACCCCGCCCGCTAAGGTTTCACATTGTTAGGGTTCTAGCCGCCATCTGAAGCCCCTCTTGCGCTGCCAACATCCGCACTCACCAACCGGCGAAGCTAATAATGAGACGCACAAATTATTTAGCCGTCGTACCCATATAGACTTGTGGTTGTACGGTAGTGCTCGGTCCATGGTAACACACGCTTGGTCCTTAATTGACTAGGGCGAACATTCACATACCAAGGTCTCGTGCTTTCGCACCGCCAAACATCCATCCGCCCGGTCTAAACCATTTCCACTTTAATTCATTTAAATCACAGCAGCAACACCAATTGCCGCAATCTCACAAATAAGTTTAAACAACATTTGAAATGATTCCCATATTGGCATAATACCGAAACGCTTAAGCTGGACGAAGCAATTCTACCGTTCCATGCTAATCTACTGGATATCACCAAATAAAATAGCTAGTATATATCATCTAGGGTGTCAAAGGTTCGACATGATCAATACCAATGAGGGTATAACAAACTGGAAGTTACTATACTCTAAAACTATGTTTAAAGTACATTGCATAAAGTAAGCATGCATAATTTAAAAACAACATAACATTTTCATAAAATTTGGGATCAATATGTTCAAGGAAGACTTGCCTTCACTGCCTCTTGCTGGTTCTACCTCTGATTGTTGATTCGACTGATCTTCGACTGCGTCGTCTACACGCGAAACGAGAGCAAATCAATAAAACAAATTCAAATAAAATTCAAAAATTGAAAAGAATGGTACTGGAATATAGATCTTGAATTTAGATGAATTTAGAAATTTGAATCACTGGAATCGGAGCTCGAACGAAGGAGAACGGGCTCCTGAAAGATTTCAGATCAGAAAAACAGAGAAAATCAGAGAGGCTGACACGTGGCAGCACGTGATTGGCTGAAATTTCGGATTTTCTGGGAAATTGGAAAAAGAAAAGAAAAACCGACTGACACGTGGGGCCCACGCGTCAGTGGCTCGGTCCACGGTGAACCGCGTCCACCGAGGGGATCTGGGGACGACGTGGCAGAACGGCTGAGGTGGCGTGCCACGCAAGAGGCTAGGGCAGAAGTGGCACGACACATGGCGGCCACGCGGGCAGGTGACGCGGCGCTGCACGGGAAACGAGGCGGCGCTGACGCAAAGACGGAGGCGGCGGCGACGCGGACGATCTGCCCGTCCCACGCGGCAAGCATCCATCGGCCGAGGCGGTCGGACGGCGAGGAGGCAACGCGTGGGCGACAGCGACGTGGAGCGATCTGGGGTGTTGGCGCAAGATCGGGCGGCCACGGCTCATCGACGGAGAGCGACGGCGCGAGGCGGCGGCGCGCGAGGAAGGCGGAGGCAAAGAAGACGGCGCGCCGAGGCGCAAAACGCGACGGATCCAGGCCGGGGCGTAGGGCAAAGGAGAGAGGGAGACGCGGGGAACTCGGCGAGACCAAAACCAACGGCGGAGGCTCACCGGCGAGGAAGAAAGACGGCGGAGAAGCACGCGGGCACGGTGGGGAACTTCGGCGAGCTCGTGCACGAAGACGGCGGCGTCTCGGGCGACGAGGAAAGGGGCGGCAGGTGCGGCGCGGGGAGGCGAACCTCGGGATGGGGCCCTCGGGGCTTTAAATAGCCTCGGGAGGCGGGCGCGGCACGGACGCCGAAAAAGGCGCGGAGGCGGCTAGGGTTTCGTGGCGCTGGCGCGCGGCCGCGCGACGACGCGGCAAGATCTGGCCGTCCACGTGGCGCGTGACGGCGGTCTTGGCCAGGCTAGGCCGGGCTGGCCGAGCGAAAACCGAAAGCGGGCGAAGGGAGATGGGCCGGAGCAAACGGGCCGACGAGGAATAGGAGTGGGCCGGCGGGACGGATTCGGCCCACGGAGAGATTTAGAAATTAAAACATTTTACGAATTAAAGAAATTCCAGAAATTCAAATAAAAACGATTAAATTCAAATAAATATCAAATAAATTCAGAAAAATCTCCAAAAATTGAAAAAAATTCCTTGCAGCATAATGAAGCCAACAAAAAATGAAAATCTTATGTTTGATGAATAGATTAGTCAAATTAAATCTTTTTATAAATAGAAAATTCAAATTAAGCTGAAATTAATTCAAAGAAATTGCAAATGGTGAATTTTTAAATTCAAACATTCTAAATCCAAATTTTGGAATGTTACATCCGTTCAGGTGGTTTAGTATTGGGCTGTTTTCGCATCGACTTCGTCGGGATTTAGTGCAAGTTTAAAGCTTTTCGTTGGTATTGGGTTCTGCTTGCGTAGGACGCCATCATGGGCGCGTCGCATAGTTTTAAGATTACCAAGCTCTTGCTCTGGGATTCGGCAATTAGTTTGCTTTCAATCAAGCATGGGGTATGTGTAGGAGATTGTAGTATTTCTGTATTATTGATGAGCCAAACTAGCAGTACATGCTGTGGAATGGCTATGTTTGTGTAAGACTAGAGTTCTGAGGTTGAATTGGCCGTGGTCTGGAAATTATGCTGGAGTTGCAGTACTATGGGCGTTGAAACAACAGATAATCTTTGTTATCCATTGCATGTTCCTTTTTAGTGTTTCTTGTGTTACCTATGTGATCCTATCAATTTCTGTGACTTGGTTTGTAATGTGCTTGGTCTTGAGTCAGGCTCATGAGCATGCCATTGTGAATGTCGTCTAGCTTCCTGCAGAGTACGGGGATGCTATAGCTTGTGTTTGTGCTGACGGGATGCTGTCTTTGTGGGAGGAGATTTCTGAAGGTTTGTGCTGGCCGATTTGGAGTGCAACCACCAAAAAATAATGTTTGTTTTCTTCTCTCTAAACCAGTATAACATCAATTTGTCCTAAAGCTCAAGCAATGGGTTTGACCAAAATCCACTTATATACATGTTTTGAAGAAAACTCAAAGAAGAAATCTTAAACCTAGTTTGTGTCAGACAACTTATTTAATTACACAGGAATGAAGGGATATCCTAGAGAGCCACAAATCAGTTTCACTAAATACTCTTATGAAAACATGATTTAGCAAAACCTGTCTCAAACATGATCATCCAAACAACCTTTAAGCTTGATTGCCTTTGTTAACTCTGGACTTCTTATATATCAAGGCTGCATTCTGCTTCATTTTATATCTATACTTAGTAAAGTAAATATATAGTACACTTGTCATAATTCCTTCCTACTGCTTCATTTTACAAGGAAGACATGGGCTGTGCTGACCGATTGTTTTATTTCGCATTGTATTGCATCCCCTTTTATTTCATTGTAATAGAATTTGGTAGGCAAAACCCTTACTAAGAAATTTTCCACTGACAGATGATCAACTTCCAACCTGGAGGAAATGTAAAGCCTTTGAGGGTGGCAATTATCACATACTATGTACTGTTTGGATTACTTCTGTCAAGTCTGAAAATGGTGAGTTCTAACACCTGATGTTATATTTGCAACTCAAATTTCCACACATTTTACATTTTGACACCAACCATTTTTTTTATATTTATTTATTTTGGAGAAAGGGCATACCCCAGTTTCAATTATAAAACGGGAAAACAATCCTACATTAGATGTTTACAGAGAGTACTCTTTCTACACCTCCCAAATTGAAAGAAAATACAATGTACAAAGCCAACACCTCAACGGAGCATATATTAATGAACACACAACAGTTTAAGCAGAACAGAAGTTGAGAAATATTAACTAGAAACCACCCATCGGTGGCAAACCAGCGACCAAATCATATTCTCGCAATTAAACTGTCCTGTGTAACAGTGTTGTGTTGTTTGATTATGCTACAATTTTCATTTGTATTTTGCAAAGTTTTTGCATTGGTCTTGACTCTTCATACGTCGCATGTGTCTCTCATTCACTGGTAGTAACTCTTGTTGGTCTCCATAGGTTACTGCATGTGCAGATGGCCAAGTAAAGGTCTATGAGCTCTTGGATTCGTTGGAATTAGACAAGTGGCGGCTTCAGGTTTATCTAATTTGTGTTCACATTTGGCAATGCTCTCATTTTATTTTAGTTCCTTTCTACTGCAACAAAATGTCTTGCTAATCTAAACTAGTGGGCCCATGTCTTCCTTGATTGAATGTGCTATAGTCATCTGATGTTCTGTTTATCAAAAGAAAGTGATTCTAATTCCGAATATAATTTCAGGCAGAGTTCCAGAACATTACTGATCCGGTTTCTAGATTTGGGAAGGCAGCATGCATTTCTGCATCAATTGCATGGAGCCCAAGAAGAGGTGAAAGCCAGCAGGCTAGTTTTGCTATTGGTTTCAATTCAGATCTTCCAAATTTCAACTCTTGCAAGGTTCGTGTTTAATAAAGCAGTTTTCCTTCTTTTTTTTGGTACGTTCACTATTGCGCATAGAAACTTATGCAACTTCATCCGAGCAGCAGGACATAACTTAATAGCCTCCTATCACAATTGGTCAGTGACTGAGAGGGGTGTTCAGGAAAATATCTGTTTTTGTAGAATAAATAAAACAGAAACTAGTTAGCCTCTTGCCTAGAGCTCCTTCCCAGATTAAACTTCCTTCATTTGCTCAAAATTACCTTATGTATTTACCTTTTGTTTTCCCTAGTTCATGAACTGGTATGTGGTATTTATCTATAACAATATTATAATATAATGAAATGGTGAACAGATTAGGAAGTTTGAAGAAGCTCAACAGCGCTGGCTTTCAGTTGTTGAGCTCGGTTCACCGGAGGATAAGGGTGGTAGAGTACATGCTGTAGCATGGGCTCCATACATTGGCAGGTTAGCCCCTTCTTGAGCAAGCGTGATAAGCCTTTATGCAGCAATATTGGTCGCATTTGGAAAATTTGATGTTCACTGCTGAATCGCTGATATTAGCATCATTTGTTTGCTAACTTCCTATGCCAAATAACAATTTTCTTAAGTTAAAAATTATCTGGTTGGGTGACTTTTTTATGCTTGAGCCTCTTGTGGTGGAACTGTTGTTTCTGCTATGTAATTATTCTGTAGCAAAGATGGAATGGAATATGCAAGTAAACTTTGACATCTACATCCAATTACACACTACGTAGAAGATCAATAATTCAGTACCTTTCCTGTTCTTTTGGCCAGCCATTTTTTCAATCCTTTTTTAGCATGATTAACATATTGTGTTTTAGACTTGCTTCATTCAGTTTAGTGTTCCGCATCCTGTCCCCTGCTTCTGTACATTACTCTGGCAATCAGGACGACTGGCAAAAGTGGAATTTCAGACTGTTGAGATTTTAGAGGGGAGCAGGAAAGGAGATCAAGTGCAGCATGGTTGCTAGACTACAAACAATCTCATACCTAAGGCTAATTGATGGTTGGGTGGTCTTGGGTTGGACTTGGGAAAAGTATGACAATTGGGGCCTTCATGACCACATTTGTGTTTCAGTGCGCTGGTAGAGCATCATATCCAGATGCATTTTTAATCTTTTGTTCTCTATTCTGTCCTAGCAGTTAGTTTGTTTCGTCATATTGCTATGCTCTGCTAATAATTTCCATGCACTGTATTTCAGACCATACGAGATCATAGCAGTTGCAACCTGCAATGGAATTGCAGTATGGCATATAGGATTCAACCCTGAATCTGATGGTGGAATGTCAACAGAGAATGTTGCTGTACTTTCCAGCCATGATGGCTATGTACGAAACGAGAAGCAAGCTTGCCTTTTCTTTACACATTAGTTATTTCTTATATTATCGTATGCTTTCTGGAAATTATGGTGTTTATAATTCCTGAAGTTGCATGATTTACAAATATAGTAATAGAGGAATATATAACACTAGAAAAACTCTCGCATACTTCAAGGTAGAAATAAATAATAACTGTAACTCCAATAGTTGTAGCTGCTTGTTTCACTTGTAGTTCTTTCATCCTTCTCATCAGTTGGGATAGGTTTCAACGTGTTAAGCCGCATTTCTGTTATTATTCAGCACACTGGCATTTTACATTCTGTTGTTCACATCCGACGAGGTATGGCAACTGGAATGGGACATGGGTGGCATGACGCTTGCTTCGACGGGAGGTGATGGCAATGGTTAAGCTATGGCAGGCCAACTTGAATGGAGTTTGGCGTGAGCAGGCTGTGCTTGACTGCAATGGTTTACATGACTAGGTGCTACGAAGATATTTTTAGTTCCCTATCATGTAGATTCGGGATGAAAAAGAACAGAAACGTTCGGTAAATAGCTGTTTCGTTTTCGTTTTCACATTTTTTACCGGTAACGGAAATGATTTCGAAAACCCCGGAAACTGATGTTGAACGGAATGGAGCAAATATGGAAACGAAAGCGGAAAATTTCATACAGGTATGTTCCTTGTTGTATTACCTTAAAAATTTGCAAATTCTTTAATTGAGCATTTTAATTCGGATTTTATGAATTTTTTTCTAAATTTTTAGCCTTTAATTAATGACTTTTGGTATTTTTCAGATTTAAATAAATAATTTATTTGAGAAAATCAAAACCAAAATCTTGCTGGAAATAAATTTTCTAAGTTCAAAATGTTATAAAATGTTTTTGAGAATTTTTGTACAATTTTTTTAACTCTATTTGATATTTTCTACAAAAAATATATATTTCTGTTATTGTTTAAATTAGAAAACAGAATTTCCGGTTTCAATTATATGGCACTTCTCTTTCTGTTTCCATCGGAACTGGCTCTCCCGTTTCTGGGGAAAAAAATTCGTTTCTATACCGATATTTTCTATTTCCGTTTTCGAAAATTGGCTTCCTTTTGTTTTCTCCCGAACAGTCAGAAATTCTGTTTATGTTTTCAACCCTAATGTAGATAGGAGAATGGGTGTTGCTAACCTTGTGTCAGAATTCTGCAGCGTTTCCTTCTGTTATCTTGTGTGAAAGGTTTAACCAGTGTAATGGTTGGTTTGATCTTGTCAAAGTTAGACCCCTCGTCAAGGATGATTTAACTGTTCCTATCCTATCTGCTGGACGATGTAAGTGCTCTTATGGCTTATCTGATGGACGATGTAACTTTTAAGCGCTTCAGTGACCGCTTCTGGTGTCCAAAAATATCAGGCTTCTGCATTTGAAGCCACACAATGTTCTGCATAAGCTATTGGTGGGTGACTTCAGCCACAAGTTCAGGCTTCTGTTGGATAGATATCTATGGTGTAACAGTTGGTTTGAAAATTGCAGAATGTCTTTTGTGCGTGCATCATTGAAAGCAGACTAGGACCTTTCGTTACCGTGGACACGAAGTACACGACCATATAGAGCATAACTCGAAATGGAAAAAAAAATTCCGGTTTCCAAAAACGAAAAAACGAATCCCTAATTTGATGTCATTGATATTACAGAAAACAGTGGCAACATCAGACCAGGACGGCCTCTGTTATTGCGCACCTAACCTAGCGAAAAACGAAGGCTATGCAAATGCTGCAACATTTCAACCTGACTAGAAATTCATGCGCTGCGTGCCACGCCGCGGACGTCGCTTTCGACGCGAGAAAATCGACAAAACGCGCGACTGGCGCTCCACACACGAGTAAATCGAGAAAACGCACGAAAATGATCTAAGAATAAGACTTTGTTTTTCGCAAAAGGGTTTAAACGTAATGCTAGAGAAACGGAAAAAGGACATAAATGAGATGCATATTTTTATTTTAAAAAAAGAAACATTTTTTTTTCTTAAAAAAAAAGACCGAAACGTAATTTCGATTTTACTAAAAAGGACCCGAGCGCTATTCCTAAAAGCGCTAAAAGGGCATGGACGTAATATGTAATCTTTTTTTGGAAAAAGGATCTAATCGTAATTTTTTTTTCAAAAAAGAACCTATACGTAAATTTTTTTTTTGAAAAAGACCTATTTGCGAAAAAAATTGGCCAGCTCGGCTCGAGCCGCGAGCCGAGCCGGCCAGCTCCCGGCTCAAATCGCCCTCCAGGCGGGGATTCTTCCATCTATATTGAAGGTATGATGATTTCATTATCAGTTCCCCACTGAATCACATGTAAATCACGTGGCCGTGCCGCGCATAAGCAGACCATCAACAGGTTAGCAGCAAACTTGATGAAGACGACACCAACCAGTGCGGAGCTTAATTTGCTACGAAAGCAATTAATTTGGTGTTCAAAATGAAGGGAAACATCAGTACTGAATGACTCTTCGCATCAACTTGACTTCAACCAATATCCCATTGGACAGAAGATCATGCGGTGCCAAACTGCCAATATCCCAGGCCCAGCCATAAGAAAAAAAGTTCAACAAATTTATTCAGTGGACCTATGCAGACATGCAGTAAAATCGAGTCTGACGGCTTGTGTAGGCGCAGTTCTCTTTTGTCGTTTTTGCAGTGTCGGACTAAGTGATCAACACTGTTACGTGAATGTGGTATTAACTACGATAGTGGTGGATTTTACGCGGAGTTAACTGCGCATACGAATCTGTAATCGACTCGTATCGTGCTCCACGATTTTCTCACTGTTATATACGAAGAACAGAGATCAAATCTATTATTCTCTCTCTCAAACCTTTTGCACTCTTTCAATACTGTGTTGCCTCCTTCTTCCCCATCTCTTCGCCGGTGTACACCGACTGCTAGGAGAGCAGGTCTCCGAAACGTCCGTCCTTAAGATCCTGCATTAGGAGATGGCAAATTGCGTTTTTGGAAAGCGTCTTCACGCGACTGCTCGCTAGTTTCTTCGTCGACGATCGGCTTCAACTACATCGCCTGCTGATCTTCATCGACATCTACTACCGGTTCGGCCACGTCTTCGCGTCATCTCGGTAACACACGTGAACCGCATCTATTTTCTATGCATAGATTAAGAATGCTTGTCAGCCTGTTTTGTTTATCTAATAATATGCATGAGATAGACATTACAATTGGTATATTGCTAGTGTCTAGTTTATTTATTCGCACTGTTCTATCTTTAATTATCGTCATAGTTTATTTTTGAAATAAATTCATCATTAGTATGCCTAATATTCTAACATATATTGCACATCCTAAAAGTATATTGGAATTTGGCAAAGCGCAGAAATCTGAGATGGGTACAGCGTAATTCACATTGAAGGATGCTGAGTCTCGACTAGAGGTGGGCGTCGTGCCATGCCGGGCTTTGGCGCAGACGGGCCCATTGTGCCGATGTCGAACCGTCGCCGGGCGCGACGGCCCGTCATGCTCGTCGTCTTGCGTCGCCGCAGCCGGCCAGGCTTCGCCTTTGGCGAGCCAGTCTGACCCATTTGCGCCGTGCTCGCCGTGCCGTGCCGTCTGACCAGTCCCCACCCATTTGCACTATTGCAACGAGAAGAAAGGAGCCGGAGATACATAGAATTAAGGCAGTGAATGCAAATATTATGAGAAAAAGAACTAAAATTTATTTGTTATTGAACAGTTACATAGAGCGAGAAGGATGTGCTCAATACGGGCGAGAGAGGGGGCAATGGGCGAGAAAGAGAGTGAGCGAGACAGACGAGAGAGATTGTGAGGGAGATTGAGAGAGACAGGTGAGAGAGAGAGCTGAGAGAAATTGAGAGGGACGAGTGAGAGAGAGCAGCTTCTTGCACCGTTTCTCAATCTCTCTTAGCTCTCTCTCCTGTTGTGTCCGTCTCTCTCAGGTGTCGGCGATAGGGGTGACGTTCATGCTACTGGGTGCATCCATGACGGTCATGCTCTATGAGTCAGTGACCTTCATGCTATGCTTCTTACTCATGCCCTGGATCATCGGGCCTGGTACAGCCTATTCTACAGTGTCGTGCCGGACCGGGCCGCCCATCGTGCCTAATTCTCGAGCCCGACACGGCCCGTGCTACAGTGTCGTGCCGGGTCGGGCTTCGTGCCGGACCGCGACGCCGTGCCTCGGGCCGGCCCAAAAGAGCCCGGACCGAGTGCCCACCTCTAGTCTCGACTCTTGGGGCCAAAACATATGCTTCCTGATAAACAACATAATTAGCATGGAGAAATATCATGGAAGGAGCAACGTAAGAGGTTGGTGACAACATTAAACTTAGTTGGAGATGAAATGAATATCAAAAGGCATCATGATGCTTGGGCATCAGATCTAAAAACGATATTTTCTCTATATATTTTCATGCGATTTTTTTAAAAAAATTTAGGATCCTACGTTTGACCAGTTTACTAACTAGTTCAAACAAATTTAAACTAAAATTCAAACTAGAGTTTCCCTTTTTTATGATAGTTTGGTTGTAGGTATGTGCTGATTTTATATATAAATCAGCAAAGCATGTGATCCAAACTCGTTCAAAATCTTTGAATTCGAGTATATTTTTTCAAAGGTATGTGTTTCATTTGAATTGTTATAGACAGGCATATACCCTAAAACTGGAATTTTTAAAAAATATACTCGAATATGGCTTGAATTTGTGCATTTGAAATCATGATGCCCCATGTCGGTTTCCTATATATATCCTATTCTATACATGCGTGTAGAATAGGATATTCTACATGCCAGTCAGTTTTGCAGTCCGACCGAGCCGAGTGTTCCACTAATTAGCGCTATGGAATTCGCGATTGAGCCTTGGAAGATTAATCATCCGTAATTAATTTGCATGCATGTGTGTGACCGAGAGATGCAAAGATGTGTTTCCGAGTTATACATGAATCAGATTTTTATTTGTTTTAACCATAACTTTTTATTTGCAGCTCCGATTCACGAACGAATTTCACCATTAGATTACTGATGACGAGAGGAACAATAAGTCTCGCTAATAAATATCGCATAAATCAAATTTTACTACCAAATGTACATCAATTTACTATTATATGATAGTAAAATTTATATAGAAATGTAATCAATTCTATATATAGATATAGTAAAATATGTTACTAGCCAGTAAGATTATTGTTTATTAGCGAGACTTATATCATTTTGTTGCTATCGTCGTCAGTAAGCTACTGGTAAAAAGCGTTCGTGCATCGGAGCTGTCAATAAAAAGTTATGACTAAATAAAAAAAACATATTCATGTTCAAACAAGGAAACACATTACTAGTGACGTATGACTGACTAGTAAAAATGTCTTCTGTAATGTGTTTTCTAGTTTGTACATGAATTTGTGTAATCTTTGATTTGGCCATAACTTTTTATTGATAGCTTCGATGCACGAATGGTTTTCACCAATAGCTTAGTGGCTACGAGAGCAATATAATGATATAAGTCTCGCTAATAAACATTTTACGAATGAGTTTTTACTGTCATTTTACTGAATATATCGTAACATTTTACTACCTCACAGGCTGCTGAACCTCTAGTATGGTAGTAAAATCTACGTATATTGATAGTAACATCTATGTGTACGGATAGTAAAATCTGATCGACTAGTAAAAATGACTTCACTAATGTGTTTTCTAGTTTGTATATGAATCTGTGTATTATTTGATTTGACCATAACTTTTTATTAACAACTTCGATACACGAACAGTTTTCACTAATAGCTTATTGACGCGAGAGCAATATAATGATATAAGTTTCGCTAATAAACGCTGCACGAATGAGTTTTTACTGGTATCGTAAGATTTTACTACCACACAGGCTACCAAACCTCTGGTATGGTAGTAAAATCTATGTATATTGATAGTAACATCTATGTATATAGATAGTAAAATATGTTTTATGCGTCGAGACTTACATCAATGTGTTGCTCTCGTCGTCAGTAAGCTACTGGTGGAAACGATTTGTGAATCAAAGTTGTTAATAAAAAGTTATGTTTAAATAAAGAAAAAACATACTCATGTACAAACTATGAAACATATTTATTAGTTGGCGCACGTATACGTTAACAGGAAGCGTTTGTGTTCACATTGGTTAGTTCAGTGACACGAGGTTAAGGCTTGCGAGTAGAATAGGTAGAGCTGTGCGCAAGTGCAGATTAGCGCTATCGTGTGTGTCTACATATATATATGATAGCGCTATTCTGCGCCAGTGCGTAACGCTACATATTCTATGTGCGAGTCATAAACCCCCTCATGCTGGTCGTACCCGGTCGTAACTCAATTTTATGCAAAACCAAGGCATAAACACGTTCAAACCATTCACAATCAGTAACGTCTCCCATGCAACAAACAGTAAATGACTAATAAATACTACTCTAGTTTGTACATAAATCTTTGTTTTTTTAACTTGCCCATAACTTTCAAATAAGGATAATTTTGGTCTTCAAATTTTACAGGGTCGTAGAATCTATCCTCCCCTATGTATGGTAATTTTTTGAGAATTTTTGAAATCCCATACATATGGTTTTCATGGATAAGAATTTAGTTCTATTTGTCGGACCTGCAGTAAAGTATTTGAAAAATTCTCAAAACATTACCACACGTAGGGTGTGAGCTTCTACAACCCTGTAAAATTTGAAGACTAAACTCAATCGCATTTGAAAGATATGAAATTGACAATGTGCTAAACACCAGGATATACTCTCTTTTACTGTCAAGAAAAATAACATTTTACTGTAAAAACTTCTTAAAAAATTACCACACGTAGGGGAGGTGAGCTTCTACAACCCTGTAAAATTTGAAGTCCAAACTCAATAGCATTTGAAAGATGTGGAAATAACAAAGTGCTAAAAAGCATGATATAATGTCTTTTACTGTCGAAAAAACAATATTTTATTGTCTATTACTCCATGTGTTACTGTATCATGTATAAAACAGTTTTATAGTATAAAATTTATTAAAAATTATATGTACAAGTTCTCAAAAAATTACCATATGTAGGGGAGGTGCATTTCTACAACCATACAAAATTTGAAGACCAAACTCAATCGCATTTGAAATATATGAAATTGACAAAGCACTAAACAGTGAAAAAACACTAATCACTCGAATTTTTCTTTTTCATATCTTTCAGCTGATATTGATTTTGATCTTCATATTTTACAAGGTTGTAGAATTTTACCTCCTTTATATATGATAATTTTTTGATAATTTTTGAAAACTCGTACATATGATTTTCATGAATAAGAATTTAGTTCTGTTTGTCAAACCTATAGTAAAATGTTTGAAAAATTCTCAAAAAAGTAACACACGCAGGGGAGGTGAGCTTCTACAACCCTGTAAGATTTGAAGACCAAACTCAATCGCATTTAAAATATATAAAATTAACAAAGTGACAAACAACAGGATATACTGTCTTTAACTGTAAAGAAAAATAACATTTTACTTTGAAAAATTCTTAAAAAAATTACCACACGTAGAGGAGGTGAGATTTTAGAACCCTGTAAAATTTGAAGTCCAAACTCAATCGTATTTGAAATATATGAAAATGATAAATTGCCAAACACCGTGATATAATATATTTTACTGTTAAGAAAACAATATTTTACTACTATTACTCCATGTGTTACTGTATCATGTATAAAGCAGTTTTATAGTATAAAATTTATGAAAATTATATGTACATATTTAAAAAAAATCTCAAAATGTTATCATATGTAGGGGAGGTGAGCTCCTACAACCCTGCAAAATTTGAACTTCAAACTCAATCTCATTTGAAAGATATTAAATTGACAAAGCACTAAACAGTGAAAAAACACTAGTCAATCGAATTTGTCTTTTTTATATCTTTTAGCTGATAATGATTTTGGTCTTTAAATTGTACAGGCTTGTATAATATCACCTCCTCTATGTATGGTAATTTTTTAAGAATCTTTGAAAACCCGTACATATGGTTTTCATGAATAATAATTAATTCTATTTGTCGGACCTGTAGTAAAATATTTGAAAAATTCTTTAAAATTACTACATATAGGGAGGTGAGCTTCTACAATGCTGTAAAATTTGAAGACCAAACTCAATAATAGTATTTGAAAGATATGAATTTGACAAAGTGCCGAACAGTAGGATATACCCTCTTTTAATGTCAAGCAAAAAAACATTTTACTATGAAAAATTCTTGAAAAATTACCGTAGGGGAGGTGAGCTTCTATATCCCTGTAAAAATTAAAGTCCAAACTCAATCGCATTTGAAAGATATAAAAATGACAAAGTGCTAAACAACATGATATAATGTCTTTTACTATCAAGGAAACTACATTTTACAGCCCGTTACTCCATATGTTACTGTATCCTGTAGAAAGCAGTCTTATAGTGTAAAATCTATAAAATCATATATAAGTTTTCAAAAAATCTCAAACAATTACCATATGTAGGGGAGGTGAGTTTCTACAACCCTACAAAATTTGAAGACCAAACTCAATCGCATTTCAAAGATATAAAATTGACAAAGCATTAAGCAGTGAAAAAATACTAGTCAGCCAAATTTGTATTTTTCATATCTTTTAGCTGATATTCATTTTGGTCTTCAAGTTTTAAAGAGTTGTATAATATCACCTCCACTATGTATCGTAATTTTACGAGATTTTTTGAAAACACGTACATATGGTTTTCATGAATAAGAATTTAGTTCTGTTTGTCAAACCTACAGTAAAATATTTGAAAATTCTCAAAAATTTACCACACGTAGGGGAGGTGAGTTTCTACAAACCTGTAAAATTTAAAGACCAAACTCAATTGCATTTGAAAGTTATAAAATTGATAATGTACCAAACAATAGGATATATTGTTTTTTACTTTTAAGAAAAATAACATTTTTCTGTGAAAAATTCTAAAAACATTATCACACGTAGGGGACGTGAGGTTCTACAACCCTGTAAAATTTGAAGTCCAAACTCAATCGAATTTGAAAGATATGAAAATGATAAAATGCCAAACACCATGATATAATGTCTTTTACTGTCTGCCTATTACTCCATGTGTTACTATATCCTATATAAAGCATACTTATAGTGTAAAATCTATAAAAATCATACGTACAAGTTTTCAAACAATCTCAAAATATTAACAAATATTGAGGAGGTGAGCTTCTACAATTCTGCATTTCTGCATCAATTGCACGGAGCCCAAGAAGAGGTGAAAGCCAGCAGGCTAGTTTTGCTATTGGTTTCAATTCAGATCTTCCAAATTTCAACTGTTGCAAGGTTCGTGTTTAATAAAGCAGTTTTCCTTTTTTTTTTTTTGGTACGTCCACTATTGCGCATAGAAACTTATGCAACTTCATCCGAGCAGCAGGACATAACTTAATAGCCTCCTGTTACAATTGGTCAGTGACTGAGAGGGGTCTTCAGGAAAATATCTGTTTTTGTAGAATAAATAAAACAGAAACTAGTTAGCCTCTTGCCTAGAGCTTCTTCCCAGATTAAACTTCCTTCATTTGCTCAAAATTACCTTATGCATTTACCTTTTGTTTTCCCTAGTTCATGAACTGGTATGTGGTATTTATCTATAACAATATTATAATATAATGAAATGGTGAACAGATTAGGAAGTTTGAAGAAGCTCAACAGCGCTGGCTTTCAGTTGTTGAGCTCGGTTCACCGGAGGATAAGGGGGGTAGAGTACATGCTGTAGCATGGGCTCCAAACATTGGCAGGTTAGCCCCTTCTTGAGCAAGCATGACAAGCCTTTATGATGCAATATTGGTCGCATTTGGAAAATTTGATGTTCACTGCTGAATTGCTGATATTAGCATCATTTGGTTGCTAGCTTCCTATGCCAAATAACAATTTTCTTAAGTTAAAAATTATCTGGTTGGGTGACTTTTTTATGCTTGAGCCACTTGTGGTGGAACTGTTGTTTCTGCTATGTAATTATTCTGTAGCAAAGATGGAATGGAATATGCAAGTAAAATTTGACATCTACATCCAATTACACACTACGTAGAAGATCAATAATTCAGTACCTTTCCTGTTCTTTTGGCCAGCCATTTTTTCAATCCTTTTTTAGCATGATTAACATGTTGTGTTTTAGACTTGTTTCATTCAGTTTAGTGTTCCGCATCCTGTCCCCTGCTTCTGTACATTACTCTGGCAATCAGGACGACTGGCAAAAGTGGAATTTCAGACTTTTGAGATTTTAGAGGGGAGCAGGAAAGGAGATCAAGTGCAGCATGGTTGCTAGACTACAAACAATCTCATACCTAAGGCTAATTGATGGTTGGGTGGTCTTGGGTTGGACTTGGAAAAAGTATGACAATTGGGGCCTTCATGACCACATTTGTGTTTCAGTGCGCTGGTAGAGCATCATATCCAGATGCATTTCTAATCTTTTGTTCTCTATTCTGTCCTAGCAGTTAGTTTGTTTCGTCATATTGCTATGCTCTGCTAATAATTTCTATGCACTGTATTTCAGACCATACGAGATCATAGCAGTTGCAACCTGCAAAGGAATTGCCGTATGGCATATAGGCTTGAACCCTGAATCTGAAGGCGGGATGTCAACAGAGAATGTTGCTGTACTTTCCAGCCGTGATGGCGAGGTACGAAACGAGAAGCAAGCTTGCCTTTTCTTTATGGACAGGATTCCCTGCAGTTTGAATGGGATGGCAAGTTTGGCAGTCCCCATTCAACTGAGCTGTCCGATCCAGTGAATCAACCGTCCAAATCACTCCAAAACCACGCGCTACAGTTTCTGTTTCCGTTTCTGGCAAAAAAAAATCGTTTCCGTACCGATATTTTCAATTTCCATTTTTGAAAAAATGGCTTCCTTTCGTTTTTCTCCCGAACGGTCGGAAATTCCGTTTCCGTCTTCAACCCTAATGTAGATAGGAGAATGGGTGTTGCTAACCTTGTGTCAGAATTCTGCAGTGTTTCGTTCTGTTATCTTGTGTGAAAGGTTTAATCAGTGTAATGGTTGGTTTGATCTTGTCAAAGTTAGACCCCTCGTCAAGGATGATTTAACTGTTCCTATCCTATCTGCTGGACGATGTAAGTGCTCTTATGGCTTATCTGATGGACGATGTAACTTTTAAGCGCTTCAGTGACCGCTTCTGGTGTCCAAAAATATCAGGCTTCTGCATTTGAAGCCACACAATGTTCTGCATAAGCTATTGGTGGGTGACTTCAGCCACAAGTTCTGGCTTCTGTTAGATAGATATCTATCGTGCAACAGTTGGTTTGAAAATTCCAGAATGTCTTTTGTGCGTGCATCATTGAAAGCAGTGGCAACATCAGACCAGGACGGCCTGTGTTATTGCGCACCTAACCTAGCGAAAAACGAAGGCCATGCAAAATACTGCAACATTGCAACCCGATTTCATATCAGTTCCCCACTGAATCACATGTAAATCACGTGGCCGTGCCGCGCATAAGCAGACCAGCAACAGGTTAGCAGCAAACTTGATGAAGACGGCACCAACCAGTGCGGAGCTTAATTTGCTACGAAAGCAATTAATTTGGTGTTCAAAATGAAGGGAAACATCAGTACTGAATGACTTCGCATCAACTTGACTTCAACCAATATCCCATTGGACAGAAGATCATGCGGTGGCAAACTGCCAATATCCCAGGCCCACCCATAAGAAAATAAGTTCAACAAATTTATTTACTCAGTGGACCTAAGTTAATTGAGCGCTATAACCTGAGTAACTAGAGGCATAACACAACTAGCACCATGTTATATATATATATATACGATAGTAAAATCTATATAGAAAAGTAGTAATTTCTATATATAAATATAGTAAAATCTGTTACTAGCCAGTAAAATTACTATTTATTAGCGAGACTTATATCATTATGTTGCTGTCGTCATCAGTAAGCTACTGGTAAAAAACGTTCGTGCATCGGAGATGTCAATAAAAAGTTATGATTAAATAAAAAAAACATATTCGTGTTCAAACAAGGAAATACATACATACATATATATATATATATATATATATAGGAAAATGATTCCATACTCCTGGGTGTACGTACTCCCACCTCTAGTATACCGTTTAAATGATGTTGTTATACCTCTTTATTCTTTTGAGTATACTCTAATACTGATTATAAGATACTCCAAAGTGAATTCCATCAAAAAATTCATTAAAGTCCACCATTTTATAGCATAATTTGTTTATATATT
Organism: Otatea glauca; assembly: GCA_036346275.1. Classification (NCBI taxonomy): domain Eukaryota; kingdom Viridiplantae; phylum Streptophyta; class Magnoliopsida; order Poales; family Poaceae; genus Otatea; species Otatea glauca. The sequence continues at coordinate 25,700,064 of CM070712.1, read as the reverse complement.
CGTTTTACATATGGAAAAGGGTATGTAGCAAAAAAAATAAAGTGCTCTGATGAATTTTTTTCAACCATGTCGCATTGGAGTATATTAGAATTATTATTGGAGTATACTGAAAGTGATAAAGGTGTATAAAGCATTCATTTAAGTGGTATATTACATGTGGGAGTATGTACTCCTGAGAGTACGGAAAAAGCTTCCTATATATATATACATATATATATATATACATATATACATACATATATATATATACATACATATACAAATATATATACATATATGTATATATATATATATGTGTATACATATACGTATATGTGTACTTGTGTGTATATATAGAGAGAGATGTCAGTTGGCACAATTGCCGCATCTAGCATCCAGTAAAACACATCCAGTCCAGAGAGATATTACGCGGCAAAAAGGCTCAGGTTCAACAGAATATTTTTCACACTACAAAGGAACCAATACCCACATGTATGTAGCATAAGCTAGTTCATTCAGATGAGGTTGAACGTTGGGTGTAATCTGCAACATGGTCTTTTCTTTCTCTCAAGTCATGTCCGTATTGGGGATTGTTTGCACCAAAATTTGGTTAAGGTCAAAATCGGCAAGATAAAATCAACATATGGTAACCAACGGATGATTTAGAAAGATTTAAAGATATTTGGTAATGGTAAAGATTTTAAGGAAAAACTATCCGGATTGAAGCCGATACGGATCAGGCTTTGTAACGTGTTGTAATAGGATACGATCGGCCGACGGATATAAAAGAAGGACAAGGGCGAGCTGCAAAAAAAATCATCACAATCAAACACGCCAATTTACATTACTTTTTCCTGTCGACTAGGAGTGGTTCTTGTAATTTAGTCTTTATAATTCGATCCTAATCAATAAAGTTGCGCATCGTCGATTGTTGATCTTCTTCAATTACGCTCCAGGTTCGATTTATTCTGATTTTGCTGTGCATCGCTTTCTTCAGAATCGATCTACCTTTATCCTCTGATTAGCCTTAATCGGCTAATTAGACTTACCATTTTATCTTGGTTTAATCGGCTTTGAGCTGATTGAATTTAAACCGATTGATCTTCACGATCGGCTTTGAGTGAAATTTCATATTTTTACCTTGTCGATTCCAGGACAAATCGACTGGCACGCTCTGAACCAGGTGTTCGTCTGGTGTGCTGCTGTTAGAAACCCTACTTCAAGTTTTTGACGTCAACACACTATTGGCACGCCCAGTGGGACAGCCATGTCTTCATCAGGGAAGTCGATTCTACCATCCGATCTCAACGCTGAAGCTATAATCGTCCCGACGATGGACGATTTAACGCCAGAACAACATAGAGAAATCAAAGATTGGAAAACAGCTATTGAAGAGATGATGTTGAATTGTTATCAGAAAACTCGACGTGACGTCACTCAAAAGACCGCTTTGCCGACGGTCAATGCCCTGGGGGATGCAGGCGTTACAGAAGGATCGGTAAGTCGATATCCGCCCGCTTAAGCCGAGCTATCAGCTATGATTAATCAATCTGTACACCATGCTCTGATAGACCAGTCATCGGCTCTTGTCACAACCGTTAAGCCGATGATTGCAAATAGTGTTAAAATCATTGCCCAGGAGTTGGCCTCATCTGGAAGCTTGCTTGACCCGATGCAAGCTCTGCCAAGTTACCCTGTCTTTTCAATAGCACAAAACACGCAGAGCGCACTAGCCGATCATAAACCATCGGCTATAACCTCACCCCCAACTATGATGCCCACTCAACCCACCTTTATACTGCCTAGAGATCCTCGGCTGAGTGGGGCAAATCATTACCAGGCTTACACTGATGCGACTAAGTTAGATACATCAGCGAATCTACCGCCGTCAACTCCTTTTTACGCTTTTCCACAATCGGTTCCACAACCGATTGAAGCTTATGGATACCCACGTCATGAACATGTCCTGCCTAGAAATCCAGCTCCGCACAGGGTAGTAACCTATTCAGAACCTTTTGTCCCATTACCAGAATCACAAACTAGGAACAATAGGTATGACCAGTATACTTATCTGCCATTGGCTCAACCTAATCGGCAGCCCAAGTTCGCACTCGGGGGGCAGAATGCTAATTATGACCAATATTATCAAGGACCTACCGTTCCGGTGGCCGATAATATAAATTAGGCCTATCAAATTTCCGTTGTCTTAAGGGATCAATTCGGCATACAGTCAAAAGGGAAGGTTATCGGCTATAGAAAACCATATCATGATTATATAGATCGTATGCCTTATCCTCACAATTTCAAAGTCTTAGATTTTACAAATTTCTCTGGTGACGACTCGATTACAACATTAGAACACGTCGGACGCTTTATCGCACAATGCGGCGAAGCAGCTCAGTCCGACGGGCTGAAAATTAGATTGTTCCCATTATCATTATCGGGAGCAGTTTTTACTTGGTTTACTTGTCTGCCTCCAAATTCGGTTCACTTATGGAACGATTTAGAAAGCTGATTCCATGAATACTTTTTCTCAGGATCCCTGACCTAAGCTCTGTTCGTTAGAAATTTGGAGAATCGGTAACTGATTATATTAAAAGATTTAGAGAGATCAGAAATCGGTGTTTTAGTTTCACGTTACCCGATAACCAACTCGCTGATTTGGCTTTCCAAGGGTTAATTCCACTACTAAGAGAAAAGTTTGGAGGACAGGAGTTCACTGATCTGAGTCATCTGCTTCATCGTGTGTTGGCTCAAGAGAGCCGGTTCCCGGATAATAGGGCATTCAAGGATAGGTTCAAAACAAATGGTAATAAGAAAGAAAGGATAAAGCCAAAGTTAATATGGTCGACTATTGTCCTAGAGAATCTCCAGAAAACGATGAAGCAGAGATAAACATAGCCGAATGGATAAAAGGGTCTAAAAAATCCTTAGTCTGTTCTTGGCATAAGCCGACTAGAAATAAGTTAGAAATTAAGTACGCTTTTGATGTCTCCAAGTGTTATTGTATTTTTGATTTATTGTTACAAGAAAAATAATACGATTGCCTGAAGGACACATTATACCATCGGCTGATGAGATCAAGAAACGTAGGTATTGCAAGTGGCATCATTCTTTTTCTCCTAATATTAACAATTGCAATATCTTTCGTCAGTAGATTCAATCAACTATCGAGGATGGTCAGCTAAAATTCGCTAATGAGCCGACCATGCAAGTTGATGTTGATCCATTCCTTATTAATATGGTTCAATGTTCGAGCAAAGAAAAAAAGCTGATGCAGGACGAGGAGCCAAGCAGGGATCGACGAGTTGATATTCAGTCAACTTCAGATGGTATTCAGACGTTAAAAATTACGATCGGTTCATTACAAATAGAGGCCGATCATGAAGGCAAGAATTCGAGGACTATTAAACCCAAGGGGAACCCGCAGGTTGGCCGATGGTATAAGGCAGAAAAACCATCGTTAAAACAGCCATCAAGAAGGCTGGGACCGACATTTTCTCAGTTGATGGAGAAGTATGAAAGAATGAATAATCGGTCGCGATATTCTCCTCGTCGGTCAGACAATCTGTATCAAACTGAGAACGTAGAGCGCGCGCATCGGAGATGCCCTTTTTGGCAATTTTGTTGGGAAAGGGGAGTAGCATTGCCGTCTCCATACACATGCCCAATGGAGCATTATCCCCAAGATGATTGGCCCAGCCGATCGGCCAAAGACAGGTTGTCTGGGCTGATACGAGATCGTCCCAATAAAAGTTACAGAAGACCGATTCATGAAAGAATCTCCAAACCAAATCAGGTGCCGAATCAGGTTTAGGCACAAGGGTCCAGTTCTGATCGGGAAGATTTGGCTGGTAAAATATGTAAGCCAATGGAGCCCAAACCTAGGTGGTGTCTACCTGGCCTTAGCCGATCACAACTTAGATGGTTGCACAGGCTAAGAACTCAGGAGATTAGAGAAGCCGATGCAGAGAAATAGAGGGATCAAACCTTCAATGACCTTTGGCCGATCAAAGTTACTAAGAAAGAATGGAGGAAGAAAGAACAGGTTGAAGAAGACTTTGATTCAGTCGATGACTTGGATTCTCCCATGATTAGGGATGATACACCTCCGATGGAATCAACATGGTATTTACATTGCCAGCCGAGTTCAAAATTAAAACTGAATCGGCCAAAGAAACTTTTGCTCAGTCGTGTTTAGGTGCCCAAAACTCTATCTTTGAAAAACCTCGAGATGATCATCGGCATCTAAAGCTATTATATTTGAAAGGTTATATAAATGGCAAGCCGATATCAAGGATGCTGGTGGACGGGGGAGCTACCGTCAATCTGATGCCGTACACCACCTACAAAAAATTAGGTAAGTCCGATGAAGACTTAATCAAGACTAATATGGTCTTGAATGATTTCACAGGCAATCCCACGGAAGCCAAAGGTGTCATGGTCACAGAGTTGATTGTTGGCAGTAATACTTTGCCGACCGCATTTTTTGTCATTGACGCCAAAGGTAATTACAGTGTGCTGCTTGGTCGGGATTGGATTCATGCCAATTGCTGCATTCCGTCGACCATGCATCAGGCGCTTGTTCAGTGGAATGGAGGTGAAGTTGAGGTTGTCACAGTCGATACATCGGCTCATATCGCCATGGCCAGTTCAGATGCGAATTGGCAACACGAAGAGGCTGGATGTATATCAGGGAAAATGCTGAATGATTGTGACTTCATTTGCGTAAGTACGACAGGACTTATGCCGATCAGTGTCAAACCGGGCATGTTTGATCGAGAAAATGAGGTATTACGCCGATGGGGACAAGAAAAATAATGAAGGCCTTACAAGATAAAATGCAAAACTATCGGCAAGTAACAGATACCTATGAGACCATCGAGGATTTCCAAGAAATTGAGAAGTTGGGCTAAGGCTTCACGTCTACTGATCTGCTTGAAGAAATCAATATAGGTAGTGGTGATAGGAAAAGACCAACTTTTATTAGTGCAAAATTAGATGTAAAATATAAAGAAAAATTGATCAAAATTCTTAGAGATTATAAAGATTGTTTTGCTTGGGAGTATCATGAGATGCCTGGTTTAAGCCGACAGTTGGTCGAACATCGGTTGCCTATTAAACCAGGATATCGGCCGTTTAAGCAGTATCCTAGATGTTGTAATCCGACCCTGTATAATATTATAAAGGAGGAGATAGAACAGTTATTGGAGGCAAAATTCATTAGTTCTTGCTGATATGCAGAATGAGTTTCCAACATCGTTCCAGTCATGAAGAAAAACAGAAAACTTAGGGTGTGTGTCGACTTTAGAGACTTAAATAAAGCCACACTAAAAGATGAATATCCAATGCCGATAGCCGATATGCTTATCGATGCTGCATCAGGGAATAAAATCATAAGTTTTTTAGACGAAAATGCCGGATATAATCAGATATTCATGGCAAAAGCCGATATACCAAAAACCGCCTTCAGGTGTCCTGGTGCAATAGGATTATTTGAGTGGACGGTTATGACTTTCGGTTTAAAAATGCCAGGGCAACTTATCAGTGAGCCATGAATCTGATTTTTCATGACTTAATCGGTCATATTGTTGAAATATACATTGATGATGTTATGGTGAAATCCAAAGATGACTTACAGCACTTAGCCGATTTAGAAAAAGTTTTTCAGAACATAAGATTACATGGTTTGAAAATGAATCCTTTCAAGTGTGCGTTCGGTGTATCGGTTGGGCAATTTTTGGGCTTTATGGTACATGAAAGAGGAATCAAAGTCAATCAAGAAAGGGTCAAAACTATAGCCAAGACAAAGCCGCCGACATGTAAAAATGAATTGCAGAAGTTGATTGGTAAGATTAATTATCTCTGACGATTTATTTCAAATCTTTCTGGACGGATTCGTACGTTTACCCCCCTGTTGAAGTTAAAGGATAATCAAGAGTTTGTTTGGGGAGTCGACCAACAAAAGGCTTTTGATGACATCAAAGAATACCTGGTCAACCCTCCGGTTCTGGCCGCGCCACGAAAAAGAATTCCTTTCAAGTTATATATATCAGCTGAAGAGGGAACTATTGGAGCTGTTTTAGCACAGGAAGTCGATGGTAAGAAAAGGGTAATCTTTTATTTAAGTCGACGTCTACTAGATATTGAAGTCAGGTACCCTTTTGTTGAAAAATTATGCCTATCCTTATATTTCTCTTGTACAATGCTAAGACATTACATTTTAGTATCGGCTTGTAAGGTAGTCTGTAAAACCGATGTTATAAAGTATATGTTATCGGCTCCGATTTTACGAGGTCGACTTGGTAAATGGGCTTATGCCTTAATAGAGTTCGACCTATCATATGAATCGGCTAAGGCCGTTAAAGGACAAGTTATAGCCGATTTTATGACAGGACATGATACCGCTGCCGACCTAGTGTCTGTTGCCCCTTGGCAATTATTTTTTGATGGGTCGGTATGCCGGGAAGGTGATGGTATTGGTATCGTACTCATATCGCCCAAGGGTCATTATTTTGAATTCGCATTTCGGCTAAATAGCCGATGTTCAAACAACCAAGCGGAGTATGAGGCATTGCTCAAAGGTTTACAATTGTTAGAGAATATCGGAGTAAGTACTATTGAGGCATACAACGACTCTATGTTAATCGTACATCAAATAAAGGGGGAATACCAATACCGTGATGAAGTATTACTTAAATATTTAGAATAGTGCTTCAAAATTATCAGCTCGTTTACCTCATTTTATATCGGTCATATCCCTCGAGAATTGAACGATAGAGCCAACGCACTGGCTCAACAGGCGTCGGGGTACAAGGACTTTAGCCGATATCAGGACTGAACTAATAAGCAAAGCTGTCATGTGTGCGGATGTTGTTGATTGGAGGATGCAAATAAGGAATTACCTAATCGACCCATCTAAGCCAACAGAGCGCAAGATTAGGCAGCAAGCTCTGAAGTACGTAGTCTTGGATGATATTTTGTATTATCGAACGATGGAAGGTTTACTGTTGAGATGTCTTGGACCCGAAGAGATGCAGGTGGCAATGGGTGAAGTCCATGAAGGTATTTGCGGATCCCATCAATCAGCTCATAAGATGAAACGGATGCTTAGGTGAACAGGATATTTTTGGCCGACAATGTTAGAAGATTATTTTAGATATTACAAAGGATGTCAGACTTGTCAAAAGTTTGGCAACGTGCAACTAGCACCGGCATCGGCTTTACACCCGATTATCAAGCCATGGCCATTTAGAGGATGGGGGATAGATGTAATCGATCAAATATTTCCTCCTTCAAGTAAAGGCCATAAGTTTATTTTGGCCGCAACAGATTATTTCTTTAAGTGGGTTGAAGCTATACCACTTAAAAAGGTCACTAGTGTTGAAGCGATCGGTTTTGTTAATGAACACGTTGTCTATCAGTTTGGAATACCACAAACTATCACAACTGATCAAGGTACTGTGTTTATGTCTAATGAATTTCAGAATTATGCGAAAAGCCTAGGGATCAAGTTGTTGAATTCATCCCCATATTACGCTCAGGCTAATGGACAAGCTGAGTCATCTAACAAAACATTGATCAAGTTGATCAAAAGAAAAATCGATGAAAAACCAAGGAATTGGCACTCAACGCTATCGGAGTCACTTTGGGCATATCGGCTAGCTTATCACGGAGCAACAAAGCTTTCGCCTTATCAGTTAGTGTATGGCCAAGAAGTTGTTTTACCTATGGAGATTAATATCGATTCTATACGAATAGCCAGACAAAATAGTTTGTCAGCTCAAAATTACAACGATCTAATGATCGATAACTTGTATGAATTAGCAGAATTGCGTTTGTCTACACTAGATCGACATAAGAAGAACAAGGTGAGAGTTGCAAAGGCATATAATAAAAAGGTGGTGCCCAAGTCTTTTGATGAAGCCGATTTGGTTTGGAAGACTATATTACCTATTGGTTCCAAGGATAACCAATTTGAAAAATGGTTGCCTACGTGGGAAGGACCGTATAAAATCAATCGGCTAGTCGATAGAAACTCGTACATACTCGAGACGTTAGAAGGGTCTATTTTGCCTAAAGAGATTAATGGTAAGTACTTGAAAAAATACTACCCTAGTGTATGGATTGGAGCTTAGTCGGCTACAAAAGAAAATCGCTCTGAAAAGCCAAGTTAACTCGATGTTGTTAATCGGCTAGAAAGGAAGTAAATTACATAACAAGGCCAAATATAAAATTGGTTAAACAGTCGATTATAAAGCATCAGAGTATTACAGTTGTTTTCCAAAAGACATTCAACAAAGTTTACATTTCAAGAGGTCAGTACTGAATGCCAGAGCTAGGAAGTCGAGCGCCTAAAGCCGATAAAGCACTGGCGGCCTTGGCGATCACGCATTGAACTTCTTCAATGATGCGGTCGTCATCTTTAGCATTTCTTGGCACCGGTACCACCTTAGCTGATTGTTTTTTCACATTCACCACGACCATGGCGATGCCAAGTTTTTGCTCTTTGATGTCCGATGCAGTCTTCTCTATGGTTTGTTGGCCTTCTTGGAGTTGCTTCTTAGTTTTGGCCAACTCTTCCAAGAGAAATTTCTTTGTAGTTTCAAGTTTTGAAAGGGATTCTTTGGTAGTCTTTAGCAGCTGAGCATCGGCATCGAATTTGCATTTCTTTGCCTTGGCGTCAGCAACCAACTCATCCAGAAGCTTCTGATCGGCTTCTTAGGCTTCGCGGCGGGCGATTCTGGCCTAGGCTGCTGTAACATCCCAAAAATTTGGCCTATAGTTTCACTTATTTGCATTTTAGTGATTTTCTGAAATTTAATTGAATTTATTTTAATTAAGTATATTGAACCTTTGGTGAAAACTAATTATATATAGATAAAACTAATATGAAGTTTTGCCAAAAATATTTTATTTGAATTCAAAATGTCTCGAAGTATTTATGAGAATTTTCTTGGATTTTTCCAGATATTTTAATTACCTTAAATGAATTAATCTAATTTCGGGAATTATTTTAAATCAAAAAGCTTTTGAAAAATCGGTGAAACGATCTTGGGCGAAGCCCGCTTTGTCGCGACGTGGCCCGATGTTGTGCGGCCCGCCACCGCCGCTTTCGCCGCCACGCGTGCGGCGACCGTTGGATCGGATCGTGCGGTCCTCTTTCCTCGCGAAACCTAAGCGCGTGAGCCGTTGGATCGAGATCAGCGGTCGGGATCGCCGCGTTGTTTTGGAAAGTTTTGATCGCATCCGTTGATTTTGGAAAGGGCGGATCGGATCGTATCGCCCGGGAATCAATCGTGGTCGTTCATCTTAGATCGGACGGTCGTCGGTCGTCGTCTCGGTCGGTTTCGAGTTCGCCGCGCGGCCGTCTCCGCCGCGGTTGCTTAGGGTTTCCTTCCTGCGCGCATCCGAGGCTATAAAGCCGTAGCCGCGCTCCGATGTTCCTCGTCCTCGCGCGCCCCGATGGCACTAGCCTCTTCGCTTGTTTCGCAGCCGTCGTCGCTCGGGAGCTCGCCGTAGTTGTGCAAGCACCGCCGCTAGCTTTCTCGCCTTCTCCGCCACCGTCAAGCCGCCGTTCACAGCACCGGTTCCACATTCAGACTCGTCGCGTCGAGCCGCACCGAAGCTGCTACTTCTTCTCGCCGGAGTCGCGCCGAAACGCCGTTCGGGTGGTCTTCTTCCTCCGCTCCGGTGCCAGTCCGCCGCCGTGCTACCATCTTCGTCTCGGAGCTCGGACAGTCGTTGGATCTTCCGGGGACGTCTCAGATCGTGCCGTGTCGCTTCGTCTATAGTGAACAGCTCGGGTAAGCGTGGACCGTTGGATCAGGTCTGTTCGGTTGAGATCACGCCGCGTATGCGTTAGAGCAGTATCCGTCGGATCGTCGCCCGGATGCGCACCACGTGTCGAGCATCGGCATGGGCGGCGTCGCAGCCGGTAGATGCGCGTCGCGTGTCGGCGCGCGGCGCGAGGCGCTTGAGCGCGTCCACGGTGGACGAGGCGATTCAGTGGGCCGGTGCATGCGCCAGTGGCGTGTCGGCGCTGATTGGCTCGGGCGAGGCTGGCGTCGGCGTTGCGCAATAAAAATCTTTTCAATAGAAAAATATTTGGGAAAAATCGGAAATTCTATTTTATGTAATTCAGTATTTATTCAAACTTCAAAAGGCTATATCTTTTGCATTTTAACTCGGAATTGAGTGATTCAAATTTCTAAAAATTTGTAAAATCAAGATCTATTTATTCGTGAATTTTATTTTATTTTTGGAGTTTGGCTGCTCTCTGTTTTGGTGTTTATTTGCTATTTTGGCATCGTTTAGCGTGAGCGTTGAGCCGCTTTCGGTGATCCGGAGGAAGATTCATCGCTTCAAGACCCAAGCTCGAGCAAGACCAGCACCTACTCCAAGGCAAGTTGTGCTTTGATCATGTTGCACCCAATTTCACCAAATTGCTATTTTGTCTTTTAAATTATGCATGATATTTTATGTGTATAAATGATTTCAATTAATCAGGAATTAGATGATATGCCTAATTGAATTAAATCACACCTTGTTAATTTTATGCCATGATCTAATTGTCACCCTAGGATGTGGAATTATAGTTGGTTAATATTAATAATCAACATGGGACAAGTTAGACCGTCGTAGATTGCTTAGCCATGCCACGTCATCACATGTGTCCGAATGTTGTTACTTAATCTTGACTAATGGAATATGGAACAATGTTTAAGAATTTGTGTGTCATGTGTTGTCACACGTTATATCAAGTTGTCGTGGCAAGGAGGTCACACAACTAGATTGAAATGTTGGTGGCACGTGGTGCTTGGTAATCAATCGGGGTGGTAATGATTTAGATTGGGGCAAGTGGCAAGGCGGTGTGCCAAGGTGGGCGAGATTGGCGGGGTATGTGGAAGTCTTGCCTTAATCACTTTAAGGACTTAACCTTGCAAGCCTTTGACCTGAGTCTCTCTTGCAACCACATATCTGGAATGGGACAGCCTAGCTGAATAATTTGTGAAGCCTAGATTTTGGTACTATCGTGGTGAATAGTGAGTCCCGGGTTTACGTTTTAACTCACATGGCACAAGAGGGGGGGCCTGTTGTGGTGGTTTAACCCTTCAGTGTTGAAACCTTAGCGAACAGTATTGGGTCTAGATGTAGCATTGTAAAGGCTTTGTTATGATCACTCGCCTTGGTGGTGTTTGGTTGTATCGTGTGGGTAAAGTCCATAACCTCTGCAGAGTGTACAATCTATTCGAATAGCCGTGCTCACGGTATCGGGCAATGCTCGGGAATTACAGTTAAGGGTTAGACCTTTGTTAAACAAAAACTTGTTGGGATGGCAGGGTGCCATGGGAGGTGGAAATTGATTTAGGATTGGAAACTTGGTTTACTTCATAAATGCTGAATCTATTAATTACTGCTATTTGTTTTACTGCTTTTCAATCTATTTACTGTATTTTTGTTAAATGCTGCTCTACTGCAAAATAGCCATATTAGCCATTCCTTTGGATTAAGCCAAGCATATAGAATATTAGACTTGCATTGCTGTGCACAACTTGTTGAGTGCTTTATGTACTCACCCCAACAACAATAACCGGAAGAGGAAGAATCTCGCCTTTCGTGGAGGAGGATTATATGGATCTGAATGCTTAGGGTCCGAGCCTCATCGGTTACTGCGGTGGCTGGGGAGCTACTACGCTTATTTATTTATTTTTCCTGCTTTGCTTAGTTGCTATTTCTTTTATAAGCCTGTGGCAATAATCATGTAAGACAACGATTACTATTAATTATTAAAGTTATGCTATATTCATGTGTATGACTATGATAGCATCTATGTTGAGCCTGTGTGCACTAGCGTGATCCTGGACTAGTGCGGTATACACAGAGGGTCCGAATTTACAAATTCGGGTCCCGACAGTTGCCTCCACTTCGGATTTCCTCTTGTTCAAATGACAGACGTTGAGGAGAGCTTCCATTGCTTCTGGGGGCAGGTCGGCTTCAACTGCAGCCATGGCATCTCTGATCGGCTGGTTATTGGCAAGAATCTCTGATTGTGGTTTCATCACCAGATCAAAGAGTTTGTTGAGCCTTTCTTGCATCCCCGGTGCTGAAGTCACCGCAGCCGACACCTCTTTTGATACTTTGAGAATTTTTCTGATCTCTGCATCATAGTCATCCGTGGCCATTATATCCGGATCGTCGATATTGGCCAATGAAAAACCCAACAAGTTGGTTGGGTCAGAGGACTCTGGGAGTGCTTCGGCCGTCGTGACTGGTGGCGTCAGCAGAGAAGGAGAGAGAACTCCTAGGGAAGCAGCAGGCAGGTCGGCCAAGATTGCCGCGACCTATGCTGATGGTGTCGGCTATATAAGAAGATAAAGGATTAGCTAATGGCTTGAGCATACGTTTATAAAAACGCTTAAATGGACAACTTACCTCTACAATAGCCGACGCATGTGGCGAGCTCTCGCCACTTTTCTCTTGAGGTTTCGAACCTTTTTTCGTTGAAGCTTTTGTGTAGTTTGTCTTCTTCTTTTCTGAAATTATGATTGGCTAAGAATTAGTTGCAGAAAGGATAAAAGAAATGACAGTCGATCATAATATGCTTACTTGGTTGTTTTTTTCTCGATGTCCGATAGCGACGGACTCTGAATCCCCAGGGTACCTGAAGTGTACCCGGTGAGGCCGGTCGACTGGAGTGGCCTCTTGCCTTGGCCACTGCCCGATTGACCAGTAGCGAGCTTCTTACCAGTAGCCTTGGTCTGCAAAGCAAAAAATAAAAGATGATTAGACAAAATTGCTTACAACAAAACTACATTCAAAAGAATCCGATTTAGTCAGTACCTCGCCAATAATATCTACTTGGTTCGTGTTAGTATAGCCAGAGGATTTGGATTCATCGTCCGAATCAATGCTAGAAGGTGTCGTCGGTTCTGGTAAATTTGGAAAAAAGGTGTTAATAATGGCCGATGACGTCCGTTCCAAGTAAAGTGCCTCTGCAATAGAAGACCACCATGAAGTAAAGCGGCTTGACCGACGAATGTTCAAAAAGAAGTGTGGCAGATCTTTGATCTGGAGTTCATCGGCTAGTTCTAAAACAAGGTCAGCTGCTACAGTGTTTCTTACTCTGGCTCTAGGTTGAAGCCTATCAAGGAATTGAAGACATGGAATAACCTGACCAAAACCCAATTGACGAGCATAGATTGACGGATGATAAAACTCATATGATGGCTGAAATGTTCGATTTCTGGTATTAAAGCCGATGTGCAATATGCTAGGAGAAATGAATGTCTTGTAAAGATCCAGAGTAGATGAAGACATCAGAGAACTGTCAGCTTCCAGATGTAAGAATGATGGCCACGGAAAATCGACTACGCTGTTGTAACTAAAAAAGTCTTGTTGGCCAAAGTCGCCATTGCTCAATTGAAGAAAAAATGATAAATATTTTCTTGAGCCGATCGGTGTAATCTTTGTCTCATTCCCAGAACACATGATACATCTCTTACCGTATGATCGGCTAGCTCTAAATTGAGGGATAGAATTTTTCGTAGTATCTTCACAAGGAAAAGTTGTATCTTGTGATTCCAATTCAAAAGATCGGCTGAACAAGCAGTAAAGCTAGATCTGGATAAACCAAAGAGGGCCACCCACATTGCCGATAAGAAAATTGGTGAAGCCTGTGAACAGACGACTCCTTATTGTATACATCATTTGATAAACTGCTCCTAGCAGCATTTTGCCCAGGGCTAGCCGATGACCTTCTACCAAGCGTTCGGCTATCAACTGATACACTTGCGTTGGCCCAAGAGAAGCCCCACAAAACAGGAATCTGTCTAACCATAAGTTTAAAAAGGCGATATGCTCTTCATTCGATACTGGCCCATGCATTTTGTTGTTGTTGCCGATGTACTTGCTCCATCCTTCACCTTTAGACTGAATCAGCTTATACTTTGGCTTGCCACTATAAGCCGATATTTGTTCACCGTCCGGTCTAAGACAGCACAGTTGGGCCATATCCAGAAGAGTTGGGCCGACAGGACCGGTGCGAAACATGAAACCATTGAAGGTATCCGACCAGAAATAACAGGCCGTGGCCACCAAAGGCTCATTGGCTTCTGGATCGGCTAACGAAAGAGGGATGCACTCGGCTATACCCATTTTTTCCCATTCACCCCTCTTTTGGACCGCTACGCGGATATATCAAGACTTCCATCCCTTAAGCGCTGTCGGCCAGACTCTAAAGCTTTTATTTTAACCTTCTATGTTGTATCCAGCAGCAGATAAAGGAAGGCGAGGAATTTCTTCATTAATAACCGTATCGGCATCTATGTTTCCTACTGGTCCTAGGTAGAACTGGTCGTTACCATTAGGAATTGGGATGAATACCTGGGAAGGATCCATTCAGGCGATCTTGGTTGAAGCCGATTGGGAGCAGATGATGGTAAGCAAAGACTTGGTGACTGAAGACAAAAAGCCGATTGCAGACGATTCGGGAGCTTGTGCGCGTGAAGAATGAATGTGTGGGGGGCATATTTGTAGCACGGTAAAAATTTGAAGCGGCGAGAAATGAATCTCAAAAGACACGAGCAGTTAAAATGTACTATGTGCGTGTCAGAGAATTACGGCGCAATTAAAACGACAGTTATGCTAGCAGTTAGCCGATGGAGCAAAAAGCTGATAAGAAATATTTTTGAAAGATGACTAAGTCATCTCTAAAAAATGGGGGGCATATGTTTGCACCAAAATTTGGCTAAGGTCAAAATTGACAAGATAAAGTCAACATATGGTAACCAACGGATGATTTGGAAAGATTTAAAGATATTTGGTAACGGTAAAGATTTTAAGGAAAAACTATCCGGATTGAGGCCGATACGGATCAGGCTTTGTAATGTGTTGTAATAGGACATGATCGACTGACGGATATAAAAGGAGGACAAGGGCGAGCTGCAAAAAAAACATCACAATCAAATACACCAATTTACATTACTTTTTCCTGTCGACTAGGAGTAGTTCTTGTAATTTAGTCTTTGTAATTTGATCCTGATCAATAAAGTTGCGCATCGCCGATTGTTGATCTTCTTCAATTACGCCCCAGGTTCGATTTATTCTGATTTTGCTGCGCATCGCTTTCTTCAGAATCGATCTACCTTTATCATCTGATTAGTCTTAATCGGCTAATTAGACTTACCCTTTTATCTTGGTTTAATTGGCTTTGAGCTGATTGAATTTAAGCCGATTGATCTTTACGATCGGCTTTGAGTGAAATTTCATATTTTTACCTTGTCGATTCCAGGTCAAATCGACTGGCACGCTCTGAACCAGGTGTTCGTCTGGTGTGCTATTGTTAGAAACCCTACTTCAAATTTTTGACGTCAACAGATATGTTGGATCAACTACGGATTACATGGATCATCCACTATAACAAAAGAGAATTGCATACTTGCACAAGGCCAACTTGCATGCAAATACAAGTATATGCAATAGGCAGACGCAGGAAGAACATGTAAATGTAATAGTTGTGCCTGCGAGGTTACCAGGCTGAGACACTGGTTCTTAAAAGAAAAAAAAAACACTGGCAGTCAGTGATTACAGCATGCAAGTGATAGGTCCAGAACACTGTACAGGGATAGTCCCAGATTAGCAGTGTGTGTACCATCATAAACTAAAAGCAACGGCAACTAATGTAGGAGTACTACAAATGTCATGAAATTAACGCAACTTGCTTTCTAGTCCGTGATTGAAACACATAACTGAAAAAACTCCAACCATACGAAATAAACTAGCACACAGCAGCATAACAGTACCTGTGCAGCTGTGCTGTGAACTAAAAGCATGGATCAAACCATTGACCCATGCATGAAGCACGACAACCTTGCTAAAAGCAACTAAAAGCAAGAAACAAACAATTAGACCCACTATTTTTATCCATCCTTCCGGTGGAGAAAACTAACGGCTAAAAGCAACTAAAAGCAAGAAACAAACAATTAGACCAACTATTTTTATCCATCCTTCCGGTGGAGAAAACTAACGAGTAGGTTCGCTCTGAATTTCAGCAAATCAACATACTCAACAATGGTGATTTCAAATAAACATCTTCGAGAATGAATGCAATCAAGAAACAATAAAAAGCCCACCGGAAAAAAAATGGAACTATGGGAATGCATGGTGTACCAAGGCGCTGCGCAATATCTTTGGCCTTCCATCTTCCAACCACGAAATTTTGAATGACACATACTTGCCATTAGTAGCTAATTGATAAAAGAACGCCAGACTTAGGGGTGGGCACTTTAAAATCGAAACCGAAAAACCGAACCGAATCGAACCGAAGAAACCAATTATTTCGGTTTTTTCGGTTTTCGGTTCGGTTTTTATTTTGATTGTATTCGGTTTTCGGTATACAGTTCGGTTTCCTGATTCCCGAAGCCGAACAAACCGAACACCTAAATTTTCGGATCCAATCGCCAAGTTGCCCGTCGCCCATCGGTTATTCCGCCACTCCACCTCCGCTCCAACTCCAAGCGCTCCCTCCCCAATCCATTCTCCAGTCTCCACCAAGCTGAGTAGCCGACCAAGCGCTCCCTCCTGGCCTCCCCAATCCATTCCCCACTCCCCAGTCGACCACTCCACCAAGCGCTCCCTCCCCAAGTCTCCCTAATCGCTGCAAGATGCACCATCCGCTCGCCCCGCCGCACGCGGATCCTTCGCCGCCACCGCCACTCCTTGTCCGAGGATGGCAGTGTGCAAGCCAGGGTCGGGCGGCGCGACGTCAGTGTCACCTAGGTCCGGCCAGATGTTGATGCGACCCCTCATGGCCGTGCCGGATCTGGCGAAGAGGAGCACGGCATCGGATCTGGCGAAGAGGAGTGCGCACCAGCAGTGAGGGCTCGCTGTCATCCTCATCTCCAAAAAGGGCGACTCTTAGTCACGACGATGGTGTCACCGGATCTACCGCATCCGTGGCTCCACCTCCTCCAACATTGGCTGCTCCGCCGCCGCATCCACGGCTCTGCCTCCTTTGGCCTCCGCTGTTTCCTGCGGGAAGCTCTACGCCTTGATTCGGTAGAGTTGTTCGTAGTGAAGCGATTAAGCGAAGCCCTGGCTAGATCTGTTGCTTCGGTTGGTGCTCTGACTGGTAGAATTTGGTTGGTGCTCTGGCTGGTAGAATTTGTGTGGTTTTTTGGGTTTATTTTGTTGATAGCTAATCAGGATCAGAGCAGAGAGCATGTTTTTAGGCGATATTGCTGTTTGGATCTAGCTATGGTGGCGATTGATTGTGGTGACTTCGCTAGTTTTCTTTCCATGTTTGAGAACTTGTATAATCCATTGAGGAAATTCCTCCTACTGAGTATTGACGCATCTTGCAATTTGGTTTACCCAAAAACCGAATAAACCGAACTGAATTTATTTGGTTTATTCGGTTTCGGTTTTTGAATTTGTTCGGTTCGGTTTGCAATTTAAAAAACCAAAAAAAAATTAAACCGAAAAAACCGAACCGAATAAACCGAATGCCCATCCCTAGCCAGACTAGCAGACTAGAATCCACTTCACATGTAACTCTATGTATTGTATAATGGTTCCATAACATCGTAAATCTAACACATCTATTTAAAATTTACTAAAAATACAATATATATAGTTCTAAGGTCTTACAAATTCTAACCCACCAAAATCGAAATCAATTTAACCAACAAATTTGATCAGGTGATGTCCTGATGTTTTTCAAACTTTCAGGGGTGCCGGTGCATACCCGGCACCCCACCTAGATCCGCACCTGCTGGAATCAGTGGTGCAAACAGCAGGAGGATGCCTGACAATGATAAATGATGTTCTCACAACATTCCGCTCAAATATGATATCATCATATATCGATAAAATCTAAGAAAGATTTTCTGCAAATGAAACAATCAGCCAGGGCATTGCTAATACGGCTTGTCCGAGTAACGTCTTGAAGCTAATGTAATTGTGGTGGAAAACAACTACAAGACGGGGCACACATAAGGACATAGAAAATTGCAGAGTATCTACTTATATTAAGTTTCAGCCTTTCAGGAGATTCTCAGGTGCAGTTTAAGAATATTTATTTAGGACGCGTAGTACGCAAAATTGCGATGTGTCAACTAAAATTTATCGTATGACAACACAACATCCAGTGTTTAAAATTAGTCCATGAACCCAATTCAGAACGTAGAATGGCTATATTGCACATTCTCAAAGTATATTGGAATTTGGCAAAACTGCAAAGTACAGATGGGTACAGCGTAATTCACAATGAAGGATGCTGAGTCTCGACTCTTGGGGCCAAAACATATGCTTACTGATAAACAACATAATTAGCACAGAGAAATATCATTGAAGGAGCAACGTAAGAGGCAAATGAATAACAAAAGGCAAGATTAAACTTAGTTGGAGATGAAATGAATAACAAAATGCAAGATTAAAAGCAGAGTAACAACAGCTACGCCCATCTAACAGAACTGATCAGGGTGAAGCTCAGACAAGGAAGGACGCCCTTTTTCTGGTGGGCTCTTTGGTAAATATCAGGTAGGTGCACACCTGATACTCAACCAGATGCAAGGGTAAGCTAATAACATGCTGGCAGACAGCACTTATATCTACAGGCAAAAATGCAAGGGTAAGCTAACAACATGCTGGCAGATAGCACTTATAACTACAGACAAAAATATCAACAGGGGTAAACAAGAACAACCACCCCTTGCATGAACTGCAACAAGGATGAATAAAACCTGGGAATTAGGACTGCAACTAGGATGAACGTGGGAATTAGGACTGCAACAAGGATGGACGTGGGAATTAGGACTGCAACAAGTAAGTTGTCCAGGAGTTTGGTGCGCCTAAAACCCAGGAATTTGGACATGCACGGGCGGGCAAGGAGTTTGCTCGGTGATTTAGACATGGGCTGAGTTTGTAACTAACTTCCCAATTATGTAGGATTAGATACTCTAAAAACATCATAACCCTATTATTTTCCTTTTTTTCTTCCAGAAACAACACAAATGCTCCAACTTTGACTACCACTCTGTCAAAGAATGAAAGTTCAAAGAAAAGTTTAAAGGATCCCTTAAAATAAAGCTACCGGTGCCCCCCAAGAAATGGATATTGGCAAGTTAAAGGGCGGTTACCAACTATTGAGTTGTATGCAATTGTCAGTTCACCCAAAAGCTCCCCCTCACGTAGTTGCATGCGCCAGCCAGTTTATCCAAAAACTTAAGCTGATGAAGAAAGACGAACAATTCACTTATACTTCAACACCAACTACCATTTTCTGCACTTCCTTTTGACAGTTTGTGTTATAATTGACAAACATTGATTAAACAAAGTGAGTGCAAGTACTATACATCCCAAAATCTGTTAGTGGAAATACTCATAGGTAATATAAAGCAAAATGAGATAACTGCTGTCCCTAGGTGGCTAGGTGGATCAAATGCAAGGCATAGGGTGACCTGTGCATGCCACCTGGGTCTACATATGATATAATTAACGTTTTTATAGAAACTACTAGCTGAATGCTCATACGTTGCTACAGATAAAAAAAGGGTTTGTATATAGCACATTCAATTGTTTCCTTCACCCGAATCGATCGATTTTTAAGATGTGGGATGTTGATCCAACGACTGGTCTTCTCCCCCCATCTATAACACTACTTCGTCCCCAACACCGAATTGATCCCCTCACTCGATTCATTCCCCGTCGATCCCTACCACCATCACCTCCTTGCCTCTTGCGCCACCACCCTGACACCGACGTTGGTGAGGCCTGCTGGAGTTCCACCACATCATCGCCGTTCTACATGGCACTTTCTCCCCCTCCTCCCTCCACCATGCCTCCTCCACCTCTCTATGTGTCTCTGCCTCGCCGGAGTCTTCCCAGCATCATTTGTAGTTTGAATTTATGAAAATAATTTGTAATCTAACTCATTGATGTATAAGAAAGAATAATATTTTTTGGTTAAATGCATTTCAAGAGAATTTTGAATTTCAAAAAATAATTTATAATTTAATTCAATGGAGTATAAGAAAGATTAATATTTTTGGTTAAATGCATTTTAAGTATGCTTTTGAAAAACATTAAAGATTCCTAGGATTTATCTTAATTAGAAAATAAATTGATTCTCATTTTGGGGCTTATTTTAATTGGGAAGGAAATTTATATTATTCTTAAGAATGTTTTTTTAAAATTATAATATTCGAAATTAATTTGAATTTAAATACATTATTATTATTATTATGTAATGTATTTAATCATCATTTATTTTCATTTTAGAAATAATTTATATGTTATCTTATGGATATTATTTGTATACATAAAAGAAAATAAATTTTTATATTAATAAAATTATTCATATTTGGTAATGAAAAGTATTAAGTCTTTGAAACTTTAGAGATGTCGCCTTTTCTCTCTTTCTCACTCTCTCTTCTCCTCTCGACTGCCACCATAGCCAATGATTTCCACCACCTTCGGTGCTTTTCTCGGTTGCCATTGGCTGCCTCGCGTCTCTCTTTGCCAGATCTGGTGCGCACTTGCTCGTCAGTTAGGATCAAGTGCTCTGTCTCAGCCCTGCTATGTCTATAATACCTAGAAAAAGGAATCAAACTGGGTCGAGCGATGCTAAGTCACCCTCGGCGTGCGCGCCATGCCCGAGCCGGATTGAAAGTGGAGGGGTGCTATTTAAGTGAGAGGGGAGGGGAGCACACCTAAAAAACCATAGAGCTGCTACCGCCTCCCTACACCGTTGTCACCCAGCTGAGCCTCCGTTGCTCTGCCAGTGGTGCCGACACAATTACCAAGAGGGTGCGTCAAGGGAGGATGTAAGGGAGAGGGAGACGGGAGGAGAAGTCCAGGTAGTGGAGTAAGAAGGAAAACAAGAAAAGAATGTAGGAAAAAAGAAGAAAAGGAAGAAGGAAAAAAGGGGAAAGAAGAAAAGGAAGAAGTGGGAAAAGAAGAAAAAAAGATGGAAAAGAAAAGGAAGGATGCAATCAGGAAAGAGAAGAAGAGAAGGTAAGAAGGGAGAAGGAGAAAAGCCACCATTTTCAACGGCTTTGGCAAATTGTTGGCTTGTAAAACCCTAGGACGATACTCATCACTATGGTGACGTATTATATTGATTATGTGGTCATGTTAGTATTTGATGCTGTAGGTGGGTAGTGTCGGGAATGTATTATTAATGTCGAGATTCGTTGATGTGTGTTGTCCTATTTTTGTGGGCCAGTTTTTGGGCATCTATGTTCTGTTTTATAGCTTTGCCATATTATGAATAATGTAAATAATTGTTTAAGGTTTCTATATAGTATAAGAACACTGGATTTGGTTTAGCAGGTTAAAAGTTATGGCAATAGGAAAGCTACTGCCAGAAATTAGTCGTTTCTAGTTGTAGTTGTGTTAATATGCTTATTTTGCTAAACATATGACCGAATTAAATTGTGTCTATAACTAGGCAAAACTAGATAGTTTTCCCTACTTTCCTAAAGTGGTACGATTTGCTACGTTTAGTATTGTATATAAATAGATACGAAATTATTAAGCCTGCTATCCAGTAATGCAATATAACATTCTTTGGGGTTAAAACGAGCATTTAAATAGGTTAATCATAACCTTTGGCCAACTAGGATATTGTAGGAAATTTTATGCAGTTTTCAAAACTCATATGGTTTGCTACGTTGGATTTTTGAGCCAAATGTTATCGGACCTGGAAGAAGCACCCCAAATCCTCTGTGTATATTGTACTAATCCAAGAAAAGCTTGTACAAACCAACAGTAAACAAAGCTGATACCACAACATATCATACGAAATTTTATTCATTTAATTATCAGAGTTTTACAATATTAATGGCTCGTAGGCCAACTGAAAATATAACAGCGAAAAGCAAAGGAAGAAGTAGTAGAGCTCAGCAAATCTGCCACAGGCAATCGACTGGGATAGTGGCCTAGCCATCGAGATCCTCACTGGTGAAGAAATGCTCCTCCTCTAAAAACAACTGATATAACAAGGTAAGCACATAAAGTACCCCGCAAGTCACACATGAAATGCAATATTAATGTAAGAATAACAAAGGAAGGCATAATCTGATTAGTTTGAGTGATAAGCAACACCTCAAATATAATAAGTAATTTTGAAGGCATAGCTGATATAGTAAAACTGAGTTTTAAACCGATTTTCAACATGGGATCCAACCTGGAGCTTCATCCCCATTTTCCAAATGGAGCCCACTCCATCTTTAAATCATTTTTACTGAAATCATTTAAAAAAAATCAAATTCTAATATGTGAAAGACTTACTCGGCATGCCAATGATTGCGGGCTCGGCTAATCGATTAGTCTTACACTCTGCATAGGTTGTACAACTTTACCCATAAGACATGATCATCTCTTGTTGCCATCCAGTTAACACACTTCCTTTGGTGTTACTACTAAAGAAAGGACTATATTAGATTCCTCATTACAGATGGTTTTTGAAAACCATCTGTGTTAAATATAATAACAAACGATTTTCGAAAAACTGAGATGGTTTTAGCCAAAAACCATCTGTGATGATGGCAATGCACATCACAAACGGCTTTTGGCTAAAACTGTTTGTGATATCAATGCACATCACAGACAGTTATTGGCTAAAATCATCCGTGATGTTTTCAATGTACATCACTGATGGTTTTAGTCACCAATCGTCAGTGATGTGAATTGCTATCACAGACGATTTTTGGCAAAAAACCATCAGTGATGACTTTCCTATAATAGAATCATCTCTGATAACTTTCCTATAAGCACCTCACCACGTGCAAATAGCTACCCATTTCCTTTCCTACAAACCTTAGCTCCCCCCGGCCACCTGCTCCTCCACTCCGGCTCCGGTGAGGGTGCTCTACTGCGGTGTCTACGGCCTTCCCACAGAGTATTGTGAGTTCGGCCCCGACTTTGAGCACTGCAAGCTATGGCTTCGTGCACACGCACCTGACATTTTACTCCGAAGACCTCCTCGCCCCCTTCTCCTTAGGTTCGGCATCCCCCCTTCCTGTGCCCTAATTGACCTACCTTCTTCCCCCCTTTGCGCTCCATGCTGCCTAGACTGTGTCTGATTCGTGTGGTGCTTCATTTGATCTGGCTTGATTTGAAACTAATCTAAATCTATGTGTACAACATTATGGTGGATATTGCCTTGTTGATGACAATGATAAATATTCCCTTTCGACATGCAGGAGAAGCAAGAGGTCATCATCGAGAAGATTGTCCGCAACAAGCGCAAATGTAGTCTAAACATTGTGTACATACTATTTACAACTTGTGAAGCGAATATAATGGATATGATTGTATTCTAGGTCTCAACTCAACATACCAAAGTTGTGTGAATGCTAAATCCAGATCTCATATGAACATACCAAAGTTTTAGAATTACATCTGTTTGCTATTAAGCTATGGCATAGTTCTATTGATGTATTTTCTTTCCTCAACCTTTAGGTGTAAAGCTGAGTGATGCTTCAAAGAAGCTTGAGAAAAAGTTTGCTACTGGAGCTTCTGTTGTTAATGTATACTAGTAACAGAGAGGTTACTGAGGCTTTTGATATTCATTTTAAGCACTTCTTTATTGTCTTCCTCAGGCCCAACTGAAAAGGAGCAGATTGACGTGCAAGGAGATATACCATATGATATTGTGGAGTTAGTTATTGATAAATGGCTTGATGTAATTTATCCATCATCTCTGCATTTATTTTATGGTTTACATCTTCTGTTTGCTTTCATGGATGGTAGCTTTGTAATACTTTTATCCACTTGAGAGTTCATTTAGTTTCACAAGAATATACAGAAACAATAGCTTCCTAATTAATATAACAATTATTTTTACATTGAGGAATGAACTAAATCAAGTTCAATAATGTAATTCCAGACTAATAAAGTGGAAGTGTAGTACGACTTGTTGCTCCCTGATTGGTATAGGGACAGAGAACCATCTACCTTGATAGCATTTGGTGATCTTGTATTCAGCATGAGATTATGTTGGGTGGAGATAATGGGGATGGTTTGGATACTCCAAATTTACTATGACTTGTTGCTCCAAATTTACCATGACTTGGATACTCTAAATTTTGGCTAAGTCTGTACATTTACCATGACTTGGATGCTCTAAATTTTGGCAAGCCTGTATATTTACCATAACTTGTATGCTCCAAATTTTGGCAAAGTCTTCAAATTTGCCATGACTTGGATGCTTCAAAAGCCAAATTTTGGAGCATCCAAGTCATGGCAAATTTGGAAATTTGAATGATGTACCATATGTTTGGAAATTTGGAAATCTGAACCAGTGTAATCATAGACGGTTCTTGCCAAGAACCGTCTGTGATGTGTATTTCAAAGACAGTTCGGAAACCGTCTGTGATGTGCAACGATTATCACTGACACATGGTTATAGACGGTTCAAAAAACCGTCTGTGATGACGATTTCAAACCGTCTGTGATGTCCTTTTCTGTAGTATTGTATGCGGTAGATTAGTGGCAGTTAACACGACAATGGAATGTTGTAAATTAGTTAGCCAAGTCTGTCCCATACCAGACTTGTGGCAGTATGGATAGGCCTTACATTCATTAGCTCATAGACCGGTCCTTAATTGACTAGGCGAGCTTATCACAAACCCAGAACCATGACAAGTCACCTGACAACCAAATCTCGCCTGGTCAGATCATATTTTCACTTTCTTTTGAACAATATCCCTTTTATAGCATCCCATGGCACATCAACACAAAGGAATAAATTTATTTCAATAGAAATCTTTGTTTGGCACAAATTCCCAAAAAGTCCTAATTTCATGTCTAAGCATGTCTAAGTCATTTGCTATGTAGCACTAGTTAATACTGTACTATTGTACCAACTAGTGAGATTTTTGCTTAGGTGACAAAGTATAAGGATTTCAATATCAAATGTAGTCACAACAATTAGGAGGTAACTATAATTTTAAAACTAGGATTTAAATTACTTTGATAAAATTATGCATGCAGCAAAAATAAAATTATGCATGCAGTAATTTAAATCAAGAATAATTTAAAATCTAGGATCAACATGATCAAGGGTGTAACTTGCCTTGCTTGAAGAACTAGCACTTTGGATCGTCGATTAGGTACACTTCTCGCACTTCGCAATCTATACATTGAAAATATCCAAATTCAAATAAAATCAAAACAAATTCAAATAAAATAAAATAAAATAAAATAAAAAACTATAATAAATAGGTAATTTAGGATTTTAGATTAATTTAGGAAGAAAAATGGAGTTAATTGGAGTTCGAACGGACTCTCGGAATATTTACATCAAGGAGAAAGAGAGAGAAAGGATTTTTCTGGAATTTTGGATTTTTCTTTCTAAAGGAAATTCTGATTCATTGCATCATCATGATGTCAATGAGGATTTTCAGAATAAATTTGAGGAAAAAACCAGATTATGATGTCAGCGTGATGCAAAGACATCAGCAGATATTTTTGAATTTCTAGCCGAAATATTTTTGAATGGAAAAAAGGGCGGCTGCCACTGACATGTGGGCTCGGGTCCATGGACCGGGTCCATGACTTGCATAGGTCTACCATAGACTCGATGCATGGCAGCGACACTCAGGAGCACAGCGACGTGCACGGGGCAAGGCGGTGATGGCGCATCGGTGGCCAGTAGCAACGGAGAGTGAGGGCATGAGAGAGAACACGATGTTGCAATTCCGATGGTGCGGTCGAAGGCGGCGAAAAGGTCAGGTGGTGGCACAATCGGCGGCGAGGTGGCCGGCGGTGAGAAGGCTTTTAATTCCGGTGAAGGAGTGGGTGAAATGCCAAATTGGTTAAGGGGAAAATATCACAGCGCACTATAACACAATATGAGGTGCTTAAAGGGGGTTGGGGCTTAAGGCAGTGGGGTGTGGATGAGGTGCGGTGGCCGAACTCGGGGGAGAGTCAATGTTAGTGGCGTTTCGGGCAAACGAGGGAGAGAGGGAGCTTGGCGACGGCAAAAATGGGATGAGCGAGGAGATGCGAGCCCGATGCTCTCTTTTATAGGGTGAGGGAAGGGCTGGAGTGAGCATAAATGGTGGCGAGAACGTTGCGGCTGTGTGGCATAAAGCGCGATTATGGCATGAAATTGAGGTGTAAATGGTTGAGAAAAGAACGCGGTGTAAAAGGGATGATCAACGCCGCTAATTGTGTGCGAAAATGTGGAAGAAACAGCTGGTATAGGGAGCTCGATGGCACATCCATGGTAGTGAGGACTCGAGCGCGTGAGCGGGAGGAAGATGAAGGGGATGGGGGAATGATAGGTGGGCCCTAGGCGCATAGAGAGAAGAAGAGGGGGGAAGCGGGCCAGGTAGGCTGAGCGGGCCAAGGGGAAAAATGCCGTCGGTAGGGTGGGTCGGGGAAAGGGGAAGCGGGCCAGGCCAGGAGGAAAAAAGGAAAAATGGGCTGAGAAAAAAATTGGCCTGAAAGAGATTAGGAATTTAAATTATTCTTATTTAAAATAAATATAGAAATTCCAAATGTTTTTAGAAAATAGAAAATAGAGTTAAAAATTTCATAGAAATTCTTTAAGGCATTTGAACTTAAGTAAATTATTTCTAACTTAAATTTGGTTTTTAATTTTTACACAGAAATTAATTTTAAATTTATAAAAATAGGAAAAACCTTTTTAATATACGAAAAATTCGGATAAAATCTCAGAAAATTTGAAATAATTATTAGAAAATCACAAAAGCTAATAAAATAATATTTTAAATTGCAATAATTTTTTTACCTTTATGTTTAAAGAAAAAAACTCTAGGTTGTTACATTTATTTACTGTAGATGGAGGAGTAGCTTCGGCGTTGGTGCCAACTTTATCTACCCACGTGATTAGAAAGGCAAGTTTATAGTAGAACGATAGATGGTGTATTTGCTTGATGCTCTATGAGATGACATGTTTACCATGTTGCTCATATGAATACTTATGTTAACGATGTTGACTGAAAGATGATGGTTATTGATGCTAATGGGTAATGGATAATGGCTAATGGTGAGTAATAGATGAATAAAATAACGGCATCATATGCATTCATGGCATGGAAATATGTGACTTTTGTGGATATATATGGCCTAATTTGTATGGACATCCTACGGGAGTGGGAAGAGTAAAACCTACTTTGCCAGGCACTCCATGGGAGTAGAGATGAGATCCCTGTATGAAAGATAACAAGCTTGTGGCCCCCACATGAAAGAGGGTGGGCTTGAGTGCACACCGACGATTGTTGTACTCCACTATACTAGTATAAGCTAAAGAGATTATGAGACATGTGCGCGAGCATTCGTATTGCATAAATGAAAGACATAAGAGATAGTGAATTATATGGAAGATGATATGATTATGTTGATGTTCATGGTTTTGTTAAGGTTTATCGTTTTATTATATACTTACTTAATAGAGGAATCACCCTTGGTTTATTGTTGGTTTCCTTAGGGGACTGTTGATGGCGCCTTGCAAGGGATCACTACTACAGAACAGCCAATCCTTGCCGGCATATCACTGCCGGTTAGGACCGAGCCGGCAGTGATAACGTATCTCTGCCGATTCGAAAGTTAAGTTGGGGGGAGAACTTATCACTGCCGGTTCATGCAACCAACCGACAGTAAAAAGCAAGATATCACTGCCGGTTTGAGACAACAACCGGCAGAGATGTATCTCTGCCGGGTTGTTCTTAAACCGGCGGTGATACTTGCATTTTCACCGCCGGGTTAAGCGAGAAGCGGCGATGATATTATCTTCCCGCGCAATATGTTTTTCGCACATTCAAAGCTTATCACTGCGGGTTAGCGAGCCGGCGATAATAAGTCTTTATATAAGCGAGACCCACGCTCCGACCGATCGAGCAAAGACAGAGAGGCGCTCTGTCTTTGCTCGATTTGTAGATTGCAACGATCTGCTGTAAGTTCAAGCTCTATTGGTTTTGGTGATTGGTTTAATATTAATGTTTAATCATTGTTTAATGACAAATCTAATCATTATGAGACTAACATGTTTTATTAAGTCTATTCTTATTAGTCTCATACTTGGATGGAAAATGGAAAACCTAAGGTATGCACTCGTATTCATTCTATTATATATATGCATACTTAGAATTCAAATTAAAGTATGAACTCTTCCAGTGCTTTAGACCAAATATGTGCATTATGTTTTTAATTCATATATACATGAATGCACACATCTAGGGGGAGTTGATAATTTAACTTGATGTTTCAATTGTATTGATCCATGTCCTCTTGTCATACAATATAAAGGATCAAGACCTTGAAACAATCTTTTGAGTATATATGACTTGTGTAGTTATATACTCATGTCAATTTAAATAAGTTTAAATTGAGTTCGATTGTCTCTCAATCAATCAAAGAACATTTCATCATGTGTTGATGGTGTTTCCTTGTTGATTAAAGACAAGCGAAAAGTTCTTGAGTATAATGAAGCATTAGTTGCATCAAAGTACTCAAGACACAATTAATCATTCAAATTGATTAGGGTTGTGCTCAATCGATCTTGGAGGCATCCATTATGTGTTAATGGAGTGCGGTGATGATTGAGACAACCGTGTTTGTTGGACTAACATCTTCCATGAGTTGTGAAGTAGGTTAAGTCCAAGATGATGAAGAATCGGGAAGAAGAAGTCATCATGAGTTGATGAGCTTCAAGAGGTGATCCCGAAGTGAAGAGAAGGGCTAGAGAAGGTTCATCATGTGTTGATGACCAAGAAGAAGAAGAAGAGGTGATCCTGGAGAGAAGATGATTGGAAATCATAAAAGCTTCAAGTGGATCAAGTGTGGCAAAGGTATAACTAGCTAGGGCTAAGGATGAGTTCCTAGTCTTTTACCGGTCTCCGTGTTTGGTTGTGAGACCGGGTTGCTTGTTAGGTGCCGTACTATTAAGAGGGGTTGAGTCTTTTAGCTTGAGCTTCATCATGTGTTGATGAACTCGATCCGGTTCACTCTAGCTCACTCTCTTGTTTGATGTTTGCATGAAGCTAACCATTTGGCATGTGTTGCAAATTGGTGAAGCTTGTGCATTGGATTTTGTATGAGCTAAGTATTTGCATGTGTTGCAAATAAGGGTGCTCATACTTGCATCTTATTTGAATCTTATTTGATTTGGTTTTTGCTTGGAGTTAAGTTTTGCATGTGTCGCAAAAGGAGAGAGCTCAAGCAATTTGGTTTAGAGTGGTTGCATGGAGTTAGAGATTTGCATGTGTTGCAAATAGAGAACTCATGCACTTGTATTTGTTGTGGTTGCTTGCATGGTGCTAGAGATTTGCATGTGTTGCAAATAGAGAGCTCATGTTTTGGTATTGCTTGGAGCTAGGTTTTTGCAGGTGTTGCAAAGAACAATGCTCAAGCATTAAATTAGTTTAATGTGTATTTGCAAGTTCGTTGTGCGAATAAACCGAGGTCTATGGGTCCGAATCCGAGAGCATGTGAGTAGGGCTTGCAGCGGGTGTTTGCAAGTTGACTGGGTCTTGTGTTGACCTTCACATGGCTAGGGGATTAATCTCATAGACTCGGGTTTGATTTGCTTATCGTTTTGCAAATAGATCTTGAGTTGTTTACTGAAATGTGTTTTCGTTAGTTGGTTTTGATATTTGCAAATGTGTTTTGCAAATAAGTTGTGTTTAATGAGATTCTTTGGAGTATGTGATTAACATGTGCAAATGTGTTTTGCATAGTGTTGTGATCATATGTTGATCCTCACATAGCTCAAAGAATATCTTTAATAGTTTGGAGAAAAGTTTTTGTGAAAAACGGTGTTTTCTCCCGAGGCGGTCGTGCGCCTGTTAGGCCGTGCACACGGGTCGGTGCTACGCATGATTTGGCCGGTAGCACGAAGGTCCGTGCTACCGTCTCTCGGCCGGTGTGGAAAATCCGGAGAGGGGATGTTTTTGGCGATCAGCGGTCGGTGCTACCGCCCATGGTAGGCGGTAGCCGGATGTCGGTGCAACCGCTCCTCGGCCGGTGTGAAAAATACAGAGGAGGTGTTTTGAGTTCGGCTGAGGCCGGTGCAACGGGGTTGAGGCCGGTGCTACCGCCGGCGGTCGGTAGCACCGCTCCCGGTTGGCCGGTACTACGGAAATCCTGCAACGGCTAGTTTTGTAGCCGTTGGCGAGAGCCGGTGCTACTGGTCCCGATGAAGCGGTAGCACCGGGAATCTGGTTTTGTCGAATTTCCCCCAACAACTAGTTTTGGCTTGGAGGCTATAAAGGAGGCCTTGGGGGCAAGGGCGTGAGTTGGTGTGTGCTAGAGCTTTTGGGTGTTTGTAGGAGTTGTGTGCATGTGTTGCCTTCTCCCATTTGCTTCTTGAGCTAGGTTGAGCCTCTAATTGCATGTGTTGCAATTAGGAGAGGATTGAGAGTCTCTTGTGCATGTGTTGCACTTGAGGAGGATCCTTGTGCATGTGTTGCACTTGGTGATCACCGGAAGCACATGTGTTGTGCTTGGTGAAGTTCAAGCGAGAGGATTCGGCTTGTTACTCTTGGAGGTTGCCGACTCCTAGGCGGCGTGAGCGTCGTCTGCGGGAGCTCTCAAGGTTGTGAGAAGCCCGGTGAAGTTTGTGAAGGTTCGGGTTGAGCCTACGCGGCGTGAAAAACCACATCTAGTGGATTCGAGGTGGGTGCTCAATTCGTGGAGCCGGTCCAATGTGTTTGGGCTAACCTCAATGTGGACTAGGGGAGACCGGCAAGTCTCCGATCACCACGGTAAAAAGTATTGTGTCTCTTGTGCTTGCTTTGTTCTCTTTATTTATATTCAAGCAATTTACATTCATATAATTAAATTGATTGATTGCTTGTCTTTAGAATTGCTTTTTGTTAGAGACATAATTAGTTAGTGCACATAGTGAGCCTAGTTGATTTAGGCTTTAATTGTCAAAACCTTGGTTTATCGCTTCCGCATTTTTATTGATAAGGTTTTGGCATAGGGGTAATTAAGGGGTGAATTGCTTTATAGAAATTAGTAGAGCGAAAGTTTTTTTAAAGCCGCCTATTCACCCCCCTCTAGTCGGCATCCTCGACCTTACATCTGCTGCCGAAAAATTTGTTAAAATTTGTATTGTACTTCTTTTCGAGGTTAGTAATTTGATCTCTATTTTTGTAAATAATAAAAAATTGCCACGTGGATTTTTACATAATGAAAAAAGGTGTATTTTCAAATGTTGAAATAATAAAAACTTGTTAGATGGATATTTACCTAATAAAAAAATGTTGATAGATTTTAATGTACTCAAAGTATATCCTAAGTACTTACAATTTTTTCCAAATTTGTAAATAATAAGGAATTGCAAGATGGATATTGACGCAATGAAAAAGATTGATATATTTTGATATAGTCTAAATATATCGTAACTATTACAATTATTTTCATTTTTTACAATACTAAAAAATTGCTATATGGATATTTACATAACGGAAAAAGGTTGATGTATTTTAATATAGTCAAAATTGCTACATATGTTTTTAAATCTAATCGTTTACAATTATTTGTTATTTGCAATTATATGCGTATGTAATGTTTGATTTAATTAATTGTAGATGGACCGAAGGTGGATGTATGACACGGACCGTTGTGGGGCAGAGTTTTTTAATGGTGTGAGTTATTTTCTAAGCGTGGCTGCGGCGCTAAGTCGAAGAATCTGGCGGACTACATGTGCTGTCCATGCGTTATTGCAAAAATCGTTTATTTTTTCTACCATAGAGTCGATCGTGCACACTTGCTTGAAGAGGTTTCAAGGTGGCTATACCGTTGGACCAAGCACGGCGAAGATGAGATTGTACATGAAGGGCAACACATTATTGAAGATGACGGAGACAACGGTATGACGGCGATTGAAGATCGTTTGTCGGCGACCACGACGACGATCCGGATCAAATGTTGCGTGATGGGGAGGAGACTTCACGAGTGAAAGAGAGTTTCAAAAGTTCCAACATATGGTACAGGACTCCACGACACCATTGTACCCGGTGCGCAAGGAGGAGCACAAAAATTACGACCGTGCTTACACTCTGCGGTTGAAGGCAAGCAATGGTTGGTCAGATAAGAGCTTCACCGAGCTCTTATGTCTCTTGGGGATTTGCTTCCGAGGGTAGCGTGTTGCCTACAAGTGCGTCTGGGCCAAGCGGGTTATGCGCCGTTGGGATTGGAAGTACAAAGGATACACGCATGTCCAAGCGATTGCATGTTGTATCGCAATGAGTTTGCGAACTTGGATGGTCGTGGCTGTTTGCAAAGCAAAGCGGTATAAGAACAACGATGATGACATCGATAATGAAGATGTCGGGGTGAAGCGTAAGAAGATGAGATCTCCCGTAAGGTGGTGTGGTATTTTCCTATAATTCCCGTCTGAATCGATTGTTTACGAACAAAAGGCATGCCCAATTGCTACGATGGCACGCCAAGAGCGTAAAAACGATGGAATGCTCGGACACCCTACGACTACGTGCAATGGAGGAACATCGACGTAAAATATAAGAAGCACTTTGCATATGATGTAAGGAATATAAGGTTCGGGTTGAGTACGGATGGGATGAATCCTTTCGGTAACATGAGCGATCGTCATAGCACTTGGCGGTAACTCTATGTATCTACAACCTTCCTCCTTGGCTTTGTATGAAGCGGAAGTACATTATGATGCCACTCTCGATCCAAGGGCCGAGCAACTTTGGCAACGATATCGATGTGTACCTCAAACCATTGGTTGAAGATCTTCTAATCTTGTGGAGCGATGGAGTGCAGGTATGGGATGAGTATAAAGAGAAACTTTATCCTCACGCGCATTATTGTTCGTAACCATCAATGATTACCACGCCCTTGGTAACTGTCGGGCGGACGACAAAAGGCTTCAATGGATCGTCCAATGCTTAGATGGTACAGCTAGTCGGTGGTGAAGAACTGTCGAAAAATGTCTTACATGCGGCATCGTAGGTTCCTCATAAGGATCACCCATACCGCAATAATAAGAAAGCTTTTGATGGGACAAAGGAGACCGCTTTAGCTCAGAAGAATCACTGCTGGGAGAGAGATATTTGCAGTGTAAGGGATCTTAAAATTATCCACGGAAAGGAGCGAGCGGTACATCTATCCCGAGTTCCGTGATAAGGCTCCTTTGTGGAAAAAGAGATCGATATTTTGGGTCCTACCTTCTTGGCGGCACTTAGAAGTGCGACACGCAATCGACGTCATGCACATAGAGAAGAACGTGTGTGACGATTTGCTTGGTATCTTCTTGGATATACAGCAAAACAAAGATACTCTCAAGCACGGATGGACCTTGAAGATATGAAACTCGGGAAGGAGCGCATCACGAGACATGGATCAGGGAAAAAGTACCTTCCCGCACTGCTACACTCGAGCAAGAAAGAAAAATTAGCTTTGTCGAATGCTTGCACGGAGTGAAAGTTCCGTCCGGATACTCTGCCAACATAAAGAGACTAGTCTCAATGAAAGACTTAAAATTAATTGGTATGAAGTCTCACGATTGCCACGTGATGATGACGCAGATGCTTCCAATTGCAATTAGGGTGTTCGCAAGAGAAAGTCAGAGACCCAATTGTGAAGTTGTGTTCATTCTTCAACGCGATTTCACGAAGGCCATCGATCCATTGAAACTAGATAAGCTACGGAAGGCGTGGTCCACTCTCTGCGGGCTCGAGATGTGTTTCCTCCATCTTTTTGATATTATGGTCCATCTTATTGTTCACATCATGAAAGAATCTGATTCTCGGTCCGTGTTTCTACATCGGATGTATCCTTTTGAGAGGTTCATGGGGGTCATAAAGAAATATGTTCGTAACCGACATCGGTCGGAAGGTTGCATTGCAGATGGTTGGGGAACCGAGGAGGTCATTGAGTTCGCGTTGATTACATGGATCTCAAACCGATTGGTGTGCCTACATCATGACATGAGGGTAGGCTCTGGGAAAAGGGACAGGGCGAAATCACTCCGTACAAACAATCTAGCTTCATTCACACAAGCACATTTCGCGATTGGGACAATCGGTTGTGGTGGCCCGTATGTTAACATGCACAAGAGCATGCTATCTAGAACAAACCCAACGAAGTCGAGAGGTTGGATCGCGAGAAGCATAGACATAACCGGCGATTGGTTGCGTAGGCACATGATGCATCTGGAGACAGTGCGCTTCGATTGAAAGTGTTGGCTCGAGGGACCGTCCACTACAATTCGGACATTCCAAGGATACGATATAAATGGTTTTACTTTTTATACAAGAGCACAAGATAAAAGAGCACCAACCAAAACAGCGGTATCCGTCACGGATGCCTCTGACGACAACGGAGATAGGAAAACCTACTACGGATTCATAGAAGAGATTTGGGAGCTTGATTACGGACCTTTGAAGGTCCCTCTCTTTCGGTGTCAATGGGTAAGACTTCCAAGGGCATGAACATCGACAAATGCGGTATCACTACCGTGGACCTAAAGCTGGTCGGATCTGAGAGAAGAACCATTCGTACTTGCTAATTGTGTTACACAAATCTTTTTGTAACCGATCCAGCTAACAAGGAGCGCCACGTGGTTATTCAAGGAAAAGAAGGATTGTCGGGGTTGAGAATGTTGTCGACGAGGAAGAGTACAACCAATTCGATGAGCTTCCTCCTTTCGGAGAGGGCGTTGACCTCGGTCTCATGGAAGAGAGTGAGGACGAGTTACATACATACGCCGCGATCATGTGAAGGTCGAATCGTAGCTTAGTTGTCCTAATTAAATACATTTTATTTTCTCATATGTAACAATTAATGTATTCTTTTGTCATATGTATCAATTTGTGTGAATTCAACTTCATCTGTGTTTTTTTGTATTTGTGTGAATTTTTGAAGCGATGGTTGGTCTCTGCATTTGTTTGAATTTAAATCAAATATTACATGTCTGAAGTATTCTTCCAAAAATTTCAGAAAATTTGGATAAAAATTGATAGGATTTCAAAGCAGTGAGCAATTTGAATTTTTATTTTGAAATATTAAAACTATGAAAACAGTGAGCAATCTGGATTTTATAATTTTACAACTTTGTCAAAACTTAGGGACATATTTAAATCAAATATTACATGTCTGAAGTATTCCTCCAAAAATTTGCGAAAAAATTTGGATAAAAATTGATAGGATTTAAAACTCCCAAAGCAATCATCCTTTGAAAACTTTGACATAATTGTTGGAGCTTATCACTGCCGGTTGTCTCGTTAAGCGGCGGTGAAGTGCTTTATCACTGCCGGTTTGTAGTATTAACTCGGCGGTGATAATCAAGTATTCTTGCCGGTTTTGTTTTGAACCGGTAGTGATAAATACTTTCACCGCCGGTGTAGATACAACCGCGGTGATATGTATTATTACCGGGGTTGAGATTGAACCGGCGGTGATAAAAACTTTCACTGCCGGGTTGAGCTTGAGCCGCGCGGTGATAAATCTTTCACTACGGGTTGAGCTTGAACCGCGGTGATACTTCAACTATCACTGCCGGTTCTCTTTATTATCCGGCAGTGGTAGTATATCACTGCCGGTTTTTGTGGTGACCCGGCAGTGATACTCTAACCCTATAAATTCGAACTCCACGCCACTCAGCCCCTCATTTCCACTTCAACCTCACGCCGCCACTTCGTCGCCTCGCATCACCCCGCCGTCGCCTCGCATCGCCCCGGCCATCGCCCCGCCGTTCTTTGCTTCGGTAATGACCGGCCGTCGCCCCGCCGTTCTTTGCTTTGTCTTTTATGTGCATATGCCATGACGCTAGAAGTTTTGCTATGTACTCTTTGAATGCAACATCTCAGTTTTCTAAAATGAACTAGGTGAGAAGCTTGCTAAAAGGGTGAACATAAATCTTGTTAATCACTGGTGGTTGTTAGAATACTGGTATATGTGTATGGTTAATTACCTGGATGTACTGGGGAATGAAAATGTAGTGTTGACTGTGAGGGATGGTGCTGTGATGTTGGTGAGGGCGATCTGAGTGGCTGCTTGTCTCCCCTTTTGCTCCTCTATCTCCTGGTCTTTGTGATGTTTGATGTGTATGTAATATGCATATGTTTATTCTTTGTATGTTTGATTTGTGCCGTGAGACATAATGTGCATATCTGTGATTCGAGAAAATATGTGCTAACACATCAACAAAGTATATATGTATGTGTACATGTTCTTTAAAGATGTGTATGTGTCTTTGAATTGATAAGTTACGCAATTGTTATGTATTTGTCGTTGAATTGACAGCACGATATATGCATACATTATTATTGAGTACTCCTCTTTCAATAAACATTGTGGAGAAGTCACAGACTTTATTCTTTGTATTGCATTTTAATAAATTTCATTGTATAATTTTTTCCTTTCATGTGAGAAGCTTGCTAAATG
This sequence comes from Otatea glauca, assembly GCA_036346275.1. Taxonomy (NCBI): domain Eukaryota; kingdom Viridiplantae; phylum Streptophyta; class Magnoliopsida; order Poales; family Poaceae; genus Otatea; species Otatea glauca. Next base: position 25,663,692 of record CM070712.1, on the reverse strand, counting down.
TATGTATATGTGTATGGTTACACGGATGTATATGTGTATGGTTACAGGATTTGTATGTAACGTGCATATGTTTATCATTGTATGTTTGATTTGTGCCGTGAGACATAATGTGCATATCGCTTATTCGAAAATATGTGCTAACACATCGGCAAAGTATATATGTATGTGTACATCTCCTGCAGATGTGTATATATGTTGTGTGCGTGTATGCTTATATTTGTGTTCATGGTCAAAATATTCTAGAGAATGCAGATTCAAAAAAGATGTATATGTGTATGTATCCTACAATATTAAAGAAAAATGAAAGAGGCAACACTTCAATGACCATTCTCAATTTCAAGTAGTTCTCTACAATATTAATGTAAAGATGTATATGTGTATGTATCACAGGATATGTAAACATCCTTTCACGGGATTAACTTTAATGTCAATCCTCGTTTGTATGTGTCTTTCAAAAATGACCTTGTTAATTGGAAATTTTCAACAAACTTGCTAGGAATGGCCTCAGACGAAGGACAAGTGCCGGAGGAGTTGGGCCCTCAAATATGGACGAAGGAGGAAGGGTAGCCGAATAATAGCCCAACGTCCTATCGAACCTGCAGGATCTAGCCATGGACCAACTGACGATACTCACGTAAGCGAGGTAAAGTTTTAGTACATTTGTGGTTCCCAAAACATGGTAGGCCCGCACGACTAATAATGTAGAAGATCAATTTGTAGGCTCGGACGTCGATCAGCGAAGGCGTGCGCAAGTCGTGGTCCGAACAAGATGCCTAAGGAATTTTTAACATAGTGGAGCTCTCGGCGGTCGAGGAACTGCTATGCGAGTCATCATTGGGGCCGTCTGGGACAGCTGCGGGGTTATTGCTAGGGATGATGTGCCCATCGGCTATAGATCATGGATTGGCCGGAGGTGACCCATGGGTGGTACCCAATGACTGAAGAACTCATTATGGGACAAGTGAAACAAGTTTTCCAGTTCCCCCAAGGGACCGAGCTGGTTGCAAAGAAACGAGCACTCTGCATCATGTGCACTGCGTGGAAGAATTGGAAGACAACACTAAACAAGAATTTTGTGAAAAAGAATGAAACGCCGAATTTTGACACGTACCCAAAGTTAAGGGAGTTCTGGGATGAATTTGTGGCGTACAAGAGGTCTGAAGAAGCTCACATAGTAAGTCAAAGGAACAAAGCAAACGCGGATAAGAATATTCACCCTCACAAACTAGGAACCGGAGGGTGCGTGAAGAAAATACCAAAGATGGGATCGATCAGAAGAAGAAATAACCCGCAAGGGTATAATTCTACAACGGCCGCCTTAAGCGATCGAAGCACCGTTGCTTGGGAGGGTGCTTCTATCTCCGATGATGGCGGCTTAAGCTTCGAAGCGATAGAGAGCGAGGAAGTGCCGCGCGAATCACAGATGCTCACACGCGGTCTTCCCAAGGATCCTTCGCGCCACGAAGGGAGAATGACGAGCTAACCATAGCCACAGGTAACAAGGAGCATCCAGTCGCACGGAGGGGTTGGTTTGGTCACGTGGAAAGAAGCCTTCCCAGAGCGCATGGATGTACAAGCGTTCAAAGAGATTAAGAGAAGATCGATTGGAGCGTCGGATAAAAGATCTTTGTCGCGAGCGCTAGAGGAACAAAGATCGGAACTAGATAAGGCCGTGGAGCAAGCCGTCATGAAAGCTCTCACTCACGATCGCCACCGGTGAAAGCCACGAGCTCATCGGTCCGGTGCTCGTAAGAAGCATTCGCGCGTCCACGGATTCCCAAGAGCATGGACTGCGTTTTCTGTGGATGACATCAAAGAACCGACACCGTGCAAGCTACATTTGGCCGCACATGGCATTACCATAAAGGTGGTGAGGCGGGGCTTGGCCATGCCGAGAGTCACGGATTTTACCTTGTCGCCGCGATACCGCGAGGATTCGCCAGGGTCGAAGTGGACAGTGTCATCCGCCAATACCGAAAAATGGAGGTAGAGATCCCTGGCGAGGATGGGAACAAAAAGCTAGGAGAAAACGTGAATGGCTTCCTCGCGTGGCGCAAGAGCTTGATTAAGTTTGGCTCGGACGATGAGGCGGCGACGATGATGATCGGCCGCGCTCTCCACACGAGACCTCCGCCCTTCGCCGCCAACCAGGAAAAGTCCAACTCCTCCGTCGGCACCAACCAGAAAAAGCCCGACTCCTCCGCCAAAAACTGTAAAGAATCGAACAACGGGAACATCTCGGCAGTCGGCACCGTCCTCGAAGAAATCTCAACCATCTGTGAACCCAGGACAACCACAAAAGAAACTATCGGCTGACATGACTGAGGAAGAGCGGAAAAAGCATGTAGCGCTGCGTAGCATCTCACTTTAAAAAGGTGCCATCAAGTAAGAAGACTAAAGTTGATCTTGTGGCGCAAAAGTTTTTCTTGAGTATGGCAAAAGTGCAAAAGGCAGGCGAGCTTACGAACCTTGCAAAATATCGGACTACGGCGCATATCCGAAAGCAATACTTGCGGCGGCTAGTGCCGACATCGTTAAAGCGGGATGCTCAAGCGGATGATGTTCAACTAGATGCTCTAGCGCAAGGTCTCGGTGGAAGTTCGTTATGGGAAAACCGGGGTTGAACCAGCTCATTTCGACAACCTTACAACTCAAGCTGCGGCGCGTCCATCAGTGGTACATGCAGCGATCCAACGATGGTATGGGCGTTCCCGATCGGATACGAGCAAGATTTTCACAATAGGGATAACATCTGCTGGGTTCTTTTCACGGAGTTGTATATGTTGTACCAGCAAGATGCCCTGGACGTGAACATACTTAGACTATGGACTTTGTAAGTCTGTCCGTATATCGTTGAGCATTTACATCTTGTTTAATTGCATCTCTAACTTCTTTCTTATGTAGAATGGAGGTACAGACATGTAGAAGAAATAACAATGACAATCTAGCATTCCTAGATCCGGGGCTCAAATCAGCGAGAAACTTGTGAGCGACAATCCACGATTCGTTGAAGACTATTTATTTAATACTTTTTGAAGTCGCAATACAAAACCTCCGTACTTTTACCTATAACTTCAAATGCGTATCTCGACTTCTAATATCGTTTTACTATTTTTGCGTAACACGTGCGATGTGGGAGTAATTGACTACGTTGACATATATGTGCGTTTTTCACTTGGGTCCTCCTCGTCATCGAGTTAGATGCTAGCGGATTTTTGTCTTGGACTCGGGAGAAAACAAACTAATCTGTACCAAGACCTTTGGGACATCTTTGAGCAGTAAACTTCGATCGTTGCGTTATTACTCTAGCAAAATTCCATTCTATTGCATTTAAGTTTAATTACTATTCAAAATCATTCACGGGGCTTTACGCGATCTTGCAAGAAAAGTGTTGGTATCGTCCATACGGAAAAATTTTGAAATAATAAATGACTTTCCATGCATGAAGCGAGAACCGAAAACAATTTATGTGCATTCTATGTATGTACAAATATGCATTCAATTGTCACGGAGAGTGTCGGCTATAACGAAGCCATGATGCGTAATTACACTTTGATGCCCTTTTTATTTAACAAATATCATCATTAAGTAACTTCCTTTTTGTTCAAAAACAGCGCTCCAAGCGAGAACCGATAAGTTATTCTTGTGAAATTATAACAATTCAAGAACGGATCGCGGATTCATTCATGATGAGATCATCAATCCAAGCGGCGAGTTCCACGAGTAGCCTCATCGCCCTCATTCCTACGGCCTAGGCGCGTGACATGTCTACTTCGACTCTTTGTAAAATCAAAGCGAACGGGATGACATGTAGTCGAGCTACATTTGTAAATAAATCATTGTAAAAACAAATTATGTGATGCGTAATTTAATATATTTGAATTATGATTTTAACGATGCTTAGTCGATACATGCATATATTTGAATTATGATTTGAACGATGCTTTATATACTACATATGGACACTGTAAACAATTATATAAATATATATATATATATATTGTACAAAAAATATGCAAGCTTGTCACTGCCGGTTCTTGGAGAAAACCGGCAGTGATATGTGTCTATCACTGTCGGATTATGGTACAACCCGGTAGTGCTAGTACAATATCACTGTCGGTTTTATATATAACCGGCAGTGATAATATCATCACCGCGGTTGTAGATAGAACCGGCGGTGATAATCTTATCACTGCCGGATTTTGGTTTGATCCGGCGGTGATAGTCGATATCACTGCGGTTGTAGGTAGAACCGGCGGTGATAATCTTATCACTGCGGTTCTGAGCGGCGGTGATAATCTCGAGTATCACTGCCGACCAATCACTGCCGGCGCCAATGACCGACAGTGATGGGGTTTTGAAACCGGCAGTGATGTGCTGTTCTGTAGTAGTGGATGGGAGTAGCGCATATACAACTCGTGCATCACCATTATTTTAGCGAACACTTCTAGTTATCGTCATTTAATTTTAGATATTTAGCTCATATATTTGGAGTTAGTTAATGAACTTAGAGTATCATAGTGGTTGTGTGGAACATGTTTTTCGTGTATTTCATTGGACAAGGTTTGATTATTTAACTTATCTTGGATACTGTTAATTTATTTTTATCATCATCGCTAATAGTAAGATTGCTCTCGAACACATGGTTCTAGGCATTTTCGAGTGCATGGTCTCGAGAGTTCTTGGGTGCGAGGTTCGAAGTTTAATGTTGTGCGTAAATTTATCCTTCTCAATGTTAATTTATTCCTGTGTCGTAGTGAATGTTGCTTTGGTGGAGAGATAGTTCGGGAGACTTTCCCTTGAATTCTTAGTAAAGGTGATTTAAGAGTTTAGAGGGAAAATGGAAGTGATGACGTTCCGAGTACTTGGTAGTATTGGGGTGTTACAACATCGTCTCCGTTGCCTTTGGTGCTGTCGCGTCTCCTCCTTGCCGACGCTGACCTCATCGGTGGCCCTCTCCATTGGATCCAGCACTCGGCCGCTCGGATCGAGCCTTTACATGGCTCAATTGATCGCCTCCTCCTCCCGGCTTCTCCGGCCATGACGCTGGTGCACCAGGCCTCGACGGCCCCACTGCGCTCGCTGGCCACCTCATTGTCCTCTTGACGCCGCCGTGTTCCGTCTTAGCCCCGCTTTGGCTCCACCGTCTGTAACACCTCCACCACTTCCACTTGTTGGCACCAACCTCGCTGTTGGTCGCCGCCGCCTAATCTCTATTGTGTCCTGACACCATCGACTCTACCGGCTCGACCGCCACCTCCATCATTGGGAACTACCGCAAGTGCTCGTTGAGGTCAAGAAGTCACCCATGCTTATCGCCTCCTGCGCCATGCCCGCCCCTAGGTTAGCCATTGATGCGGGTCGTTGCACTTTGCGGTCATGTGTGATGTGAGTTGTCTTTAGGTTTGAAATGGACCATGTCGGTCTAGTTTTTTTGGTTTTGGATCGAGATGGGAGGGTGAGCTTGCGATGAAATTGTGCGGAATCAGATACCTAACAGAGTAAAGATTAATGTTACATTCAAACTAGTTTTTATTTCTTTTCTATGGACCAGATCCGAAGAATAAGAACCAGTGGAATTTGGAAAAGAATACGGTGAAACTTAGTATAAGTGGTCATGATAGCAGTCTAGAAATTTTGGTTATATAGAAAAATTAGTATTTTAGATTAGCCAGCGTAAAGAAAACAAAACAAAACTGATAGCTAGAAAGAACTTTGGGTCTGCAGAGCGGGAGCAAAAACATGATAAAATATTATAGTTGAGTACGATGACTCGTTTCTAATCTTTTAGGACTTAAGGAGTTCTAGACAAATGCTAATATGATTATAATTCCTATTTTTTTTGGAGTAGGATTTATACTTACCTTCAGAGGAGGACTAAGGAGGCTATATAAACATATAGGGTGATTATAAAGAACCCAAGTCACAAATCAACTCATCCTAAACAAAAGGTGTACGGGAGCATTAGAGACTAGGTTATTCTTTAGCAATAGATTTTTTATAGGTCAAAGATACATTGATCCTTAAAGGTTTGAGGTCGTGTAAGAGTGACAATCCCTTATACTTTTTTTGATGTTGTGTTTAAAGAATTTGCAGTCAACTTAGCCAAATCTCTCTCTCTCGTCATGGTTGCTTCAACGCCGCTATATTGGTTCTATTCTCCTTCATTCTTAAGATCTTGCACGCTCGTGCCGTATCTCACAAACTCTGATCTAATATAGAGACTACTGTATATAAGAAGAGGTGTTAGTGTGTAACATTCCAATCCACATAAATGCGAGAACAAATGGAAGACTAGGGGGGACAAAAAAAACAAGGTTTTGTCTTTGTGCTGTATTAACGCTTGAGCACCATGCCACTTCATAGAAAACTAGTATAGTATTCTGTCTTTCAATTTCCTTTTCCCAGCACGTAATATATGGTCTCTTCCTTTTCTAGAACGTTTGTTTCCTTTTCCTTAATTCCAGGATATTTGTTTCCTTTTCCTTGAGATGATGCTAGAGGTGGGGGGAGATCTGTTGTGGGCCACATGGATGAGTTAGACACATTAAACAATGGTCATCGGATGTGGGTGAGTAAAGCTGAGGAAAGATCTGAGAGGTTAATTTTGATGAAGGCAAGTTTCTGGGGACGTTTCGCTGGGTGCATGAAGGTTGGGTCATCTCTAATGAGGTGCATTATTTGGGGTGGACGTAGAAAAGAATGCTTAGGTGCATTATAAAGGGGTATAGATGAAGGAGCTCAACTGAGTAAGTTGCTTTCTTACTTTGTCACAAGCATGTATTTTTCTACGGTTGGCATGGTATGATCTTCCCTGCCAGATGATTTGAGAGCGGGAAAAGTCAGTGGCCTATGGCATCAAGCCTAGTCAGTACAGCTAGATCAGAAAGGTGACTACCAGTACCAACTCCATCGCTTTAAAAACCAGAGATTTGCTCATATTTTATCCTGGGCAGAGCCTCAGAGAAAATATAGTCACTCATAACAAGGGTCCGAGGCTCTGTCGCTCTGAGCTACCTCAAAATCTAACCTCACCATTTCAGATATGAGCAGTGGAGGCTTGGGAAAAAAATCCAAAACCAGCCATGGGCATGAAACAAAAGGTTCAGCACTATCCTGTTTCTCTTGTTTGTTTCCTTTTAGCCTCGTTTACTCTCCCTTCTCTTAACTAAAGCTTTTTAGTTAATATCATTTGTTTCGAAAAGGGACAGCTGTAGAAGGGTGCAGACACGGCGACATCAGTTTTCTAGTATCATTTTGTTAAATTTAGTGACCTTTAACCTACTCTAATATCATTTTGTTAATTTTAGTGACCTTAAACCTACATATTGTACATCTTGATGCTTTATTTCCATGGTGAAAAAAAAGAGGAAAATAGAAGGCTGGCAGTAACAGTTAGAGAGTATACCAACAAAGAAGCAACGCACTCGTAACTGCAGAAACTGCCAAAAAAAAAAGTACAGGTAAACAGGATAATCCGTTACTTAGTATCAAACGGAGAGTTAGGGGCTTAGAGCAACCTAATGAATAGGGCATAGTTCAGCTTTGGTCCCTTCCAGCATATGATTAAACTCCCTCCAAGGAACATTGCAAATTCCAGTGGTGACCACAAAATTGGCATTTGTAAAATAATTCCATATGGTTGGCTACTAGGTTCTTTAGATGACTTTTATGACCAAGTTTTTTTTTTCTTTTATAATGTTTGCAGAAGTTTATAGCACCACACAGCATTTTGTTGATTTCACAGAAGATGAGGAAGATCTTGTTTTCAGAATGCACAGGCTTGTCGGGAACAGGTGCCCTACTCCCCTTGTACATATGTATAATGTGTATCGAGTGAACATGAAGAAAATCATTTGACAAACTCACGAAATCCATGTGTCTATCAGTTTCAAGCAAATAACAGTATTTGCGGTTCCCTAATTTTGCTGCTCTTATGATGTAATTATGTAGGTGGGAACTTATTGCTGGTCGAATCCCTGGAAGGACAGCAGAAGAAATAGAGATGTTTTGGGCAAAAAAGCACCAGGAAAAATGAAAAATAAAAAAGTTGCATGCAATAAAACTACATTGATGTATAATGTGCATTTTCATGTCCCTAAGAAACTTGTGCTGATTTAACTCCTATTTTCTGAACCACGCTAAAAATAACTTGTTTTGTACCAAGCATGGGTTAGGTAAGAAAAGCCCGAAGTAAAAGGAAGAACAAACTGAATAAACAAAATTACGAAATTGTTTATTCCAGGACAATTTACTACTCTTTTTATGTATTAGAATTAATCACAAATCACAGGTTAAATGATTGAAGTGACTATCAAGTCATGAATGGCCCACAAAAATTAGAAATTGCACGATTAAATAACTATATGTTTGGTGTACAAAATGAAACTGAGCTACATAAAAATGAACATGTGTCTCCAGCGTGACTAGTTGGACCAGGCCTCGGGCCATTGCCCCACCCGCCCGAGGCCCAGCTCCGCCCCCTAGTCATTGTACAGGTGTCACACTCCACTGTCAAATTACATATTCAAGCATATCAATGACAAACCCAAATAACATCATCAAACTTACTTAAGGAATGAAGTGGATTTGGTACTACCAAATGCAATTACTAAAGTCAACCATGTTAATTTTGTAACATGTGATGTACATCTGGTTATTACTCCGTGCAAATTGAAATTAAAAAAAAATGTACAAGAAACACCCAGGAAATGCCCATCATGTGGTAGGAAGATGCACAGTACATTGTAAAAAAATGAACTTAGTTTATTGCTGTAACTACACTTGTATGTTCACTGAAGGGAAAACTCGATGTATGGCAAAATTACCCACGAAGGATGTGATCCGTTATCAGATAATAGTTCCAATGCTAAAAGAATATACCCATATAAATGCATACAATACCAAAAGCCATACAGTGTCTTTGAAATACTTCACAGAAGTAGTTGTTTAACTGACATTGATCCACAAATAACAGAGGCATAAATGAGATACTCCTAGAGAGCATCAAAAAAATAGTCCAAACCTTGTCCAATTTCCCAAATTGAAAGTCCTGTTCCCCAATCTTGTGCTTCATCCAAACGTACAGAAAGAGACAACAGAGTCGGGTAAAAGACAGCATGTCTCACACCTTCATCTGAATAGATGAAAAAATGTTCTGAACTTTTCTCATCCCACTGCAAAGATGGCTTGTACTTCTCAAGTAAATGAATGAAATCTCTTCCGGTGACAGCACTACCACCACCAACTGTACAAACATTAATAAGAAATATATTTTTCTCAAATTCTGGTCGAAGATAAACTCCAAGCAAGCATCATATTAAGATTGAGCAATTAGAAAATGTGCCACATGCTACAGTGCCAACAATGGTAAATCGTGAGCCTGTTGAATTTTACTAAGTACAATGTCATAATATTTGTCAGTCAAGTGAAATTTCAAGCAAACAGGACATAAAAGAAACATGGGTGAACTTTCTGTTTCACATGGCTACGTAGAAAGGTTATTTGTTCAACAGTGAGGGTGTGAAAAGATGAGGTATGTGTACCTTTAGAAAGTAGAAAATTGTTCCCATAAAAATTAATTCCAAGGAATATCATGTGAGAATGGCCATGGGAAGCAGAACCCTTGGCTTCGAGTAGTGTTGTTAAAGAATAATGTATCCACTTTAGAGGTGCACTGGGACCAGGGTTTTGTGGCCCTGAGAAGTCATATGTCATAAGAGAAAAACCATCTACTGAATCAGCCAACTGCAGGAGATCTTCTGGTCCAAAGTCTTGATTGTTGAGCCCTTGCATTCGTGGAGCTGGGATAACATAAATTAGTTCCAAGTGGTGTCTGGTACTTGGTTTTGAACTGATCAAATGCAAAGCCTCCCCAAGATGCTTAACAAATTGATGTGCCTGTGGGCATGCAGCAAAAGTATTATGAGGTATCCCCCGAAAAAGCTAGTTTTAGAGATACTATAAGAATGGTCACAGTAAGCAGTCAACACCACCCCCAGACTCCCCTTGTGGCCTTTTTATTCTTTTGCCAAAATTATAATGTTGATCGTAAAGTAATTAAAGGCTTGTTCTGATCTATGCTAGCTGCAGTATTCCCTGGATACCATACTTATGGCCATATTCCCAGGCAGAATGGTCATGTTTTTTTAAGCCAAATTGCCTTGTAAACCATTGATTGCCAAAGACAATGCTGGGGGATAACACCATACCTAGCTAACTTCAAGTTGCAAGTATGGAAGTAAAGGGTTTAGGGGCTTACAATCTCCTTAGCCTGTTTGGATAGGGGGGATTTGGATCCAAATCCTAAAAATTCCCAAAGCAATCCCCCGCATCCAAACACCCCCTTAAGGATTTAATGTCCCATAAGGTACAGTGCGCTATGTATAGGGCAGAGGTTCAGCCTACCCTCTAAATTTATTTCCATGGAATATGCCTTCATATACAGGCAATGTATCCACACAATTGGCCTGCATATGCCACTTGTAAGCCCCAACATGAGTGAGATTAGGCAATATTTAGGTTCATCATCGGCCCAACATGCCTGACTACCCTCCATTCCCCCAATATGGGACCACAGGGCTGGGGGCACAGAGTTTGACATCATACCCAAGGTCAAAAATCACACGCTTCAAACTAATTAGAAATAGTACAATACTGGACTGATTTTGGCGGCCATGTTATTAGTTCACTGTAACATACACATGAACATCAGGGCATTTAAGATGAGAGCAGATTAGTTTCAGTACTGTTTAAAAAACTCCTTACAAATTCACACATAATGAGGAAGAAATGAAAATATTGAATTAAGACTCCAGTACAATAGTTTTATAGCTCAAACATGCATAAATATTTGATTTAATTTCATATAGAATGATGTGTGTCAATTTGGTGAAATGACTTTGAGTTCAATACAAATATGATGATCCGGTAACAACCAAGCCTTTTGTCCCAACCAAGTTGGTTAGGCTAGGAATGAAACCCAATCAAAATCGATAAAACCCCTAAACCTTCGATCTTAGGTCATGGTTCCGATACGTGGATCACTAACTTCCATGCAATCCTATCCAATGCCAACTCTTTGAATACATTCCAATCCGTCAAGTCTCTTTAAATTACTTCTTCCCTCGTCAGTCTCGATCGACCTCTGTCTTTTCTTATGTTTTCGAGACGACTTAAAATTTAACTACGCACCGGTGCATCAGAAGGCCTCTGCTGGAGATGTCCAAACCATCTCAAATGATGTTGGATAAGCTTTCTTCAATTGGTGCTAGCCCAACCATATCACATATATTATCATTGCGGATTCGATCCTCAACTTCTGTACACTTTGTCTTTTTGTCGCCCAATATTCCACTCCATACAACATCGCAGGCCTGACGCCATACTACATAACTTACCCGTTAACTTTTGAGGGAATTTTTGGTACCATTTCACTCACCCCACTCGTATTCAATGTCTCACATCTTCATCAATCTCATCATCACTCTTATGCTGATTAAGTCAATTTATATTTTTTTTGTCAAAAAAAATGTTTAAGAAACATGAAAAAAATGCTAATATACAGTCCTCCCCCAACCCCAAAAACACAAACAAGCAGTCCCTTCTATCTCTCTTTTTTCTACCTCCATTGCTTTTCATGAATCCCAAAATGAATGTTAAATAACTTCACTAAGACACCTACAACGTCTGCAATTAACTGTCTCATTTGTCAGTTTAATAGCTTTACACAATGTAAAAGGTATCGGTTGATTTTAGGAGAAAAAAGGTACGTGATTCTTGAACACTCCTAGGGAAAAATAAGGCTCCATATAAAATTATTCTTTTAAAAAATGACTAAGTTCTAACAGATAGTTCTAGATCTTTGTGTGATGTGCACGGTAGTGCATATTGTCACATGCAGCCCCATTGTCTTGTGCGCCAAGGGAGGCAGCAACAACATGAGCGCAACGGCAGCTATTTGGCCAGCCATATGGGCCCAAGGATAAGATACGCACACAGCAGCTTAGTTTAGCAAGTTAACTAGATTAAGTCAGCTTTACCTCTACCAGACTGGTTGCTGATTAGATTGTGTTTGTTAGTTGGATTGTTAGGGCCGACTCTATATAAGAGGACGCCATGTTATCTCTCATATTAAGCAAAAGATGAATAAACAAGTCTCCTAGTCCCTAAGGGGTCTTCCCCTTGACTAGCTATTATAGATCTATTCCTCCCCCAATCAATGCCCTTCTTCACATAGCGTTGTAAACTTCTTCGCATAGTGTTGTTCTACCTCAAGTCATCACCATCCAACACCTCCGACGGATGTTTATCCTTGTTGTGTACTAGCATACATAACACTTTGCCTATAATTATTAACTATCTTGGTGTAATCCTTAACTGCACATAACGCGGGAATTTTTCCCATTCCTACAGGAATTGAGCTGTTTCCTATGAAATTCATACGAAGTTCCTGCGTTCCAAATGGGCCCTAACCATTAGTTTGCTATGAGGAGTATTCATGGGAAAATATGTCATAAGTCATAACTGATAACCCAACACAGTGGTAATCTCAAAGCCATAATCATTTGGATGGTTTATTCGTTTCCCCCAATTTTTCCTTCATACAGCTGATCAAAGAACAGAAGTTACCACTGGATGTGGGGGAGTATTGTGTGGAATGTCCTCAATTTAGTCAAATTAGAATGTTCACCAAAAGAGATGCATCTTACGACATGTTTGGGTTGTTTTAATCTTTGCTTCTGTCCATGTCAAATAATGTCATGCAAAAAGATAAGGTATAATGTCTGTCCTCAACAAGTTGATACTCCCTCATTTACTGAATCGTGTCATTCTAACTTCTAGCATGGGAACTAAGGCATGAGAAGTAGCGGAGCATGAGACAAAAACAAGAGGCCAATTGTCCAATGCAAATTAGCAATGATACAACTGCTAAATCAACAAAGGAATAGTGGTAGAATTTATAATCATAGAAGTTCAAATATTAGAGATTGATCTTGTTTAATAACTTTACTTCAAATTTAATTTGATAATGATAAAGAATGCAAACCAGCTAAATGACAAGACTCTGCAAATGCATGGACTGACATCTATTGCATACTAATCCGGATATTGTCATGCAAAGTTCTTTATTAGAATAATACTAGAAATTACTGATGTACGATGGTAAATGAAGTACCATATGACGTAGCTCTGGATCATCTAGCACACCATAAACAGCCCATTTTGACCAAGATTCCAACACAACACCATCATACCCCCTATCCCTGTTAACTGACAACCAGAAGTCAAACTGACAATCATAAGAAGACCTATATCTGGAAATGCAATAATACATGTCCTTACCTGCATTCACTCACTATTAGATCAATAGCTTTGTCCATTGTCTTCTTTTTCAATAGTACAACACTAGGGAATGCTTCTAAGACAACTCTTGGCACTACCTGAAGAACAAGCATAAGAAAAATACCAAAAAAAAAATCATACTGAAGTCTTCTAAGTAGACAATAAGAAATTGTTGCTAATCTATCTTTATACTTATATGCACTTATGCACAACCTGGAGAGGATAACTTTTCTAAAGATATACATCAGAACTGTTATGTGTCCTTGCAAACATAATACATATTGAAATCCATAGAAAGGAATACAGATAGATGGTTTACCAAAGACCCGTTACTTTGAAGTTCGGAGACCCATCCGGCATCATAATTGTGCTGTCCTTCCAGAACTAGCTTATTCCCATCACTGGACAAAGTACACAGTTGAAAAATAGCTTGAGGAAACAGCATACTTGGAAATTGCATTCTGGTGGGATGAAGCCACAGACCTCTTCAAGTCGTACCACACTGGTGATACGTGAGTAAGCTTTGTGCTGAACAACTTTGCCATGTCATAACCTTTAGAATTCCTGCATCACAAACTCCCTTTCATAATGCACCCAGCATGGCGGTTCATTGCACAATATGCATATACATGAAAAATGTTGAAGTACAAAATATTAGGGAAATTGAGCTTTACAGTAACCAAAAGGTAATATGTGTTAAAGGCAATTATCCATCCCAGTTGTTTTATCTATATCTATATCTTGATCTAGGTCTATACTTCTTATAAAAGTATAAGTTTTGAAACCTTAACTTTCATACATCGGATAACACATCTTGCCTCAGCTCTTTTGCCCCCTTTAAGATCTGATATCAACCCACCATTACCTCCATTTTCACACTAGGAAGTAAGTACATTTGCTTTGGAACTTCTTTAAAAAAATAGGAATGGTTTCTTCGAACGAAGTTCACTCTATAGTCTATAGCCATTACCCAGAAAAAACGACTCACTATTAACATGGGTTATAGAGGCATAACGAGTTACATATTCATACGCCACCTTTGAGACAATTGCCTATTAAACCATCACAATTTGTGGGCGTAATGTTACAGGATAGCACTCGTGGAAGCAAACAGAACATGCCCACACCGAATCGCAGAAATGACGCACCAGGGGGTCACATAGGCGAGGACGGGGTTGGGGAAGTGGCGGCGCGACCGGTTCTCCGAAACCGTAGCGTGCTCCTGAAGCGGCGCACCAGCACCAGGCGGTCCCCAAAAATACCAAAAGCACCGCGTCAGTGGCGGCGAACTCTAGCACGCGAGAAGTCACACAGCTGGAACGATAGGGTTAGACTCAGGCGAGAGGAGGAGCTCCTTACGGCGAGGATCTCGAGGGCGGAGACGTCGCGCTTGACGAGGCCGCGCTCGTAGACGGAGAGGGGGGTCGTCCGCGGCGTCTGGGGGTGGGGCGGGGGTCGGGAGAGGCGGCCGGTGAAGTGAAGCGCGGCGAGGATGAGGAGGAGCAGGGGAGGCGCGAGGAAGGCAAGGCGGAGGCGGGGGCTCGAAGAGGAGGACGGGGCGGGTGGCGGGCTCGGGCGGGAGGGCGACGGCGACGGGTCGCGTGGTCTCCGGCGATCGCGCCTCCGCGGCGGCATTTCCCCGGCGGTGGAGGTGCGGGCAGGGCGACGAACGGACGAAGCGAGTCAGCGACGAGGTGATCTAAGGTGGGTTTCTCTCGCGATGCGGTTTGCGCCGTTGGATTGTTGCCTCCAGATTGCATCTCTATGGCCCAAGCCCACCGACCAACCCAGGAGAGCCCATCTATTAAGAGCCCGACACGAAACCCTAGGCGGCTATAGGCCTCTCGATTTGATCCTACCTATACGCAAACCCTCACGCTCCAGAATTGAGAATCCGTTTGTCAAAAAGAGAATCCAAACCGTCCTCCTCCTCCGCCCCGGCCCCTCGCCTCTCCCCGTCGCAGACGAGAAACCGCCGCCGCCGTTCGCGGCTCGTAAGGTCGGGTTCCTAGCTCAGATACGGCATGGTTGCGACTTGCGAGGGTATTATTTACTGTGAGTTCCTCCGTCTTTACCGAATTGTGAACGTGATAGGTGCGGCGGAAGTGAGATTAAGATTGAGAGGGAGAAGGAGCTCTTGGGGGAGTGGAGGGATGGCTTCCGGTGGGCAGACGCAGTTCCGGTACACGCAGCCGCCGTCGAAGGTGATACACCTGAGGAACCTGCCGTGGGACTGCACCGACGAGGAGCTGGTCGAGCTGGGGAGCCCCTTCGGCAAGGTCGTCAACACCAAGTGCAACGTCGGCGCCAACCGGAACCAGGCTTTCATCGAATTCGTGAGTACCAGCCGTTTCCCTCTATATATGGATTTCAAGAGCGATGACCAAATAATTACAGAATTAGCCAGTCGAATTTGGAGATGGCATTAGTTTAGCTGCTCAGTTCCCCAAATCGCAAGTAAATTGATGCTCTAGGATGTGGATGTTCTTTTGGCCTGCTCATTTACTCATGTCATTTAAATAGACAAGGTAGCTTGAATCTGTGACTGAAGTTACAATCAAACCCCACCCGGCTACCCAGTTCATCGGTTGTTAGAGATGTATCCATGGCTTTTGTTTTCCTGGAAGTTGAATAATTGAATTGACTTGGCTCTGAAGTTAGTGATTGATGTGCATCCTTTGTTTTTTATTAGGGAATTACAAGTAATCATAGATTCTGGCACCAGAATTACGATGTTGGTAAAATGACCAAGATTAACCATAATTAAGATGTTTTGGCACAAGAAAACCCCTTTGTTATTGACATTTTTTGCGATTAAATGAGGGTGGATGGAAATTGTGTGGATAATTTGCCTTGAGAAGGGAGTATAACTTATTATGTGAAACAACAGTAGATGTCTGGACCTGTAATATGTTGGCACTTGTCCAAAAAGTGTAGATGAACACAATTTCTACTTGTTGATGTGTTGCAGGCTGACCAAAATCAGGCGATTGCTATGATATCATTTTATGCATCATCAGCAGAGCCAGCACAGGTAAGAGGGAAAAATGTGTACCTACAGTACTCCAATAGACAGGAGATTGTGAACAGCAAGAGTACGGGGGAAGCTTCTGGCAATGTTTTGCTGGTG
Source organism: Otatea glauca (assembly GCA_036346275.1). Taxonomy (NCBI): domain Eukaryota; kingdom Viridiplantae; phylum Streptophyta; class Magnoliopsida; order Poales; family Poaceae; genus Otatea; species Otatea glauca. The sequence continues at coordinate 25,647,218 of CM070712.1, read as the reverse complement.
ACGATGGAGGGTGTTCTGCCAGATGCTGTGAGCATTGATGTTCTACACTTGGTAAGGAAGTTAAGAGTTGTGACAGGATTTCTGTTTGTTTTAGTTCAGCTAATGTTGTCTGCAGGAATATTTTGATTTCCCAGGAATGTCTTAGTAACTTGTAGCCGTTTTTTTCGCATGGTCTGAGTGGATTAGCAGGCCGTTGTCACGGAGTATCATGGCAGGCTACTGCATCAGGAACACATGTGTGTGTTTGCTTCCTCTCCCTTACTCATCGCTGCCTGCTCCTTCCCTTCCTTCCCCTCCCCTCCCCTCCCCTCCCCTCCCCTCCCTATCTCCCTTTCCTCCAACTATCCCCTTAGGATATGTAACATCTACACCCCCCCTGGCTCTCTATCTCTTTCTCTCATCATTCATGGCTTTAGTTCATGTGCAAGGGGATAAAAAAAAGTGAGGTTTAGATTTGTTACAAGCGTCTCCAGAAAGCCATCCGGAACAAGACGAAGAAGCTGGAATAATGGTTTCCTGTTACAAAATTACAAAGAGTTAACTTCGTGCATTCTTTTTCACTAAATTAGACAAAATAGGCTTGATGGGTTTTTGTCATGGCTAGTTTGACTGAATTGTTACATGAAAGTGACGAAACAGGTTTGATGTGTAGGGGTTCTCCTCACAAAACATTGATGTCCCTATCCTTTTATGCCTGTAAATAAGAACTGATTAGTCTTTACTATTCTACCACAGATCCGCAAGCTGCTAACTAGAACAATGACCTTTACAGTTTTTTTTTTTGGCCAAAACTATGGGTAAAATTGTAAAAAGAAAGCATTTGATCACATGGATTAAGAGATTTTGCATTGATATGGAGAATATCCATAGAATGTCAAGTGGTTATAGAAATCATATGGAACTTTTCCTTTTGCCAAGACTACTAAACATGCACACATCACATCCCTCAAAGAATGTTAGTTTTTGCATCAAAAATCATGTTACAGAACAATTGGAGACTATAACACTGGAATCATCGAATATAGCCCCCAAAAAACAAAATCATGGTAATGAAGTGAAACAGTTAGCCTTTCACATCGGTGTGTCATACTGTCTATGGAAATATAAATCAATAATGGTAAAAAAATTGCAGCGACTGAAGTCGATTCAACATACGATTTGTTATGTTTTTGAAATCCCATCTCCATATACTTCCTTTATCAAACACTTCGGGCAGAACTGTTTGGCTTGCATGAATGCTGCTTGCAATCTGTATGCTCTTTAGTCTTAAGTGATCGGCACTTGGCAGTTGTACCATACACTGTTAAATTGAGCTTCAAGGGTGATATGTATGGATGAGCAGTTCATAAAGAATGTTTGAACAGTTTACTCGGTTGCCGCTGCAAAGATATAGCTAAAAGTTTGCCTTTTCGGGTTAGAAGCTTGGTGACCTGAACTTAGTTCCCTGTCTTGGGTGGCACAGGAATGTCAATGCTTCTAGATTTGCTTCTTGCTGAACTCCTTCCTTTTCTAGGTCATCTACACAAATGCTAGAAAATGCTAAGTGTTGACTCTGCAGTCAGTAACATGGTAAAAGCCTCTATGATCTTAACTATGTTTGAATCGAGATGATAAGTTGATTTTCATTGTCCGTGTCGTTAGCGGGTTAAAAGGCTTCTAATTGATGTAATGATCTGTTAGTAAAAACTCAAAACTTGCCTTGAATTCTTCTCTGTGAGTATCATTGTTATTTATTGGTGAGAAATCTATCTTGTATGCTTCTCTGCTTTTCTTCATGTTTTATAATTAAGACCCAATGGTTCTTTGCACTCAGATATTAGTCTACCTTTGTCTGTTCTTTAAGCTCATCTTACTTTCCAATTATCTAACTGCTTGCATTTCATTTTATATACTATTTTACTTATTGTATTAACAACCAAATCGCATGTGCCCAGGTATTTTCTGCTTTTGGATATGTTCACAAGATTGCTACCTTTGAGAAGGCATCTGGTTATCAGGTGATGGTTTTACTTTTACTCATTTAGTAGCATGTCTCGTCTGTCCATGCGTTCCTACCTCACATGTTGTCTTATCTTTCTGAGAACAGTAGCATGATTTTCTTTGTCCTGGTCAATTTTATTTGAAGATATGTTTGTTTATCTGGTTTGTAGGCATTGATACAGTTTTCTGATGCTGAGACCGCAACATCTGCAAAAGCTGCTCTGGATGGTAGATGCATTCCTAGGTATTTTTCTTAAAGTAATTCATATTTCTGTTGTACTCTTTTGTGAGACTGATTCATATTTTGTGCTTGTGTTGCAGCTATTTGCTTCCAGAACTTGATGGGGCCTGCACTTTAAGAATAACCTATTCAGCACACAGTGTTCTAAATGTCAAATTTCAGAGTCACAGGAGTAGGTAAGAGTTGCTCTCTTGATCAGTTGAACTATTTTGTTGGGCTTGCTGCTTGATGGACAAAATCATTACATTTGAAACAGTTTTTCTGTCTCATGATCTTTACTTATTTGATCATTTTGTAAAACGTTAGCAATCATTCAGCTGCTAAACTATTTTTTCAACACTCCCCCCTTTTGCCCGTCAAAAAGATTCCCCATTTATCTCTGTTTAATATTTCCTTTAGGGACTTCACTAACCCATACCTTCCTGTTGTGCCTTCTGCTATTGATGGATCTGGACTGGTAACACTTCCAACGTTTGTGCATATATGCTTCTGTTTTGTTCTTTCTTATGCTAATATAGTGGTTGGGTTATTCCCAGGATGGGAAGAAGCAGGAGGCAGAGAGCAATGTTCTGCTTGCATCCGTTGAGAATATGCAGTATGTTGTTACAATAGAAGTGCTTCACGAGGTAATGTGTTAAACACTGATGTTAAATCATCATATGCACACAGTTTGCATCAACCTTTTGGTCTCCTGTGATTGGCAGGTTTTTTCTGCTTTTGGGTTTGTACAAAAGATTGCTATTTTTGAGAAAAATTCTGGCTTCCAGGCATTAATCCAGTATCCAGGTAAAAACCAATTTGCAGCTGTACAAAACTCAAAAAAAAAAAAAAGACAATCAAAATCTTTTGGTGCACTACATGTCTCTCAAACCTTTTATGCTTTTCTTGTAGACATCCAAACTGCAGTTACAGCAAAAGAAGCATTAGAAGGACACAGCATCTATGAAGGTGGATATTGCAAGCTTCACCTCACATTTTCACGCCATACCGATCTTAATGTTAAGGTAATATTTATCACTTCCTCACTATATCCAAACTTGATATATATTGGTTCACTGTCGTGACTGAAATGAGCCAGTATTTAACTCTTGTATTATATGTACTGGATCCTTTAGTGATGTTTTACAAATAATAATACTTCATTGTTTAAAAAACTCATTTGTTGATGGCATGATCTGTTTTCAGATTAACAACGAGCGAGGTAGAGATTACACCAGAGGGAACATCGCTCCAGCCTGCAATCAACCTTCCATTCTTGGTCCTCAGCCCGTCCGTCCAGCTGATGCTAGCGCAACAGCATACAGCAGTGTTTCTTCTGCAGGCACCGGTGCAGTACTGCCACCAGGGACTACAACTATTATGGGGACACCCGGAGCAATATCAGCTTCTCTACCTTCTCATCTTTCCATTGAGCCACACTTGCAAGCTGGAATCCTACAAGGTGCCCCTGGTGTTCCTCCACAGTTCCCAGGCTATGGAGCTCAACAGTTTCCCCCAGGCTCAACTCAAGCTCAAATGGTGCAACATTCAGGCCAAGGAATTCAACAGATGCCCGGCCATGTGAACCATCAGCTACCTCCAGGCTCACCTCAGTTTATGCAGTACCCCGGCAATGGAAGCCATCTAATCCCAAACACACCTGGGCCCCATGCAATGCCGTTCCCTGGCCACGGAGGGCATCAGTTACCTCCAGGTTACGGAAGCCAGGCGTTGCCGCAAGATCCAAGGCAGCCGATGCCGCATTTTCCAGTGTACAGCAACCAATTCCCCCCTGGTACGGGGCCCCAGATGACGCACTTCCCCGGGCAAGGAGGCCAGCAGCTCCCATTTGCTCCGCCGCTTCATCCCTATAACCGTTAGCTGGCTTGTCTATGCGGTCTTGGATCACGTATGCATGTATCTTCTCTGTCACCATTTTCGTGTGAGCGTAGTACAATATCGACTCAGTAGTGTTTGTTGGACTGGCTGGTGGAACATATGGCAGAAACATGGGGACAATCCAGAATTATTCTGTTAAATGATCCGTGAATGGGAACTGCGTCGTTTTCCCCCTCGCTGGGAAAAATCTTGACCTGTTGGTACTTGGTAGGAGATTTGATCCTTGTGCAGCAAACCCCATGTTCAGCCCCAGAACATACAAACAAGACGCGAGATTTCAGATACTTTTTTGTTTTGAGGGCAGGAAAACCCCACAATAATCCTAAAATTATATAAATTCTCTCGTTAATCGAGAGGAGGAGAAAGATCTATACTGTTTATTCCGGTGCGATCAGCTTATAATGGTGCATATTAATCGTATATGGGTATTAAAGTTGTATATTGTATAGTGCGTGTTAACGTATTATCAACAAAAACAATCTCAACTTCACGTTTAGATAACATGGAGCATCGATGACATCACATCATTCACCTGATTATGTTTTGTTTTGTTTCAGTCATATTTGCTTTTTGGCCTCTGCATCTTAGCTCCAACATCCACCTTTGGCTTTTGTTTTTGTTAAGGAGGACAAAGACTAGAACACATGATTATTCAAACTTACGCAAAAAAAAAAGGTTTGATAGATACCTATAAAACACAAAGACACAAACAATTAAGACTAATTTCTTACATAGGAAAAATCAGGTTAATCTAAGTGAAACACTACAAATACTAAAACAAATATTAAAAAATTGCAGTAAAGCTTTTCCGAAATTACATATTACTTAACGCCGTAATTTTAGGATAAGTATTGTACCATTTTAGATGACTGAAAGAGAAGAAAAAAAATCATGTGATTAAAAATTAGCTAAACCGTAATCAATTTAGATTATAGCTTGATTAAATCAAGACAAAAATGCAATTACCAATTTCAGGTCTTATGTACAGATAGGTATTAGTCATAACACAATTTGCAAAGAAAAACCTTTACACATGCTTGAACAATTTTAAAAAATTATATAATGTTATTTGTATGGGTCATGCTAGGGCTCGGACGTCTGATGGGAACATTCCCATCGGACGCTCCCGAAAGCAATGAAACAAATTTTTTCAACGCATGCAACAATTTCTGGTGGTGCTGCAACATTACAAAAACACACAAACAACACTAAGGAAAGTTTTTTAAAAAAATCACTCTCTCAATAGTATTGGATGCCTAACAACAACACTCTGCTCAACATGCTCATAAAGAAGAAGTCGTTGCCGCAGCTCGGAGCAAAACCATCACACGGTTGGACATAACATTTCCTAGTAATGTTTGCAACAAAATCGAACCAATAATTGCAACAAAATAATTTAGCCCTGCAAATTTCACAGCACAAACATAACAATGAGTGGCTATCCATGTGGCAAAAATCCCACTCTAGCTGCAACAAAACTCATTGCAACAATTAAAGAATGCAACAACATTACAACAAAATAAAAAAAATGATAGCAAACACAACAAAAATTACAAAGTGTGCAGCAAAAACTCCATTCGGTGGCAACAATCCATCGCAACAAATCGCAACCCCAGTGCAACAAATCAACAAAACAAATGCAATAAAACACCATTTACTACAACATTTTTGCGAGTACACACTACAACAAAATAAAACACTTGTTAAAACAATTGACAAAGTTTGTTGCAACAAATTGAGAGAACACACACAACAATCCGCTGGAGGAGAAAGAGGTGGAGGTACTGGTGCGAAGATGAGCTCGGTTGAGGAGCAGTCACTATTGGGGCAACAAATACAAGGACCTATTGCAACAAAAATTGCAACATCTAGCTAGGGGCCACCTCCTGCACACCCAATCGAAGACCTCGAGCGCTGTTGACTACGATTTTTTCCTGAGATTAAATAAAAATAAATAATTACATAAAAATAATAATATCAAATAAACAAAATACACTGATGGCTAAAATCCATTAGAACATAAAAAAATGACTAAAGGATGTGAATTACTACATGACCAGAAAATAGTCTAACGATCAATATTTCACTAATAATATAATATCGATGTACCTAAATATTTAATAGTGCTTAAAGTCATACACGGGTATGGATGAGTACTACCCATGCTGGAGTACCATTCCTACATGCAATCATGAGTTAAATACTTCATTAACTAATTTATATATTAGTTGATGACCTGATGATATATGAGTCCATATATATCTATATATGGCCTTTTCAGCTCAAACCAACAAAAAAAATGTATCAAGGAAACATACTGCTATACTGGCCACATCCACGTGGGACTTTCCACGCCAATATAGCTAAAAAAAAAGCACATTGTTCATATCCAAAGGAAGTAGAGCATGTTTGCCTGACCTTGTGCATGCGTGCATGAATTATTAGGGGCTTCTATAATCAACTAATTAAGCACTCAAACAATGACAGCACGATGGGCTAAATGCATGCATAAGCCAATCCTTAATTAAGTTATTAATTAGTGGATTGATCATCAAGTAAAAAGAAAGAAAGTAGGAAAGAAAAGAAACCCACTAATCCCACGTCACAGAGTAGTGCGTGCATGGTTTGTTGCCGGATTTAGTTATTAACTAGATAAATATACGCGGCGTGCAACGCCGCGGGCACCGCTTCCCACGCGAGTAAATCAAGAAAACGCGCGACCGCCGCTCTCTACACGAGTAAATCGAGCAAACGCGCAAAAATTACCTAAAAAGAATTTTGTGTTTTCTGCAAAAGGGCTTAAACGTAGTGCTATAAAAATAAAAAAAAGGACCTAAATGCAACGCATAAATTTTTCAAAAAAAAGGACCTGGGCATATTTTTTTTGTCCCCTAAAGGACCTAATCGTAATTTTGATTTTCAGTAAAAGGACCCGAGCGCAACGTTCAAAAACGCATAAAGGACCTAAACGTAATACATATATTCTTTTTCTTAAAAAGGACCTAAGCATAATTTTTTTCACAAAAAGGATCTAATTGTAATTTTTTTTTGAAAAAGGACCTAAATGAAAAAAAAAATTGCCAGCTTGGCTCAAGCCGTGAGCCGAGCCGGAGCCCTCCCAGCTCAAATCAACCGGTGGCCAGGAAACCTCCGGGATATAGTAAAGGTACTATTTGCTTGTACTAATCAGGAGGGCCCATGTTTCAGCCGCTGCACACAAATGAAGTAGCATGCGTCGCAGGTTTGTGATAACTGCCTTGCTAATTAGTGCGCGAAACTGCCCCATTAGCAAATGATAAAAATCGTGAGAGCGGAAAATCAACAAAGGCAGTTGCTGTAACCTCCCTCTCAAAGAAGCAAACCTCCCTCTCATCCTTGCTCTATAAATAGGAGGTAAAGTGTAGAAAAAAAGAAAACTTTTTGGGAAAAGACTAGAGGAGAGAAAACACTTGAGAGGAAACCAAAGAAAAGGAGAGCAAGCAAGCTGCCATTTGAGAGGAAGAGCTTCAAGCACGATAAGGTAAAAGAATGTGAGAATCATGTTCTTCCCTAGCCCTTAGGCTTGATCAAATGATACAAGCCAATGTGCTCTTCTTCCTACCATCCTTCTCCAAGTCAAGATGTATTCTCTTCAAGGCCTCACTTCCTAATTCGGTCTCGTAGTGGATATGGATGCAAGAGCGAAGATCCAAAATCTTCGTTTCTTAGTATCGGGCAATACGTTTGGAAACGAATCAAGGGTGAGAAGATTCAAGACCTCACTTTCTAATTCGGTCCTGTGGTGGACATGGATGCAAGAGCGAAGATCCAAAATCTTCGTTTCTTAGTATCGGGCACTACGTATGGAAACGAATCAAGGGTGAGAAGACTTAAGACCCTGTTTCTTAGATTCGGTCCCTTAAAGCGGATATGAAAATCATGAGCAGGTATATGCTGCAAAAAGAAAATGATACATGGAAAAATCATCAAATAACCAAACTATCACGGTTACGCTCGTACATGGGTTTCATATTCGCGAATACCATGTCATGAGTAGTAACACAGACTAAATAAATGATAAATTTACACAACTACCTTACGCACATGGGCTCCATGAAAATGAGCACTAAGCAGGCATGCTGGAATTAAGAGATTGTCTAATTAACCAATCAAGCAATCGTTATACGCCAGCCAAAAAACATGCATGCATAGCATCTCCCATGTCGTAAAGGAAATAATATCGTGGCTAGTTACATGCTCTAGGGATAATAGCATACTAGCTCACATCCAGGCTGCATGCATGCAAGACTTAACTAATTAAGGTGCTAATTACTGAAGATAGCATTTGCTGCATGTTGAATTGATAGCCTAGTCGAGTTGCCGCAACCTCCCACTAGCCCACGGCCATGCATCATACCGTGATTATGCTCATGCATGTATGAGCTAAATACTCAATTAGTGGATCATCAAAGCAAAGAAAGAATGGAGAAAAGAAAACAAATGAAAAGAAACCCATCATCCCACGACGTCATTAGTGTTTAAATTAATTATTGCATGTACTAATTAATATCTCCATTAATTAATTAGCAAGAAATGAGAGAATGATGCACTAGCAAAGCAAGTTGCTGCCATGCATGCGGATTGCAACTAGTCAAAGTGGCGCACGTCATGCACAACTGCAGGCACAGCCAGCTGCCGCAACCTCCCACTATCCCACGTCAAAGCTTCATGCACATAAGCCCGAACACACTCTAGTTAATTAGTCAAGGTTCATGTTGTGCAGGACTAAATGGAAACAAGCACGCAGGACTTTGTCAAGCATGTAGGACGTGTGCATTACTTAACTGTTGATCAATACATCGCGCAAACCACTGATTAGCAAATTGAAGAAAGAAAAGAAATGCTCCCGTGTAAAAAAAATATCTCACAAAAAAATCGGCATTTGTTTAATACAGATATAATAAAATAAATAAACTACATGTCTCCGTTACACTACGTGCATAAAATATATAACGCGCTAATAGTAACACAAATATTAAAGACAATCTCCGCTTTGGTTACACTACGTGCAAGCGCTCAATATTTACGAGCACTATGCAATGCTAGTGTAATACAAGGCGGAATAAGGCGAGATAAAAATAAATAAAAAATGGTAAAATAGGTTGAACTTCTATTATGTTGCGTGTATAGGTTCTCTAAAAAATGAATACTATGCACCAAACAAAAAATTGATTAAGGTGAAAACAATTAAAAATACCCCGAGCAAGCATTCGTCAACGGCGCCAAGATTGAAGACTCTTCTTTTTATATTTTTTTTATGTAATGTCGTATGTTGAAATTTGGTGTAATCTTTATGTTGGAATTCTTAATCAGGGGTTTTCTCGCAAAGAGATGTAATTAACAGAATTTTTATGTAAATGTATGAATTCTGGAAGTAATGTACTCGCAATACCTGATACTTGATGTTGCTTAGTCTCATATTTAATCAAATTTAAACAACTTGTCTCTAATGACGTGGAGACAGGTCCACGCCCATTTTCCCGTCATAAAGCGCAATAGTCAAGCATGAGATGCAGCTCCTGTAGGGAGAGCGGGACGGCACTCCTACTAGGCGGTAGTGAGAAGCTCGCCTCCCCCAAGCTTAGCACAAAGTTGAGCCACACAAATCACAGGGGCAATAAGGACGGAGAGAGACGGTGGCCGGGTGCACACGGGTGGGAGGTCGACAGGAGGAGAGCAAGGTAGAGGAAGTCAGGAAGGCGGCAGGAATTTTAGTGCGTCTTCTGTCATGTTGGGACAGAGAGAGATTTGTGACGTGGAGTGAGGAGAGAGAGGGAGAAAGATGGAGATGGGAGGAGAGAGAGTGACGATTGACAGCTTGAAGTTCCTTCCCTCTCTCTAGATTCTCTCTCCTCGAGGCACTTGCTATGATTTGATTTTGCTCTAGTTGTAGGGAAGTTGAAGGAGAGGAGCAACTAAGGGTTGCGGAAAGAAATCGAAACCTGAATGGGAAGAGAGCAACGAGCGGGAAAAGTAAATGGTGGGCCTTTGCACACAGTGGCAACAGTGAAGTGAAGGGAGCGTGTGATGTAGAACACTTTGTTAGGACGCCTGACGCGTAGTATTACCGTATTTGTATCAATTGAATTTATGCATCATCATGCAAACCACCTAGGGAACCACTTCTGCTTCAACCCACCAAATTTATCGTACTTCTTCTACATATCGGCTGTTAAGGTATTCTTTATCTAAACTTTTCTTATGATAAAAATTGCGCATACTTCCACACCACATGGATAAAATCTATTGTGTTTCCTCCCACACAATCAGTAAATTGTAGAGGACTAAGTGTTAGTTAACCAGCAACAAAGGAAAAAAAGATATTCCACCCAAGGTTGTTAAAAAGGCAATCCAAGTCGTAGGATCATACGATCCCACCTACACCAATATGACTCAAATCGTCGTTGAGTCGTATCTTGTAGGATCACGGTATAATCGCATGCAATAGAATCGTAGTAGAATCAAAAAGTCTTCTCAGTTTAGGAAAGACATAGGTGTTTGGTGGTGTCCTAGCCCTTGCTTCAATACTTTCTCTTCCGATACAAGTTGTATAAACCGTGAAAAAGTATGTAATCATCATCTATCATTCATTTATGTTTTAATATTTGTGCAACTGTAAAAAAGAAAAACATTGAAGCACCTCTCATTGTTGTATGATAAGTGCTAAGTGGTTAATAGTTTAACATTAAGATCAGATTTTGAAGAATAAAAAATTGATTTGATTATTTATTTCTTTTTCTGCTTAGTGTAAAATGGTTAGATAATGGCAATGTTGTTAAAAGTGCTATTCTAGTCGTAACTTTGAATGACGTGGAATCAAAACTACCATTATAGTTGTGAATAAGGCATACAGAATTAACCAAATTAGGTGGCAAACGACTCATACCACTCTTGAATATATGGCAAAATGACAAAATGTATTTTTTTGGTAGAATCAGGTAGGATATTAGATTCTACGGTTAGATGCTAAACTATGATCCTACCAGAGCGTCTCGGTTTCGATTCAAGATCACGATTCTAACAACCAGGATTCCACCTTATTTGTTCTTATTCTTATCAGAATGACTACTGATTAGACGTCCGATCTGAGATTTTTTTTCGGATGTCTGCAACATTTTTTTCATACGTGCAACATTTTTAATCATCGTATGCAACAAAAAAGCGCGATGATAGTAGGAATATTGATCCGGATCGGCGCAACATTTTTTCTCATATATGCAACATTTATAATCACCGTGTGCAATAAAAACGCGCAATGACAGTAGGAATGTCCATAAAAAAAATTACACACTGTGATTAATTTTGTTGCAAGCGTTATTAAAAAATATTGCGTAGACCGTCCAACAAAAAACCCTCGCATCGGACGTCCGACTCCTAGCATCTCCCTATTCTTATTTATCGACTCAGCCCTCTGAAAGGATCAAGTTGGCTTAGAGGGGGGTGAATAGGCAACTTTAAAAACTTTTTGATTCTTATGAAAAACTTTTCTTAATAAAAGTAGTAACAGAAACAAATAATATAAAATTCATCACAACTCTGTTTAAGTAAGATTTGTAAAGAGAAGAATTTTAATGAGAACTGACAATAAGAGGAACAACCAAAGATAAACCAATAACAGGAAGACTCAAAGATTTTTTCACCGAGGTTCAGAGCTCAAAAAACTCCTACGTCCCCGTTAGAGCACTTCTTCAGAAGTATTGCTCCTCCAAACAACCAATCTCAATGACTTTTGGTTTTTCACTATCTTGACTCTTTCACTACACCAGTGAAGTGAGTCTCAACCTTTCACAGCAATGGTGGCCTTCCACAATCTCTGTTGGATAGGTCGCACCAACAACTTCTCTAATCGTCTAGGAACAGCTAATTCCAAGAGTAATAGACTATCCACAAGCCATGTCTCTTGGTTCGATAGCTAGATGCAAACTAGACTTAGCTTGGAGTAAGAACTTCTAACTATTCAAAATGAATGTTTGTAGTTTTTGAGTTGAAGTTCAAACTCTTTGATGAAATGAAACTCAGGAATTCTAAAGATCAAAGAGTTGTATATGATTTGAAAGATGTCAATGGTGTTCAGGATGTCAAAGATGTATATGTGCAAAGCTCTATATCTTTTTGTTTTGTGAACCCAAGCACTCTATATATATAGAGCTTGAACAGAAATAACCGTTGTACTTGCCATTTGCCCGTTGGGGGTTGGTAAGATAGATGGGGTAGGTCAACTACTACCTTTTTATAAGAATTTTAAGGAGTATGAGTCATAAGTCAAAATACACACACGCCGGACTGAAATTTTTAGTCCGGAGTACATAGGATTGGAGAAGCATTATTGTACTCATAGTGACCCATTTGCGCCGGACCGAAAAAATCGGTCCGTCGTAAATATACTTGTCAAGGTAGTTTGTACCGGACTGAAAATGACGGTCTGATGTACACATACTTTGATTTTATATTAATATCAGCAAAACAATATTTGCGTTGGATCGAAAAAGTTGGTCTGACGTACACATGGTTTTGTTCCATTTGAGTACCAGCGAACAACGTTTGCGCCGGACCAAAAAAGTTGGTCCGGCGAACATGAGAAAAATGCTGGTTTTATCTGAGAGAAGTATGTTTGCGTCGGACCGAAAAAGTTAGTCCGGTGTACACATAGAATTTTGGTCTGCAGCAAACATCATATTTCTGGTTAAGATTTGAGCAAAATAACTCTTAACACAGACTAGGATTTTATTCAGAGTGAAATTATAACATATGTCGGACTGAATTAAAAGATGTATTCAGATCGGTCCGACGTGAACGGTGTACGCTCGGTGAAGAGAATTCTTAGCGCCGGACTGAAAAAGTCGGTTCGGCGTATATGGTGTGCGCTCGGTTAGGTTTTGAACTTTGATTTTAACACCTGACAAGATGTTTGGTCTGAGAGAGAACTCTTTTTGGTTTAAGAAAAGATCCGAATTTTTGAGTGAGATATATGAAATGTCCTATACTCCAAGTAATCTTAGTGATTTTGCATATGAACCACGATCATTTCTTATGTATAATCCCTCTTAATAGTACGGTGATTCTAGCTATATGACTTAAATCAACTCTCAAGTCAAAACTAGAAACAAATACCTTAGCCTTGATCTTCAAATGCAACTGTTGTCGGCTTTTTCTTAGTATCCTTTTTGATCATCAACACCAAAACCTATATAATAAGCGTAATTGATAAAAATAGGGAGCCTAGATGCTCTCACCCTCTCTTTTTCAGCACTTATTATGTGTCCCTGACCAAGAGGGATTTTGGTAAGTTAAAACTACTGAAAGTGTCCTAAGCTCTAAAACTCTAATACAAAGAGAGCATACCTAACAAATTCTTCAATTAAACTATATAGAGGATTTTTCGTAAAAATGTAAGGAAGTGAGCTTGCGTAGAATCCTTAATCCCTTGACCAAGAGACTTAAAATCTCTTATATACTAAAAGTTGATGATGTGTAATTAAATTTTTTTTAAAAAATATATCCTATAAAAAACTTATGAGGCAATGTGGGCAACTACGCCAGGATACGCTAGCTCTTGTTAGTTTTCCTTTATTACCTATCAGTTTATTCCCTTTCCGTGCAGCACTAAATCATAATAAAAAAAGTAATGGGTCATGTTATGACTATGAAGATTCTAAATGTGCGACCATATGTACCTACAGTCCAGGCCGTCCGTCATAATTTAGAGATCTGTGCAGACCTTTATTTCCCTTTTAAATTGTATTATAAAATAGAGAAATACTATAGAACAGTATACCATTGTAACAAAAAAGATATGATAACTTTTAACTATTCAGTCTTATCTACTACAGCCACACAAATCCAACCTCCCCTCTTATCCGAATCAATGTGCTCGTAGACTTGTCTTCCTTGCCACCAAATTGAGCTCTCTCTCTCACCGATCCACCGTTTCCTCGTCCAAACCCATCCATATACCATAGGGTAGCGCCATCTTCTTCTATCCTTAGCTCATGTTCCATGGTGGTGCAGACAAGCAACGTGGTCGACTTCAACGGCACAAAGTCTATCCAACTCCCAGTCCTATGCAAGCACGAGTAGCGCACAATGGGGGATGCGACGGATGTGGATTTTCGAGCAGGGAGTAGGTGCAGCGGAGAAGGGCATATTGCTTAAGTGAGGCGGGGCGATGGCTCACGAACACCTGTGGAGGTCATGTGGTTTTTTTCGAAGATGTGCTAGCTAGGAACCACTGGAGAATTTGTGGCATCACGGATTTTTTTGTGCGGTGTGAAATTTGGTCTCGCGGTTACCTATGAAAAAAATGGTACGAGGACATGAACATAATTTCGATTTTCTTGGCGTTTTTTAAAAAATACGCTAGCTACGAGGCATTGGCGAATTTGCGGGACGTTTTCAAATTTGCGGGATGTTTTCTAGTTTTTTTTTTAAAAAAAAATGGGCTGCTAGGAGTCATTGGCGAATCTGCGAAACCGCGGGTTCCTTTTTACGTAATTTCGGTTTTCTCGGGTTTTTTTAAATAGGCTGCTAGGAGTCGTAGGCGAATCTACGAAACCGCGGGTTCCTTTTTTTGTGTAATTTCGGTTTTTTTGGGGTTTTTTAAAAAAAAAAATGGGTAGCTAGGTGCCGTCGACGAACCTGCGGAACCGCGGGCTTATTTTTTGGGAAAAAACCGTGGAGGGACCTAAATGTAACTTTGGTTTTTTTCAGGTCCAACCGTGGGTCCCTTTTTGCGTAATTTCGATTTTCTCGGGGTTTTTTTAAATGGGTTTCTAGGAGTCGACGGTGAATCTGCAGAGCTACGGGCTCCTTTTTTTTGGAAAAAAAACCATGGAGGGATTTGAACGTAATTTCGGTTTTTTTGAGTCCATTATGTGAAAAACCGACATAAAGACCTAAACGCAATTTCGAATTTTTCAGACAGACTTCTCACGAGGGCAGCTGATGTGATGCCCTTGGTTGAGCTCCAGTCCTCCTAGCTTTAATATAAGATATATACATTAGAGTTAATGAGAATGTGACGTCGGGTTATTTTGAACTAGAGAATTGGACGGAAGAGTCTGCGGGCAAACCATTTGGTATTTCATCCTGTCCTGTACCAGCTCGTTGCAATGAGTGGAAACAAAGGAGAACTGTCTTCAAAGTTACAGAATATACTAAGAACCATATGTAATAAGCTAATATCACAGACAGTAAGTATCGCAAATGGTTTATATCAGGAACCATCTGTGATATGACTACATATCACAAATGATTTTTTAGCAAATCTTTTGTGATAGCACTTAATAAAAAGAGGAGTTTACCCTCATTCGTCCAATCGCATGCACTGTAGCACCCCTCGGCCCTCGCCCCGTCCTGCGCCTATCACCCCCTCCCCACGTTCCCCCTAACCGCACACGTCACCCCCCTCACCTGTCACGCCTTCGCCCATCACGCCCGTCGTCCCTGCCCCCTTCTCGCCCCCCTCACGCCGCCGCCCCTACCCGTGTGACCGTCGCTTGGCCCACCACCAACGAAGCGATTCCAGTCATCACGTGGCGGTGGCAGGGGCTGGACGTGTCGGAGGTGTCGCACCTGGGTTGGGACCACTAGTGCACTCTTAAGGAGCTGGAGGTAGCGACAGAGATGTTCATCAACAAGAAGGTGATCGTCAAGAGTGGCTACGGCATCGTGTACCACAGCGTGCTTGAGGATGGCACTCAGGTCGCCGTCAATAACTTGCTAAATAATAGGTAATGATGCTTCCCATGAATTGAGTATTGCCAAATTTAGAAGCTTGTGTTGATTTGCGTCTAATTTTAGAATGATTTGATTTGATGTTTAAGTAAGATATACTTTAGTGAGTGCATCGGCATTACTGAATGGAAATGTTGACAACTCAGATGGTGATATTGTGTAAGAACTTGATAAAAAAAGAGACCAAGTTGTGATCCAAGTTGAACATTTTCTCATGGTTAGCATATATGCTTAGTTTGAAAGTTGCCTTTTCAGATAGTGAAATGTGTGCTGTTGGTATAACGTGTGCTCTTTGTGTTATTGAATTTAGTAAAATTAGATGCTTGATTTGTTAGGGGCGGGCAGAGAGGGAATTCAAGTTTGAGGTGGAAGCAATTAGATGGGTGTGGCACAAGAACCTGGTGCGGCTGTTGGGATACTGTGCTGAGGAGATTGTGAAATTTTAGAATTGAGGAGCTTGTAATATAAAATTGTTGTATATGAATCCTTTTCAGGATGCTTGTGTATATGAGTATGTCAATAATGGAAACTTTGAGCAATGGCTTCATGGTGATGTTGGTCCTGTGAACCCTCTTACATGGGATATCAGAATGAAGATTACTCTAGGAACAGCAAAAAGGTATGTATGTTTTGTTAGTAGTGATCTCGGCTAACTGCCAGATCCGAAAATTATGGGACTAAGCCCACCAAATCGCGCTCTGGTCGGGAGCATACTAACGACTTTGGTTTTGGTCCTGATAGCCTGCGCCAGATTAAAAAGGGAAGAAACCAACACTCGATTAATGATAATCAACCTCAAGTTCGCTACTTCCCGACACCCCTTCCGATCCAGGTTTTGGCGCTGAGGTTACCGAAGGCCCTAACCATCACCGAGAAGTATCTCGGTGCCCCTCTCTATCTTCATCGCGCATCAGAGACTCAGTGCTCCTTCTACATCGACCGAACAATCGACCAAGAACCCTAATGGCATCCGCTTCTTCACCGGGTCAGTAAGTTGATCTCATGTCTTAATTTCCGCATTATGTTTTTGGTGATTATGTCTTAGGCTAGATCATGTTTTAGTAAACCCTAAGTTATAACATTTGGTATCAGAGCACCCTAGTCTAGATATTGATCCCTTTTAAGCCCGGTTTAAATTATGTGTTCGTCGGTGATTAGTGTTGCTTTATGGTTCCTTTGGGCTCGGTTAGCATTTAGAAGGAAGGGAAAAGGATACATTCCAAACCCTAGTTTCCAAATTGAGGAACCCTAAATGCCATGTTTATCCCCAAAAACCCAAATCAATCAAGAAAAAACCTAATGATCTCAGAGGGGATTTTCGGGGATTTCCTCACAGGTCGTCATTCCCAATCACCGTCGGCCGCTCTGTGCGTCCGTCCGCCATGGCCATCGCGGGCCTTAGCTTCGCCACGCGCGTGCGCGTCGGCTTGTGGCTCTCCTTCCTGGAGCTGCGTGGCATTAGCTCCCCGCCCGCGTGTGCACCACCTCGACAGAGCAGCGCGCGGCATCAGTCCACCGCGCGTGCGCCATCGCCGCCGCTTGTCCTCCGTCTCACTTGGTCGCCGAGCCGCTACAGCGATTTTTCTGGGGCAGAGAAGGAGAGAATGGGCTAGGGTTTTCTGCCTCGCTCTATTTTGTTCGGTCCCGGAGTCATCTGAGGCGTTCGAATGGGCGGTTGAGATCAGTGCGCGGGGGGTGAGGTCGGTTGGGCCACGCTGCGCTCGTTGCTGGGCCGCGAGCCTAGCTGTTGGAACGCGCGCGCAGTTGGGCTGCGGCATTGCGACTGGGCCACAAGTGTTTTGGGCCGGTCATAACAGTGTTTTAGCCCTTTAATTATTTGTTTCATTTTGTCTTTAATTCAGCAATGATAATTGTTTAAAATTTATTTCCTAGGCTTTTATGTTATGAGTAATTTTATGATTAGTTTTTCTGGACTAATTAATTAATGAGGCAATATTTTTCATATGATAATTATTTCTTAGAATTATCTCTAATTAAAATGGAACCAACGAGAAATTTTAGTTAGAGATTATTGTTTAATGTTTAAAATTGGGATTATGTTATGACCATGATCATATACTGATCAACGTTGTTTATGAACATGTGTCACCCATAAGATAATTTAGTTCTTTTTCATCTCTGCCCAACGGTGATGCAAATTTGAACTTTAATTTTCATGTGATCTAATATTTATTTTGGGCTTTAATTAATTTCAATGCATATTCTTATGATTAATGTTTTTCCTCTTTATGCACTGCAATAATTAATGTCAACTGCCCAGTAATAATGCATCATTTTATACACCTTTTTGTTAATGTTTAGTTGCCCTAAGTGATGCAATTGTGATAATTGAGGAATGTACAAATTTAGTTAATATTTTCTGGCCTATTATGATTAAGTTTGCCTCAAATCAAAATAGATCCGACGGGAAATTTTGATTTGGGACTATGACCAAGTTTTGGATATTAATATACTTAAGTGTTAACTTTTCATAGTTGTATTTCAACCAAAGTTGTTTACAATCATGAATTGTCAAATTTTATTGCCCACTGATGAAATGCTTTAGATCTTAAGCCATGCATTATTAATGAGCCCATCATTGGGCATAAGTTTTAGGCTGGTTTTTGGATTTTTTTTCTTAGATAGGCCACAAATAACGCTTTAGTGCATTCTGGGAATAAGCTAAGATGGGATTAGTTAAGTATTATGTTTCTACCTGAGTTGTTTAAATTTTCACATATGTTACAATTTCTTGTGCCCTAAATTATGAGCTTAAGTTTTTCCCTTATTTTTAATTTAGCATTTAATTTACTACTCATTAATTATTAATTGCTTACGCTACTGCAAATAAGTAGTTGATGTCTAATGCTCAGTAATTTTGATCAAGTGATTAATTTTATCTCTTATTAATGTATTATGCTTTGAGACAATGTGATTATGATTAATTAAATGCTTCATGACTATATATTGACCAACGTCTTTATGGGTCATGTGACATTTAATTAATTCTCATATTGATTAAGTTATTAAGTCTTTTCAAGTATTTATATGATAAAGACTACATTATAATTAAAATATCTCTAATTAAGATGGAACCAACGAGAAATCTTAGTTAGACATTTAATGAAGTTTTGGGATTATGTTGTGTCCATAATTGCATTCTGACCAAAGTTGTTTGCAATTTCCCATAGATAAGTTCTTTTCCGTTATGTACCCAAAGGTGATACGGTTTGGAACTGCAGTCATATTTTGGGATTATGTTGTGACACACGGTTATATTCCGACCAAAGTTGATTATAGTCATGTGTCATTCCCATAGCTTTTCTAATCAAAATGGAACCAACAAGAAGTTTCTGTTAGAGATTTCATGTTGATTTAAGGATTACGTTTTATGGCTCATGGTTACATACTGACCAGCGTTGTTTGTAATCATTTGTCATCCCCATTAGTGAATCCAGTTATTCTTTGTTTTCTACCAAAAGGGGATGCGAAGATGGACTGCTGATTCTTTCCTCAAGTTAAGTTCTTCATTTTTGCCTGATGGTGAAGCAAATTAGAATTGTTAAGCTTTGCCATTAGCATGTTATTAACCTGATCAGCGTAGGGTTAATTTTATGACAGACAATTATTCACATTTTGTGGATATTAATTAATGATCAGTGTTATATCCCTATTATCAATTCAGCCAAAAGTTCTTCGGTTGTTTCTAGTACCCTAATAAGAAATAGAGTAATTTATTAGCATATTATTCTTGAGGTTATTGATTACGCACACAAACAAAATGTTGATGATTGGCTCCCATCAGAAGAATTATCTAATAACTTAGACATTAATAAGAATTCAATATTCTAATGACTAATGGGAGCAATTTAAGCAAATGTCCCTTTTGACCATAAAATTTAGGATCTGGATGAGCAATCCTCCAGTTGAATTATGAATATCTGGCAATAATGGAAAACCATTATGAAGCTCATCAAAAGTTCTTGCCAATATACTGATCATAAGAGTGCTCAAAGTCAATGAGTTAGGACATGAAAAATTATTAGAGCCGTTCAAATTCACTTCATTACGTCATTCATAAAGAATGTAATAACAATAATAAAGAATGAAGAATGAGAAGTGAATTATGATTGTGCCCATGAATGTGTGCATTCATAAAGAAAGTTGGCTAAATGCTAAGATAGAAGACTATGTTTATACTGCCATCATTACCTCAAAACTATGAAAGTTTTAAAGCGAAACATTAGAGAATGAATAGGAGGTTAATGTTGAAGCTATTGGAAGTTTTCCATTAGTACTAAGTTATGTTTTCACCCTCCATCCTAATAATGTAATTTATGTTCCCATTATGAAAAGTAATTTGCTTATACTCTTATAAATTATTTAGGGAGCATTAAGTATATTGCTAACTCTATTGGCTTCACCAAAAGTGAAATATTTATGAGAGTTCATCGAAATTGTGGCATTTACGCTTGTACCACATTTCGAGGGGGAGAGTAGAACGTCTCATTGAGAAAAGAAAAGCTTCATTATGTGAGACATAAACCCCATAAACAAATTCTATTAAAGATACTCCCCTTGTCAATAAGTTTAGTGGATGGAAGGATTAAAGATAATTAATATCAATATCTTATACTCTGGGAAAATTAAGATACTTATAGACATGGGATTGTCAAGCTTCCATCCAGACTAAAGGGTACCACTGAGTTTGTAAACCACTGAGTTTATAGAAATGTTGATTCTAGTAGGAGCTCTGAGGTAAGGTAAACTATACTTGACGATAATCGTGCTTGTGTTCCAATGCCGATAGTCTGAGATAATAGCAATGTTTTGTCTCTAAAAGTTCCACCTTCAGTTGATTCTGGAGTTTATGAATAATGCGAGTCTCACATAAAGATACATTAAGTTTTAACCTTAAGATCAGTGGGAGTAAATTTAACCTCTTAACTGTTTATATAGACGATGTCTTGTTGACTATCAGCAATAGGGACATTAATGTTTAAGACCAAATATTTCCTTTCTCTTTTGGGAACTAAGATTGTCTTGGTGATATCTCTCATGTTTTGACTATTAAGATTCACCAAGATAGGTCCAATATTAAGGGAGTTTACTCCGATTATTAAGGGCGACAGAAGTTTTTCTTACGTTCCGCTGTCACGAACATTATGTATACTTAAGTTTATATGCGCCCTTATTTAACGTTTGTAACTGGGATACTTGGCAAATATTAATTCAGTACTGGACCACTGGAAAACTACTAAAGACAACTTTGCATTGTAGGCAAGGTGCTAATGATTACATGCTCACATATAAGAAGTCTGATAATCATAAAGTTGTGGGTTATTCAGACACCGATTATGCAAGGTGTGTTGATATTAAGAAATCCATATCAAGTCAAATCTTCAACCTTGCAGAAAGAGCCATATTGTGGAATGGTTCTAGTCAATATCTTAAGGCATCATTAATGATGCAAGCAGACTTGTGGCATGTCATAAGGCTATTAGATAATGAGAAATCCACAATAGGCTGTTGTGGTTTAAGAATAAGAAAAATTATTTTTGGCTTAAGATTCTATCCAGGAATTTATTATGTAAGAGTGCAATTTTTGCTTCGATTAACAATATATCAAGTGGTGCTGCCAAACACATGACGTTGTGAAAGATGTAATCCTTGAATTATTGATGTTCAACCTATAAGAATTGAGTATCATGTTTAATATATAAGTTTATGCATCATATTTAGTTTAATGATTCCCTGTTAAAGGCTTGTCTCAAAATTAGTGCCGGCATAAGACCCATTGACAGGCTATACTTCTGGAACAAATTGAGATCTCAAAACTTCGACTCTGGAAATTACAAAGTTTGTTTTCACTCCTTTTTTCAATGTGCACATGATAACAAATGAAAACAAGCTGCACAAAAGGACCATAAATGTACAAGCCATCTTCCAAATAAGTATAAGTAATTATCCTATCGAGATAGAATGATGCACTATAGATACTGGGGTTGCAGCGATGCTTAAATTAATCGTTGTAATAATTTATCTTGGTGTGTTGTTCTGTTTAGTGTGGACTTATGATGTTAGCCTTACGATCAAGTGGGAGAATGTTAGTAGTGACCTCGGCTAACTATCAGATCCGAAAATTATGGGACTAAGCCCACCAAGTCGCACTCTGATCGGGAGCATGCTAACGACTTTGGTTTTGGTCCCGATAGCGTGCGCCAGATTAAAAAGGGAAGAAGCCGACACTCGATTAATGATAATCAACCTCGAGTTCGCTACTTCCCGACACCCCTTCCGATCCAGGTTTTGGCGCTGAGGCTACCGAAGGCCCTAACCATCACCGAGAAGTATCTCAGTGCCCCTCTCTTTCTTCATCATGCATCAGAGGCTCAGTGCTCCTTCTACATCGACCGAACAACCGACCAAGAACCCTAATGGCATCCGCTTCTTCACTGGGTCAGTAAGTTGATCTCATGTCTTAATTTCCGCATTATGTTTTTGGTGATCATGTCTTAGGCTAGATCGTGTTTTAGTAAACCCTAAGTTCTAACATGTTTCAGCTTGTAACAAGAACTCAATATTTTCAACCATTCAAATCTCTAATTTCTTAATATCAAAATTTACATAACAAAGCCTGAAGAGAACAAAAGTGTATCATATCACTGGAATGACAACTTTCAGGATAAACTGTGCATGAAATTGGTTTTTGCCTTGAAATCCATCAACATTTGTTCTCATAGATGCGATGTGGTACTTAACTTTTCGCTATGCCTGTAAATTATTCCATTGATATGCTAATAGACTATCACAGACGGTTCTTCATACGAACCATCTGTGATATCCTATTATCACAAACGGTTTATACCACAAATCATATGTGATAATAGGATATCACAGATAGTTTGTATAAAGAACTGTCTGCGATATAACACTTATTATATATATCATTTTAGGGTTTTTGCCCACCGCACTACTCACTTCAATGAAATCTTTCACCGCCCTCAACGCCGTTCGTCCTCGACGCCGCCTCCCCTGAGCCCGCATGTCTCCTCCTCCTCGAGCCCGGAGTCGCCTCCTCCCCCGAGCCCTAAGGTCTTCTTGTCTTGATCTATCAAATATTAATGTTGTTTCTCAATGTATGCTTGTTGATCTTTGTACTATCATATCTTCTCATGGATTTTATACAAGGATTTTATCTCCATTTTCTTAAATAATATATATCATTTTTCAGCACTGATATAAGAACAATATCATAATATTTCACATGTTAGAGACACAATTTTCAATTGCCATGTCAAAATATATCGATTATACAATATTGACTGATCTAGCATGCATCTAAACAAATACGTTGCGGTATATTACTCCCTTTGTAATACCAGCACCTAGCATCATTAAAAGTATTTACAGGTGAGTTCAGTTTTATTTTGCCATTATTTTTCTTGTAAGGCATTACAGAACCTCAGAAAGTGATCAAATAAGGAGTCAAGGACCTCCATATTCCCTTTTCAGTTTCATATAAAGTAAAACCATTGTACATTAATTGCATATAGAGTAAAATCACTCACTCTCTCTCTCTCTCATGTCTGTCTGTTGGGAAGATGAGTTTTTTAATTACCATGGCGATAATATGTATGTCCTCATGCTTCTATCGAACTATGGTTAGTATTAATGATGTATGTTAGTTCCACAGTTATGCTTCTAACTACTTTTAGTATAGATGATATATTGTATCATTTTTTCTAGCAATGATACAATAACAATATCATAATATTTCACAACATATTGGAAGCGTGATTTTCAATTGTCATGTTAAAATATTTAACAACATAAGCTTTGTCTTAGTGACTACAAATTGCACACATAAAATAGAGCCTACAAACAAGATATACGACATGGAGAAAATGTTGGATGCTAAACAAAATCTTTAGGTGGAGATAGAACAATTGAAGGGAAAATCTGATGTAATGGAGCAGAACAAAAAGTGAAAAAGATTCTGGGTTAATAAAAAAGATTTATGAGATGAAAAAAAACTGAAAGGTATAGATGATAAAGCGCAAGATATTGAATCTCTTAACAAGGTACTCATCATTAAGGAGCACAAGGCGAATGCAGAGCTAGAAGAAGGCAAAGTTGAGCTTATAGATATAATATAAAGGTTTCTAGTATTTAATTCGATGTGGTTACTGATAATATACCAAGACACCCTTTTTCACAACAACATGATCACTTTTGTAGGGAATAAGAGATACGACTAGAAGTCAATCAGTTATTGATGTCAAACAAATGCGCCCTGTGCCAGAGCTGTGAGACTTCAGGAGGAACCGAAAAGCCTCTGTTGCGGAAGTTATGGCACATATGATGGTAGACATGAAAAACGATATGAGCACTTGAACATAATTTCAAAATCTAGTCTCTTTCACCATTGTAGTTCTATTATCCTTGTGGGTATAGTGTACAACTAAGTTTTTTGAACTTACCTAGAACTTTATTACACAGTTTATGTGATTTGATGAGAGTTATGAAACCTTGTTTTGGACCTCCTCTATAGTATATTATTCAAGTTCGATGAGAATGAACAGGTGCTTCTTTTTTTCTTGTCATATCATTAATTCCTTACTAGTTTATTTCTCACTATGTGAAGGCTCTAATACTCCTATTGATTGCTTATTGTTAGTGTTGTACATGTTGTGAATTTGTGAATTAGCACTTGGGTTAATTTGTGAAACTTGTGCTATGAATTTGTGAATTATAGTGGCATATGTGCACTTGTGCATTCAATTAGTTAATATATTTGAATTGATTTCTGAAATAGATGTGTTGTGGTGTAATCTGTAACATACTTATGATGTGATGCAATCTGAGTTGATTTGTGATGGTATATGTGTACTTGTGGATGTGCAATCTATAATCTGCTTGTTTTAGAGGGCATGGTTAGCGTTTTCTGAGGCTAACCAATAAACAGAAAAAGCTTTAGCTATACAAAATAATCACAGACGTTTCCTTACATAAAACCGTATGTAATAATAGGATATCATGGACGGCTGGGACTATAAACCGTCTATGATAATAAACTATCATAAACGGTTCTTGATATAGACCATCTGTGATAATAGGCTATCACTAACGGTCTGTATAAAGAACCGTCTGTGATAGGTGTCTCACAGACGGTTCAGAAACCGTCTGTGATGCGTCGTATTATCACTTACATATACTTACAGACGGTTCAGAAAACCACCTGTGATGATATTTTCGAACTGTCTGTGATGACCTTTTCTGTAGTAGTGGAAATAGCTAATGTCAACAGTAGTAGTACCAGATGCTTTTGCGTGTACATCTGTAGTTGCCATGGTTGGTAGCTGAAGCAGACAAGTAACTGTAGCGCGTATGCCTATTGTCGACCTGAACACTTCATTGTGTGCAAGTGTCTGGAGTTATTTTGAAGAACTGGTATGATTGTAGCAGGTCATGCTTTTGTAGTAATGCAAATGACACCAGGAACTTGTTTGCACATAAGATTAGCAAACAGTTGGTCGGAGGCCAAAGCTGACTTGTTGGAACAGTTAAGTTCCAGTTGTGTTCACCGGTGATTAATCACATTCATTTCAGGAAATATCGAGGACAAGCATAACAAGGAATTGGACAGATTGCAGATGAGAGAGTTTCACACTGGACATAGTTGACACAAAGTTATAACACGCCTTTTTCACCTTGCACTAACATGAGTCACGGTAGCTGCAAGCAGTAGATCCAAAAAGAACAACACACACACACACACCACCACTGGCCCTGCCAGGATCGTTGTTCAGGTACCACACTAAATACTTCGGTTTTACTAATTACAAGGACTAAAACAGCAATTGCATATTTGTTGACAAACTAACATCACACTTGCATTTCTGTCCAGCGACGCCACGAGCATTCCAGGTACTTTGAACATAAAAAACTTCAAAGCTAGCAGAGAGAGTCGCCGATAATTTTGGTAGCGGCCAAGGGAATGCAAGTCTTATTCCGTTGCTAAGCAACCAGAGACACCCTTGGATTCAGTTTGTTGAGGGATGGTACATGCAACATTCTAGTGGACCGTCCTGTTTTATCCAAGAGTCGATGGTGTCACACTGCCAACTGCATTAGATGTCAATTTAACTTCGGCTGCTTCCCTTGATGCACGGGTTGATCGACGGCTGTAGGTCTGCCATCCCGACGGAACATGAATTGATTCTACTTAAGAATTTGTAACATAAACAAACGCAGGGTTAACTGTACCGTTTCGAGGGAGAAAATCGCCGGGGCAGCAGCACCGATTTTCGAGCGAAAATCGCACAAAAGCCGAAGCCAAATAGATTTGAATTGGACGGTCAAAATCGAACCGAAAAATAGCAAAAATCGCCGTTCTATAGCGAAAATCGCTCGTTTTTTGTAAATAATCGAGACATAATTTCGAAAATCGGCAGAGTGAAGGAAAACGGGGAACAATTGCGGAAATTTGGGAAAAATGCAGAAAATGCTTGATAATTTGTAAAAAAAACAGGATAAATATTAGAAATATATATAAAAAAATACGAAAGAGATAGGAGAAAATGAATAGCACAACTATGGAAAAACATGAAAAAAAATACGAGAAAATTTCGGCATTACCTTTGCTATATTTTAGACAATCTAAAATTGTAAAATAGGCATTTAGCAATAATATCTCAATAAAATTTCATTTCAATACCTTCACAAATCAATCCAACAAGTCCACATCTCAATATACATGGCATATGACATTTGAAATCAACATTTCTTACCAAAAATGAATATTCACACTTGGCATAGTTTCCTCGTTCTTCCATTGATTTTCGACGGTTTTTCAACGATTTTTGACAATTTTTAACCGATTTTTGGCACACTCAAGGAAAATTTGGAAAAAAGACAAGAAAAATTGGAAATTTTTTGAATAAAATCATAATAAGTCCAAATTGATATATATAAAATAAGGTTAGAGAAATTTCAATAATTTTTTAATTCATTTAGTACTTCTAGAAAATAAAAAACAGAAATTAATGAAAAGGATCAGAGATACTGTTAGATTTTTATAAAAATTTACAAGCTTGATCATGATCTGAAATTTTATTTTTATTATAAAGAGTGCTCAAGTATCATTTATTAAAATTTATAGAAAATTAGACTTCATTCAGTGCCCCTAGAAAATAAAAAACCAAAGAGCATATACAAAGACAGTAGCATTGTTAGAATTTTTAAAAAAATATACATGTCTGATCATCTTTTGAAAATTTTACATCATCATTATCATTGCTCGTAAACTCACACAAAAATTTTCATAAATATTAGACTTCATTTAGTGCCCCTAGAAAATCAAAAACAGAAAATCATATATAAAGACAGTATCACTGTCAGAATTTTTAAAAAATACACATGACTGATAATGATCTAAATATTTTACATAATTATTATCATTGCCTTAGAACCTCACAAAAAAATTACAAATTTTTTTAACATATTTTCATAAATTTTTCAAAAATTCTTACATTTCTTGAATTTAAATTTGAATTCCACCGGTTTATCAACGGTTTCATAAATCGAGTCGTATCGATACAGCTGAAAATTGCGAAAATCAAGCGAATTTCGACGGGTTTTTGAAACCTGAACAAGCGTCAAGTTATAACGGAAACGAAGGCAGAACAGATGAATAGATACAACGGAACTAATGCATGCGAATTGATGCAACCTATAAATGCTTATCCAAGACAAAATGAATTCTTGAACAAGCACCTCAATAAAAGAACTAACTACAAGAACATATAGCGGGTGCAGTAGGCTTTGTCATAACCTGATGAATATTGAACAACACCTCATGGAAATAAGCACAAAACCAGGAACAGTAGAAGCACTAACCTCTTCCAGCTCGACCATGGTGATCGCAAAGCTCTGTCTTTAGGAATCGCAACCTGCAGCAGCATAAGAACAATTAGCACCGAAAAAAAATCACTAGGCTGTAAGGTGCGAGGAGATTTAGCTTACTAAGGAGTCATGCTGGTGAAGACAGAAGCAAGGCGGAGAAGTGCCCGAAAATGAGATATGAAGAGAAACAGTTTCCTTTTGAAATCATTTACAGATTTGACTCTCACAAGTCACCCCACGCTCGAGGAACTCAGCAGATCGTCTGCCATAAAGATTTCTACTGAGCTTCTCTTCCTCATACGAATCAACTGTACTAATTAATCACCCAATTAATCATATATGAGAGGTGCTTCCATGTTTTTCTTTTCTACAGTTGCACAAATATTAAAGCATAAATGAAGGGTAGATGGTGATTACTTACCCATTCGCTTGCTTTAAGATTTATGCAACTTGTATTAGGAGGGAAAACATTGAAGCACTGCTCATCATATATTTCTTAATTAACCACTTAATTAAATTTCTTAACTAGGTGCAAGAGCAGGTCCAGCTGCGCAGCCTCACTATAACCCTCTCTCCCGGCACTGCAGCCTACGCCTCTCTCGGTCTCTCTCAGCGATTGAAATCTCATTTTCGTTTGATATTTCGAAGGTGATCGGAGACCGAAATTTTACCGACATCTCGGAATTTCGGATAAATTTCGGACGAAACACAATAATGAAATTTCAAATCCGGTTTTTTTCCACCGGGAAATCGAACATCTCGGCCGGTTTTGCCAAGATCTCGGTGAGATTTACCGAGATCTCGGCCAAATTACACCGAGCGAAATCCGGTTCAAACGAAGTCAAAAAAAATTGAAACTTTTTGTGCATATTCCTGACACATTTAATGTTATCATAAAAGTTTCATATGATTATCAAGCCTTGAGGAATTTTTAAAAATTCGAACATTGCTACTATCCGGATAAAACGTTGACCAGCAAATTTGAACCGAATGAAAAATTGTTTAAATGAAGTTAAATTGTTTTTTGGATGGTCCTGACACATCACTAATGTTCCCATAAAATTTTCAGATGATAATCAGGCTTCATGAATTTTTGAAAATTCAGACAGTGCTACTGTCCTGATAAAAGTCTTATCGGCAAATTTCAACCAAATGAAAAATAGTTCAAACCACGTTATAAAATTTTTAAACTTTTTTTGGATGATTCTAATGTATCATTAATGTTTTTATAAAATTTTCATATGATGACCAAGCTTCGAAAATTCTGATAGTGCTACGTCCTGATAAAATCCTTATGATCAATACATAGATTTTCTTTAGCAATCAAAAAAGGTTCAGAATTTTTCAAAATTTTACAAAAGGGTTCTAAAGAAATGTTTAAGATCTCATAAAATTTTTGAATCACGATCACACTCCATTGAATTTATAAAATTCTTACAAGGGCACTGTACCATTTATATTCTTTCTGTTTTTGATTTTTGAAATATAACAAATGAAGTTCAATGCTTACATAGATTTGAATGAGAAAAAAATTATTATTTTTTAATTTTACATAATGGTACTGAGGCAATTATTAATCTATCATAAAAATTTTGGATCATGATCGCACTCGAGCAAATTTATAAAATTCTGACAAGGTTACAGTCCCAATTATGTTCATTCTGTTTTGGATTTTTTAAAGATAACAAATGAAGTTCAATTATTTTTAATATTTTTATGTATGATCCTAAACTACTAAAGATAGTACCATAAATTTTTCAGATCATGATCAAGCTTATATAATTTTATAAAAATATAACAGTGTTTTTGTCGAAATTTTAAAACGTCTCAAAAATTCGGTTTTTCAACAAATTTTCATGGAAGATCACTTTATTAAGGGTTATTGGACCAAATCCGGCCATAAAAAATAAAAAAAGATAAAAAAAACCCGAGATTTAGCGAAATCTCGCTCAAATTTTTTAGATTACTATAGTAATTTAATTTTTTTTATCCGGTCAGAATTTTAGATCCATTCCCGACCTGAATCCGAAATCTCGACCAAGATTTCAAAGGTTCTTTGAACTATGCTCTCGCTCTGCGATTCCCTCGGCAGAGATGCACTAGCCAGTACAGGCATGCAATACCCACTAATTTCTCAATTTACTCCAATTTCGCAAATGATAATAGAGATGAAAAATTCCACGGACACTGTAAACTTTACTTAAAAGTCTGACCTGAACTTTGCAACCGATTTAAATAATACCATAACCTGGTTTCGCATAACGATATTGCTCCTGGGCGTGATGAGTGGACTATTTTACCATATAGGATGACACGCTGGCAAGTAGGGTGAATGACAGATAGGACTCACATGGACTTCTTTTCCAAATCAAAAAGAGAGTGGGGAGCTACAGGAGCCGACAAGCATAGAAGCATGATTGGGAGTTTGACGGGAGAAGCACATGTAGGCCCCACCTATCATTAGCCTAACTTGACCAACATGTCATACTACATGAAAAAATCACTCACTCATTGCGTCACATGAGTAATACCATTGTACGAAATCGGGTGAGAGTATTATTTGAACCAGATTACAAAATTTTAATAATTAAATATCTAATTTCATAGTACAGGATATTGATTAAACTTTCGAACAAAGTTTAGAGTGGCATATGAACTTTTTCCAATAGAAATGCAACTGAGTTAAGCAAGCACGGATCTCAAAGATCAAAGAACGGCAGAGATAGCGCGTCCAAGTGAGCTACAGGCGTAGAACCATGATTGGGAGCTTAACGGGGAGAAGCATATGTAGACCCCACTTGTCATTAGCCTAACCTGATCAGCGTATTATACTACATAAAAAACACTCATTCATTGCGTCAAATGGGTAATACCACCGTATGAAATTAGGTGAGGGTGTTATTTGAATAAGATTGCAAAGTTTTGAGAATTAAACATCTAATTTTATATTTCAGGATACTGATTAAATTTGCGACCAAAGTTCAGTGGTATATGAACTTCTTCCCGGTAGAAATGCAACTGAGTTGAGGAAGCACAGATCTCAAAGATCAAAGAACGGCAGAGATAGCGCGTCCGAGTGAACGCGCGTCGAAATGCACGAGAGCTACACATGATTCAGTATTCACTAACACAAGAAACCGAACAGCTTTGTGAACAAGGCATTGAACCACTAGATAACATCTCATTTGTTGAGCCACCAGATCTCGGAGCTCGGAAGCACGAGGTATATGGAAAATTTTGCATCTTTGATGCGATTGACCACAACAGGAATCAAGCGCCTTATAACTTAAATTGAACTGACTACTTCGGCATCAGAGCGAATTTGTGCAGAAGGTCATCCCGGACGTGCTGGTCAGTTCCGTGCAAGGGGGCGGCTGCACGTCGAGCGCGCCGCCGCTGACAGCCTCGCATTTCCATGGCCGGACCGCCCCGCCGCCGTTGAGCTTAACGTTCGACAGGCAGATCCGGGAGAACGCCGAGTTTGCAATGCCCTTGATCAGCCCAGCCTCCCTGATGTTCTGGCCCTGAATATTCTTTATCTTCAGGGTGTCAACGACGGGAAGCGCATTCCGGTTGTAGCGGTCATCAGGATGGCCTCCGACGTCGCCGGCGATCCTCAGACCGTAACGGACATTGTCCAAGGTCACGTCGGAGATGGTGATGTTTTGGATGAACCCTCCCCTGCCGGAGTTGGTCTTAATGTGGATCCCAAATCCTGAGCTGAAGAAATTCAGGTGCTCAGCGATGACGTTCTCCACTCCGCCGGAGGTCTCGCTTCCGACAGCAAAGCCGGCAAAAGGGGAGGAACCCGTTATCCGCCGGATGGTGATGTCCGAGCTGGGGCGCCCATAGGCTATGCCATACTCATCCCAGCCACTCTTGATGGCGATCAGATCATCTCCCGTCGAAATGTAGCAATCCTCAATGCAGACATTGCTGCTCGAATCTGCAAGATCATAGATAGCTCTAGCTTCAAAATCAAAGAGCACATATCTTTTGCACGCATATATTTTTGAGGACAGAAGAATATTTGTACCTGGATCAATCCCATCAGTGTTGGGAGAGTCATGTGGAGCCAGTAGAGTCAAATTTCTCATCACCACATTGCTGCACACACAAGATAGATGATCCAGACATTTATTTCTCAGCTGGAACAATAATAAATGCAAATTTTGGACCACGATTGTTCGCTAGAAACAATTAAACCAAACAAAAAAAAAGATGAATGAAGGGTAGTCTATGCTTTTCTTTTCAGAAGTTGCACAAATATTAAAACATGAATGAAGAGTAGATGATGATTATCTGCCCCTTCGGTTGCTTTAAGATTTGTGTAATTTGTATTGGAAGGGAAAGCATAGATGCACTGCTAAAAAAGGAGCCTACATCGATGTACTCATCTTGTTTGGTATTGTCTGGCAATTTCTGTGCTTTTCCTATGGTTCACTGGTTTCTCCAAACAGTTTAATGCGACAGTTATGAGTTTATCACGGGATAGGAACCCAGCCTGGAGTTCATGTGCAATTTGTGAACGGTGCAAATGGACCGGTGGTACAAACGTGAATAGCTATTTGGTTGTAGAACTGCAGTACGGCTGATATCAAGTCTGGCCAAAAAGGCAAAAGCAATTGGACTGCAAGATGAAGGTGCAGTATCCAATTCTGCTTAATTGGCTAGTGGTTTTCCTGGTTGGATTCATAAGGAGCAAACAAAGAATCTTGGGGATTCTCAGATTCTGGTCTAAGGAAACAATCTGGCTCTCCTCACCTGCAGTAAACTGGATGGATGTTCCAAAAGGGCGAATCTTGGAAGACTACATTGGAGACGATAACATCAGAAGAGTTCATCAGCTCGAGTAGATGTGGCCTTGTGAAGGGCAATGTGCCCTTCTTCCACATGTCCCACCACACACTGCCTTGACCATCGATAGTTCCATTCTCACCTGCACAAACCACAGTTCCCATCACAAAACCGTCCACACCTTGAAGGAAGCAAGTGCGGATTTATATGAAGGAAAGTGAATCTACAAGTTTACACAGAGTGGCGTATTCTTTTGTTCTGTGCTTATACGTAGCATTACTAGTACGGTGCAAGCCTGAACCTTGTAACTTCTGATTTTCTGAACTACAATATGTCAGGCAGGAAATGCAGTATTGCATATTTACATGCATCTTGGGAAAAGTTCCTTGGGCAGTTGCCAATTAACCAAATCAAGTATGAGAAATTGAAGAATGCAGAGCAAGAACCTGTGATGACAACATCCCGAAGGCCATTGCCATGGATCAAACTTATGTATCTTCCACCTGGCAGCTCGCGCCCTCTCCCGTACGATGGCAACGGCTCGATCAGCGGCCAGCTCGACGTGTCCTGCTCCAAAAGCACACAAATTTTACGCAGAAATCCAACTTTCTTTTACCTCTATATCACCCTTAATTCCAAGAGCTCATCATTAATAGAAGACAAAGATCAATTAAGGTTTCATGGCAGCAAAGGAAAGTAGCAAATAACATCACCAAGATCTGTGCATTCTAGTTCCACTCCAAGAAACTACCATGAACATAGCTAAAGAACAATATAATTAAGAACACTTCTATTTTTTTTCTCTCAGCGCCCCTGCAAATCTGCAACTCAAGAGATCTCAATTTCTCAAGTCTAAACAATAGAACTTCAAATGTTTCTGTGAAACCTTTATTACCGTAACAAAACAAGGGCACTGAAAAGAACCACCCTTGTACCATCTCGAGGATCCAAGAAGAGAGCAGAGGAGCACTAGACTAATGGCGGGCGGGAGCAGGGAGGTAGCTAGGCTCGCTCACCTGGGTAGCGCGGATGACGGCGCCGCGCGCGAGGAAGAGCGTCATGTGGGAGGTGAGGTTGAAGGGCCCCGTGAGCCACACCCCGGGCGGCACGTACAGAAGCGCCCCGCCCGGCGCTCGGCGGCGCTCGATGCTCGACACGGCGGCCTCGAAAGCCGCTGTGCTCAGCGTCCGGCCGTCGCCAGCGCCGCCGAAGCTGGCCACCGACACCCACGCCCCGCGCCGCGGCGCCGGCACCAGTCCCGAGCACGTCTCCTGCGCTCCGGCACCGCCCGCCGCCGCTGACAGCACCGCGGCCACGGCCAGCAGCCACCGCCACCACAGCCGTCCCATATCCCTTCCCCCTGTTTGTCCCCTATCCTTCTAGAAGGTTCTGGAAGCAAGCCCGGGCCACAGGTTACTACAAGAAGTGGATGCCAACGAAAGAAAGGAACAAGAATCCGCCCACAAAGCTCTTGCGAGCTCTTTTGCGCGTGGATTTACGCGGGAGCTGGATATCTTACCGTTGCTAGTGAAGTAGTGATGTGAAAGCCGTTCTACTTAGTTGGTACTTAGTGGGAAGCCAGCCAAGGGGAAGAGTACAACCAAGAGAGAGAGAGAGAGAGAGAGAGAGAGAGAGAGAGAGAGAGAGCAAGCGTCTTTTGTGGAAGCTTGCAAGCTACAACTCCATGGATGGCTGGCTTTTTGGTGTGTTGGCTTTGGCCTTTTTTGTGCTTGCAAGTGCAGCGGGGCATGAAATTTTTACTCTTGTAGCTGGGTTATAAATTTTTATTTCGGAATTAGTCTCCGATCGAAAAAAATTACAAAAATAGCCTCTGCACAGTTTAATCCAGTGATTCTGCATGTATTATTTTTAAAAAATTTCAGTAGAATCCAATGGACGCCGTCACTGAAATTTTTTATTAAAAATCCAGATGGAACCGAGTTCAGCGTTCCAAACCGCTGGAACTCGAGGTGGCCCAGGGCTGGGGTGGGGTGGGTGCGGGTGGGGTGGGTCTTGTGACGGAAAAAATATTTATAGATCATAACGACTTTGAAAAATTATGAAATTTTTGTGGAGGTTTTGACACATCGGTGATATTTTCATAAAAATTTGAGAAGATTATCACATATGAGAATTTTAAAAATTCAAAAATTACAATGTCTTAATAAAACATTGACCAATAAGTTTGAAGCGAGCGAAAAATGAAACAAACCACCTTCATAAATTCTGAAATTTTTGTGTGTTTTGACACATCAATTATATTTCATAAAAATTTGAAGAGATTATCACGTATTAGAAATTTTTAAAAATTCAAATATTACAACTGTCTTTATGAAACACTGACCAGTAAGTTTCAAATGAACAAAAAATAAAACAAACCACCTTGATAACTTCTAAATATTTTTGTGCAGGTTTTGACACATCAATTATATTTTATAAAAATTTGAGAGATTATCGCGTATGAGGAATTTTGAAAATTTAAGCATTACAAATGTTTTATGAAACAACGACGATAAGTTTAAGCGAGCGAAAAATGAAACAAACCACCTTGATAAAAACCTGCAAATTTTTTTTTAGAATTTATCAAGGTGGTTTGTTTAATTTTTCGTTCGCTTCAAACTTACTGGTCAGTGTTTCATAAAGACAGTTGTAATGTTTGAATTTTCAAAAATTCCTCATACGTGATAATCTCCTCAAATTTTTATAGAAATATAATTGATGTGTCAAAAAACTGCACAAAAAAGTTCAGAATTTATCAAGGTGGTTTTTTTCATTTTTGTTCGCCTAAACTTATCGGTTTGTTTCATAAAAACAGTTGTACTGTTTGAATTTTTAAAAATTTCTTATACGTGATAATCTCCTCAAATTTTTATGGAAATATAATTGATGTGTCAAAAACCTGCAAAACAAATTTCAGAATTTATCAAGATGGTTTGTTTCATTTTTTGTTCACTTCAAACTTACTAGTGAGTGTTTCATAAAGACAGTTGTAATGTTTGAATTTTTAAAAATTCCTCATATGTGATAATCTCCTCAAATTTTTATGGAAATATAATTGATGTGTAAAAAACCTGCACAAAAAATTTCAGAATTTATTAAGGTGGTTTGTTTCATTTTTCATTCGCTTCAAATTTACTGGTCAGTGTTTCATTAAGACAGTTGTAATGTTTGAATTTTTAAAATTCCTCATATGTGATAATCTTCTCAAATTTTTATGAAAATATCACTGATGTGTCAAAACCTCCACAAAAATTTCATAATTTTTCAAAGTCGTTCTGATCCTATAAATATTTTTTTCTGTTCACAAGACCCACCCCACCCCACCCCACCCGCACCCACCCCACCCCAGCCCTGGGCCCACCCGAGTTCCAGCGGTTTGGAACCGCTGAACTCGGTTCCGTCTGGGATTTTTAATAAAAAATTTCCGTGACGCCGTCCACTTGATTCTACCGAAAAAATTAAAAAATACTACTACGCAGAATCACTGGATTAAACTGTGCGAGGCTATTTTTGCAATTTTTTTCGATCGGAGGCTAATCGCGAAATAAAAATTTATAACCGAGCTACAAGAGTAAAAATTTCGCGGGGCATAGTCTTTAGTGGGGGAAAGCAGCGGTGACGACGCCGCTGCGCTGAGCTCGAAGACCGACAGGCGTGTTGCTTTCAGCATCCAAGCCGTATGTTGGTGCGGTGGTGGGTCTCGCTCGGAGGACAGTAAGATGTGTCTCATGATCTCATCGCGGATAGGATCACGTACTCGGTGTCCCGGTGCATGTTAGATCGTTCATTCCGAGTTTTTTGGGATTTCTTTTCTCTCTTTTGACCTTTTTTTTTTCCCTTTTTCGCTTACTTTGGCTCTCATCTGGATGGAATAATAATTTTATTCTCTATCGTGAAATGATCAAAATTAACCTCTATCATCCGTAGATCTATCTACCGTAGTACAGGAGCATGGTAAATTTATATCATAGTTGAGATGATGCTAAATTTACGATTTCATTGAAAAGAACCAAACATGCAAAAAAAAAAATTGAGAAAAAATTTTGCTTCGTTCATTCCTCGCTGGAGCTACTAGTGCTAGTGCAGCTGTCGGCGCCGCTCATGTTGTCACGCATCCGCCCGTGCCCATTTCACCTCGACTGGTCCGGGTTTTCGTCCAGAGTGGCACCCGATCGAACACGGCATTTAATTAGACTGGCGGCTGGACCAATGGATCGAGGATACAGGATATACACCAAATTGCTCGGCTTATTCATTTCAGTCCAGTGTCACAGCTATCAGCTTCCAGCTTCGGCCGCGACCATGGCGTTGGTACGCCGTACACACGTCGCACACCCCATAAATCGGGCTGTGGATATATAGAGTAGTACGTAGTAAGCCAGTACGTAACAAATTACTAGAAACTTTATCTCAATCCTGCACAGACGCATCCAGATGATTA
Organism: Otatea glauca; assembly: GCA_036346275.1. NCBI lineage: Eukaryota > Viridiplantae > Streptophyta > Magnoliopsida > Poales > Poaceae > Otatea > Otatea glauca. Next base: position 25,610,202 of record CM070712.1, on the reverse strand, counting down.
AGGATTCAACGACTATGTATTATAGCGCTGAGGATTGCCGTGAGCTCAGGCACCTCACGTCAGCAAATTCGCGAGAAGGCCCTTCAGAAAATACGAAATAGTTAGACAGTATTTGGTTCAAGGACTGCTAACGCAAACGTAAAGGGAATTGGCCTGTAGGGGGGTTTGAAACTGGAATGGATGATTGTTTAGTTTGTTTGGTTCCACTAAAGAATGGTATCGAATACCATTTGCATTGCAGTACTGTTTTGGTCGAGAGCCAGCCCTGCCTCGTGCCATGCTACGTAACTCCATTAGTGATTTGATTAGGGGAGGCGGATGAGCTGGAGTACATGTAGTCCGATTACGCCGTACAAAACTCGGGATCAAACAACACCTAGTTAAAGAGGTACATTAAATTTAGAGAAATTTTACAGTGGACAACAATAAATAGTGATAGTAGAAATAAAATCTAACCATTTATTTCTTAAGGGTATTTTAGACTTTTCCTATCCATTTATCAGGGGTATTTTAGATTTTTCTTAATTTGTTCGTAGTTTTGGATTCACCAAATACCTGGTGATCTTCAAAGGCTTCTTGTTCATTCATCCGTCATTCATCATGATCACATGATGTGCTTTATCGTAGATGACAAATAGTATGATGGAATTTTTTACCCTTTTATCTTTTCTGAATTTACTATCAATATTACAGGTGGTAGTATAACTAGATCTAAATTGAGTTCAACCATTAGATTCAAAGGAATGGATGGTTTATATTGATTTTAATCTATTGTAAAAATAGCTTTAAATTTAATATGACCATTCCTTCTTCTCTATTCAATAGATAGCGGTACAAACACTTTCAACAAATTAATATATGAATCTGATTTCTAACGCTCACGGCATATTAGTATATGGACTGTAAAATTTCTATAATTAAACCGCTGTGATCGCACGCGACTCATTGTTTCACTAGCTACATGCACTGCACTGGCATGGCATGCCTTCCTCAGACCTCACAAGATTCCAAACTCCGGTGTCGAGTGCTGCTTGATGATAAAGATGACTGCTGTTGCAGCGCGGTTGGGAAAAAAAATATAAAGTGGCGAAGAGATCGATGAGATCACGCGGCAAGCTAGGCACAGGATGCCACTGTATATGCCAGAAAGCAATCAAAGCATGGCCTGCTCATCGTGCTCATGCATCGCCACAGTTGTACGCATAGATGCGCTGCTCTGGTCCGTGGCCTCCCTGCTGTCAAGCCTCAAAACTCTTACGCCATGTGTACGTACATTTGGTGGCTAGTAGAACTTAAGCTTTTAGTAGAGCTTCAAACTCCAATTTCACTTGAGATATGAAACTTATAGATTAAAATAAAATAAATTAAGTCTATATTTTTGTCTAAAATGTAAACAAGATGATACTCACAGTTCCAGCTTCACTAATCTGATAGAATTAGAAATACTCAGCTTCACTAGATCCACGAATCTATAGAGCTTACCTCTACCAAACACACCCTAGTATCCAAAAACCAGTGTCAAGTCTTGCCGTCCTTCTGCTGCATGTGCATGTGTGCGTTTCGTCCTGTTTAAACTTTTAATGCCACCGCACCTCGAACGTACTTTGTTCGGCCTGGATTTGTTCCAACTGCCTTTGAGTGCATCTCACCTTTGCATTAAAGCGGGAGGTAATTTTACTGTATATTAAACTAGTAATATATAATAGATTGTAAAAATTAGATCTAGTCATTGATTTATTAAAATTATTTCTACTATTATATAACCAGATAAAGTATAAACGAATACAAGCAATTCGATTCATTGTATCAAAAAGAATGAATGATCTATATTAAATTTAGTATACGTTAAAGAACTCTAAAGCAAAATGTAGCGATCCCCATTTTTACATAAAATACAAAAATAGAAATCTAATGTGTATACATTACTAGTCCTATGATCAGTGGCTAGTACGCATATATTCAACAATTAGAACCACAACCATACATCATATTATTAAAACGGAAGTTATTTGTACAATATATTCTTACAACTCAGAGTATATATATTTAGCACAGAAGAAGTAAAGTCTTATAGTGTGCCCATCCAACTCGCAGGCAACTGACAAGGCATAATTCCTAGAAAGATCGCCTTATAGAAATTCCTGCATCCTGCGACGAAAGGTATTCTTCGGATCTTCGTTTTCTTATCCACCTAAAAAAATAGATTAAGCAAGGTTGAGTACTTTCGTACTCTGCAAAACTTAAGTAGTATTTGCGAATGCAAAAATGCAGGTCATGTCAAAGGAGGTTTCTACAGTTAATTTGCATAAAGCGAGATTGAGTTTATAAATCAAGTTGTCATTTGCAAACGAAATTTGTAAGAGCAAGTTTGACTGATAAGAAATAAGTAAAGCATAAGTAATACTCACAGTCCTTCGCGAGCAACGAATATCGAATCATCCATTGTCAACACGTAACACAAATCTGCAACAATCATCTTCCAACAAATGTTCCCAATCCAACCATTTAGAAAATACTAAAACTTCTAACTAGTGTCAGTTCACCAAGTTTCCCATAATCGCGGGTACGGCTAATCGATTAGATTTACACTCTGTGGAGGTGTCCAACTTTACCCATAAGAAATGATCAGCTCTTTGTGCAAGCTATTAGCGCACTTCCTTTGGTGTGCCGCAAAGAGATCATAACATAACCATTACATTACCTAGACTTAACTTTGTACCAGCATCGGGATGTTTAAACCCATACTATGGTAGAAGAACTCAAAGCATAGAAATGATGAAACTCCCCATAGTATGGCGTACACCATTGTATTGGTAAGTGGTTCCCAACACCTCGGTGAGGGCACCCCGTCGAGTAAACCTTGAAAGGAGAGCCCGTACTACTTGTGCCTTCCAATGTGCAAAGCTAAATCTACGTAACTTAATAGGTTAAGGTTTTCCCATACCAGCACTTGTGGTTGTACGAATTTTTCTTAGATCATACAACACTACGTTCGGTCCTTAATCCGACACGAGCGATACTTATCCCTACACTACGTGCAATTTCATCTGCACAACCCGCTATTGCCAATAATCACTCACATCAAAACATAGTTTTATTTTGGGTTTTTAAGAAATTACTATTGATCGCATTAACTATCATCATGTCTCGATAATTCCAATGATCAATTTATCCAGTTTGTTCATCCCAAATCTAAAGCATGGCTAAACATGATTATTAATCATCGCATATACCCATGTTAGCATTATGTATTGTCTAACCTTAATTCTAGGTTTATCAAGGTTCATATGTCAATACTTATCAAGGAAGTTTCATGAGATTACAAGTATATGTACCAGTACCACAATATAGCGAATTTATAGAAAACAAACGCATGCATAAATTGATTTAGTAAAACAAAATAAAATTAAATATTGGGATCAGTATGATCAAATGTGGTGCTTGCATTGCTTATTTGTTATTTATAACAAAGTCGTGGTAGCAGCTGACGGTGTCGACGACGGAGTTAATGACGTCGAGCTCTACACATCGTTCAACGGAAATATAACAAATAACAAAATTTAATAAGGGAAAAAAGAAGACAAACATAATATCAAATAAAGACTTGCTATAGAAAACAGGTGTGTTTTAGGTTTGGGTTGAATGATTTACATTCTCGTGTTTCAGTTGATTATGTATATTTATATACGTTCATATTGTTAACAGCTTTCAGGTCGAGCGATGCATGGTTTTTTTTATGGATTATCTATTCTTGTCTTACGAATTCAAGAGGCTAAAATTATGTATTCTTGTATTTATAATTTCAAATTCTAGATGCTAAAATTATTTGGATTAATAGAATTAAAACATTAGTCGCTTTATTGCATGATATGTATGAGTAGTACTTAATCCTTAACTGATTTTGCATAAGTAGTTTTGAATATATATATACTAGATCTGTTAGGTTGGGCTACTGGTTATATATTCTGGTTTTTAAAAAGGTTTTGGTGATACAAATATCTTAAGTATTAATCTTTCTATTATTATTAAGTTTGTTTACTTGTATTACGGATTTCAAAGATCATAATACTTAGGGGTGTTTTGCTAATAAGATTTATATGCAGAGCATGATGAAATGAGATTATATCTTCAGAATGTGGTAGTCTATAATTTGGGGAGCATTCCTAAGTTGATTTCATAAATTTTAGGATTTAGACGAGATGTTTTATTCATTGTTGAATTAGCTTATATAGTATTAGAGTTTACGTTATAAGGAGTTAGATGTGTTTTGCTTGCAAAATGATTTATACATGATGGGATCTACAAAATAAGGCTACTGGCTGCATTTACATGATTACACAATGATTCTTGCGGCACAAGTTGTCGGCGTTTCGAGCACCGGCAAGTAAATTTGTAAGTCTTAAGGGCCACGCGTTCCCTGTCCCTGAATGGTTAGACTCGAGAGCCCAAGGTGTATACTGGTTCGGGCCGAAAGTCCCTACTCCAGTTCGTGTGGTGGTATTGTATTGCTTTTGGTGCAAATGGTCGCACAAATACATAAGAAAGAACTTGTCCTTCCTCTTTTTCTCTGTCCCCCTCGTCAGGGGCTCCTGCCCCCCCTTTATATAGTAGGAAAGGGCGGGTTACATTGAGAATTGGGAAAGGGGAGGTGGCCTATGCTAAGAACTTCGGTCCTTCATTCTGGCGACTGGTCACTGCCTGCCTTGCTCACGCCGGGTCGGTAGTCCCGTTGGGCAAGGCAGTTAGCCGCTTCGTCGGGAAATAGCGCACCTGCCTTCTGTGAGCCTGACGAGTGTTGACGTTGCAGTGTATAACGTTGGTACTGCCTCGGGAGGGAGCGTGCCTTCGTATTGTACGTGACTGGTTGATGGGACCGGAAGCTTGACTTCAGCAGCCATTTATGCCATCTTGGGAAAGAGCCACCTGCTCCGTCTGAATACTTCGATTGTCCCCGTCCGTGGGGCACGCGGCCGTAGACCGGTGGAGGCTTTGACACGCGGCCCTTGGCGGAGGTTGCCTTAATTTGGTCGGAGTTGGGGGATCCTGTCCCGCCGCGGGGGTCGGGAGCCCTACTTGGTCGGGGACGCTCGTCCTGATCGAACGGGGAGGGGCGTCCTTTATGGTCCCACAGGTCCTTTGGTCGAATAATGGGCTTGGGGCACCGCTTGTTACCACGGGCCGCTGGGGTACCCACGTATGAGTATTCGTCGAGAGCCCCGAACCCCGAGCGAAGTTCGCGGATACGGTTGGGGGTTGAACTTGATTGCGAACGGTGACCGGGCCCGACTGGTCGGTCCGACCGACTGGGTCGGCGGGCTTCAGCCAGGTGTGCCCCAATGCATCCGACGGCTGCCCTGGAGCCTGTCCAGGGGCATTCGAACCGCCGGAAGCTTTTAATCGCTTCGTTGTGCGGGCCGCGCACGGCTTGGCGTGCCTTGACCGCACGTCTTCTTGGTCGCTTCGGGTTCTGGTGAAGGGCGCTTCGTTTCCCTGCACTCGCATTTATTTTTGGAGACGTTCGATCTCCCTTTGATTGGGTATATATATAAGGGTGCCACCGCTTACTTGAACAATTGTCCCTCAAACCAAAGTCCTCTTTCGTAATCCTCGAAATGGCTTCGAGGCATCCACTGATCTTCAGCTTTGGCGATGATGTCGAGGTAGAGGAAGAAGATCCCATGGCCGAGCTCTGGGCTGAGTGCAACCAGGCGATGGCTGAGCTCAGGGAGGAGGAAGAAGCCGTAGCCCGTGATAGCGCTGCCGACGCCACGCCGAGGCCGCCCGAGGCTCAAGGTGGTAGGAGGGCCTCTTAGAGGCGATGAAAGTGCGGCCGCTGCGATCGATCGGCGACGGCGGTGCCGGCCGACCCGAATTAGTAGCCGTCAGTGAGTGCACTGACGCCGTATTGATGCTCAAGATATGATACTTGGTGCAGAAATAGCTCCACCATATCTTGTAGCTTTGCGTAGTGTTTGAGCCTGTCAGGCACCTCATGTAACATTGTAAAGTTCGAGCGTGTTGGCCTATAATGAAATCTCCTTTTCCTTTATGAATATCTTTGCGATGAGTTTGTCTCAGGCGCTCTTTTCGACTAACCCGGCCCTCGAGAACGGGCAATCAGTAAGTGATCGCTCTTTCCTGGGTGACGACCAGAACGTCGTAGACGGCGCTCTTTTTACGTCGTAGCTGGACGTGGAGCATCCATCCCGAGTCCTCGTCCGGCGAGGGTAGCTGCGAGAGGAGTGGCCGCCGTCTATCCCACGCGTATACGCCCCGTCCGCAGGTGTGGGACCTGGAGGGGGTGAGCGACGCACGTTTACCCGCGTTGGTTTGAACGCCGTGCTCGTGGAGCTAATTAACGGGTGGTCCGAGTGGGTCCCGGAGGTCTCGCCAAGGGGAACTGCCCGAGCGACGGTCCCATAGTAGGGTGTCCGCCCGCCGTGGGGCAACCCATAAAACCTTTCTTTACTCGATCCCAGACGGACCACGGGTCGTCCGTCGACCCGAGCACACCGGTCGCCGCCCATCGATGGGCTCCCGGAGAGTGTGAAGTATGGTCTCGACGCGAAGTTTTGGCGATTGGGCGTCACCAAATAACCGAGGCCCACCGGGCTCGCCACACTCGCCTCACTCAATTTTCGCTAGGGCGGCCTTATGCCCACTTGGTGGGATCAGCCTTTAGAACCCACAGCTTTCGGCTGGGCCCCTGGCATGAGCCATCGAGTTCTTGCCGTTTTGGGGCCTCAGCGACCCAAGGGGCCTCTCGCACGCGCCCCGGGGCAACCGTCCTGGCCAAAAGGCAGAGACCGAGAGGTCTCAGGATGCGCGGCCCGAGGCGGTGTCTTTACGGTTCTTGCGGTCTTGTCAGGATTAAATGCAGAGAGGAATTGGAAACGGGGCGTTACCTAGCACGGCAAACGAGGGCGTGCGCGACGCCTCATGCGAGGAGGTGTCTGCTTGATTGGCGCCCGCTCGGGTCGGCGCTCGCTCGGTGGCTGGCACGGCAAACGAGGGCGTGCGCGACGCTTCATGCGAGGAGGCGTCTTATTCGGTTGTCGCCCGCTTGGCCAGGCGTCTGTTTAGCTAGGCGTCCGCCCGGCTCCTATCGACAGGGTGCGGGGTCATTTGAGCAAGCCTCTTGCCCTTGCTTTCCCCGTCTTCCCGCATTTGCCTAAATCAAGAAAAAAAGACCGCAAGAGCAAAAGAGAGAAAAAAGGGAGGGAACCTCCAACTTTCTCCTCTCATCTTCTCACCACTTGTCTCGGAGATGTCATGGCCAGCGTGCTCCATCCAGCCAACAAGGCTGGCCGGTAAAGAAGGGGTTCCTGCCTCCGCGGGATATCTCGGGGTGGAGAGTGCCGACCGGGGCCGCCGCCCCCGCTCCGGGGGACGGCGAGGTCGTGGTGCCCGCCTCTTTCTTCGAGCGTGGATTCGGGCTCCCGCTGCACCCGTTCGTGCGCGGGCTTCTGCACCATTACGAGGTGGAGGTGCATCATCTCAACCCCAACGGGGTCCTTCATATCGCCATCTTCATCACACTCTGTGAAGTCTTCACGGGATCGAGCCCCACTGGGCGCTGTGGAGGCATTTCTTCCAGGCCCGACTGAGGAAAGACAAATCCTCGGATGTATCGGTGCCTGTCGGAGGTGTGGCTTTCTAGCTGCGCACGGGGCGCGCATCCGATTATATTGACGTGAAGCTGTCATCGTCCAACCGGGGGTGGCACTCCGAGTGGCTTTACGCCAAGAACTCAGAGGACAGCGCTCCGCCACACCGGCCGGCTCGGAGATGAAGCCCTCATGGGGTCGGGGTCGAACGGAAGGAAAGGAACCGAGTGGAGGTGATAACGGACGCATCAAGGCCCAAGAAGCGGGTCTTATCGGTGACGTCGTTGCGCGCGCATTCATGAAGATGCGCGCGTAGCCTCTCATGGATCGGCCGCTCCCAATGTTCAAATTTGAGGGACCGATCGACCCGGCAAGGATGATGGCGAGGAACTCCTCGTCGAGGTCGTATAGCGGTATCCGCCGCCAGGGCGAAGAGCGTCCGAGGTGGTGGCCGCCACCCCGAGCCATTTTCGCCCGAAATCGCCGAACACAGTAATTTGAGTGTAGCTTTCTTTCTCTTTTTTCTTCTCCCCTCGGTGTTGGCGTTTTTGCTCGATCGAGGTTTTACGCCCCGCACCGCCGCCAGGAGAGGGAGCCGAGGGCGAGGCCGCGCAAAGTTTGCGCAGATTGAGGCGAGCGCAAGAAGCGCAAAGAGGAGAAGAGGAGGCAAGGAGAAGGAGCGCAGCAAGAGCGCGCAAGGGACGTATCGGAGACCATCGCTGCGGGGTCGACTTCCACCGGCAATGCAGCGGAAACCGGGCGAAGATCCGTACCATGGGTATCTGTCCGATACGCCGACCGGCGGGGATCCGGTCGGGGGTCCGGCTCGGGAAGGCCTCGGAGTAGCATCGCAGCTGCAGCCACGTTCTGACTCGCGTAGGGGAAGAACTGAGGGCCATCAGATTCCTCCACCACCAGGGCGATCGGCGACGCGGCGCGCCGCCGCCAAGCACCAGTGGGGGTTCGGGCTCATCCTGCTCCAGGTCGGCGTGGAGCTTATCGAGCTCGGCCCTTCGGTCCTCCAGCTCTTTACGCTATCAACAAACTCGGCCAGCGCCGAGTTTGAGCGCTGGCCAAAGACGCTGCACCGGTATTCCTCCCCGCGCCTTAGTGCGCTGGATGGGAGCCCCAGAGTCGCGGGTTACGGCCGGAGTTGACCGTGTTCGCCATGTTGCACTCACGAGTGCCGCTCAGGTGGTTTGCTCGTGTCTGAGCCGGAGTCGTGGTGGAAGAATCTTCCAAAGACTGGGACGAGGCCGCATATAGCCCGCCATAGCCACGAATCGTGACTCGTGGAGGCGACGTGGTCGTCCTCCCGAGCCCTCGGGTGCTACCGCCAAAGACGGCGGGGCGCTTGTTGGGCTCTGGCCTGGGGGCCTGTAGGGGGGCCTCAAGTCGGAGGCCGGCGAGGTTGTCGGAGATGGAGCCCGGCTTCCGGCCTGGCTCGGTCTCGACGGCGACGGATCGAGCGCGAGCTCACCTGTTGAGTGGCGATGAAGTCGAGGAGCCGGCGGATTCGCCCCGACGAGACACGCCGTCGCCGGTGAAGAAAGCCATCGTGAGATGAATGGGAATCCGAGATGTCGATGAAGACGCGCAAAGCCCCTACCGGCGCACTAACCGCTTGCGTTTGAGCACCGCAAGTAAATTTGTAAGTCTTAAGGGCCACACGCTCCTCGTCCTCGAATGGTTAGACTCGAGAGCCTAAGGTGTATACCGGTTCAGCCGAAAGTCCCTACTCCGATTCGTGTGGTGGTATTGTATTGCTTTTGGTGCAAATGGTCGCACAAAGCGTTTAAGAAAGAACTCATCCTTCCTCTTTTTCTCTGTCCCCCTCGTCAGGGGCTCCTGCCCCCCCTTTATATAGTAGGAAAGGGCAGGTTACATTGAGAATTGGAAAAGGGGAGGTGGCCTATGCTAAGAGCTTCGGTCCTTCATTCTGGCGATTGGTCACTGCCTGCCTTGCCCACGCCGGGTCGGTAGTCCCGTTGGGCAGGGCAGTTAGCCGCTTCGTCGGGAAATGGCGCACCTGCCTTCTGTGAGCCTGGCGAGTGTTGACGTTGCAGTGTATAACGTTGGTACTACCTCGGGAGGGAGCGTGCCTTCGTATTGTACGTGACTGGTTGATGGGACCGGAAGCTTGACTTCAGCAGCCATTTATGCCATCTTGGGAAAGAGCCACCTGCTCCCGTACAGTCACTTCGATTGTCCCCGTCCGTGGGGCACGCGACCGTAGACCGGTGGAGGCTTTGACACGCAGCCCTTGGCGGAGGTTGCCTTGATTTGGTCAGAGTCGGGGGATCCCGTCCCGCCGCGGGGGTCGGGAGCCCTACTTGGTCGGGGACGCTCGTCCTGATCGGTCGGGGAGGGGCGTCCTTTGTGGTCCCACGGGTCCTTTGGTCGGTAATGGGCTTGGGGCAGCCTGCTTGTTACCCTGGGCCGTTGGGGTACCCCTGGTATGAGTATTCGTCACAAGTATTTTAGCTAAAGGTTTCTTGAGCTCAACTATTCATATAATAGGATTTAGCGATCATAACACTTAGGGTTATTGCACTAGGAGGACTTAGATGAAATGCAAGATGTAAAAAGAATATTTTCCCATATTATGGTAGACCATATCCTAAGGAACATTACTGACTTGATCTTCACAAAATTTGCATTTAGAAGAGATGCTTTGAGAGCTACCGAAGAGGCTTAAATGGTCATAAAACTGATGTTATAAAATATTCGGATTTCACTTTAAGTTTGCGACTATACTATACATGATTATTTACTTATTTTTTTTGGCATTAGTAGGGTACGACCCTAGAAGTATTTTAGAACTAGTTTTGCATTATGTTGATTTTAGCCGTGATGATTTATAAGCATATGAAGATTAAAGTCTTTTACAGAGGTAAAGCTTATGGTTTTCATGCCAATTAAGTTTCTGCATATGCAAACTATTGTGGCTATTATTCAAACATTTAAAAATTTAATAAATTACTCATTCTGATACATATTCATATATTTGTACAGCTATCAGATTCTTTATATATATATACATATATACTACCATAGATTATTATATGCACATATATTTACATTTGGGTCATATTCCATTCATATGGCTTATTCCAAATCAAGTTCATTTCTTAAATGTTTTGTTGCTGTATTCAAGACCTTTCAAAAGAATTAAATCAGCTTCATGGTCATTCTGGAATATATGTATGTACATATCTTTTACACTAGGGTCTTGTTCGTATTCATGAAATAATTCAAGTCAAAATTATTTCTTAAGTATTTTAGCTTACTCAGGTAATTTGCTAGCATAAAAGCATTTAGAAATCAATTCTACTCATTTTGGATTTCTTTTGCCAAAATTATGTATTTCTGACTATTTATAGTATTGCACTTAACCTTTATTAGGAAATAATTCAAACAAAGATGAAATTCAAATATTTTTATATATTTGGGTTCCTGGAAGGACAAGAATTTCAATAAAATTAGTTTCATTCAATTATCATATTATTTGCAATATTTATATGTATAGCCTATCTTTCAGCCTTTTCTTTAAATTTGAATTTCAAATTTGCCCAATGCTCTTTTTCAAAATATTTTTGCATATTCTGAAAGTAATTGATTTTAGATGAATTTATAATTTGGTTTCATCTTATTTAGATCTCAAATGCAAAAGTTATTTAGAAATGAAGTGCTTTTGTTTAGGAAATCCAGAGAAAATCAGAAATACAGCTTCCTTATATTGAAAGCGGTTTTTCATTTTCACGGGTTTTCTTTAAACTAGCCAACCGACAAGTGGGGCCGTCCGGTCAGTGAGATGATGCGGCTCTGTGCGAAGACTGTGTATGACATGTGGGACTCGCAGGTCATTGGCACAAAACAGGGGCTCAACTTCGCGGCTTACCGCCGGCGAAGCAGCTCCGGGGAGGTCCGGCCGCCGGTGCGGTGAGCACCAGGGAGCTGAGGCGCACTCGAGGGTGGCACCGATTCGGCCAGAGGTGTGCTACCACCGAGGTGAAGCGGCGGCCGAGAAGGTGTCTCGTCGGAGAAGATGAACAGATGTATTACGGATCGAATCGGTAGCACATTAGGCACCAATGGATGCTAGAGGTTCCATTTTCATACCTATTTCAGTTGGAGGAGGACCAGAATAGTGGGGCGTCGAGCAGCCGGCTATGAAGAAGATGACAGCGGTGGTGACGAGCTCCAGGCGATGTACTCTAATTATTTTTAAGGGGTTTTGGTCCTTGTAGCTGGTTTACGCTACGGTGTAAGTTAATTGGAATTCAGTTGAGCATTTTGTCGAAATTTCTATTTTCGCTCAAGCTCTGGGCTTCCTGGTAATGGCGGAATTGGAGAGACCTTCAGGCTCTTGGCCAGAATTGACAGAGGGGAGACGGAATAGAGAATGGCACAGTCCTATAGCAAGCATTGGGTGCTTTTTATAGCCGGGGAATCATAGATGAGCCTACCCGAGTCGAGAGCTCGGTAAGATTAGTCACGATGCTGCACAGGAGGAGGTATGGCGCTTACATAGGTCTGCAGGGGTGCTAGGCTAGGAGACTTGGAGTCATGCCATTGCTCAGCGTGGCAGAGAATTGATTGGGCAATGATTGCCGTGGCAGCAAAATTGATGAGGAAAGATTGCCGCGGCAATGTTTTGGCAGAGGGGAGGTGAACCTGGCGCCGCCCTGCGTTGCCCGAGTCTTGCCGTTGCAGCAGCAGCAACCAGTGAGGCAAACACCTTATATGAACGCAAGGAGGATTGCAGCGTCGTTACCCTGTGCTCTGACTTGACGAGGAACGGCTGTGGCAGGTAATGATTTCAGGTGCCCTTACGTGGCTTAGTGCAATGTATTTGGTTAGCATTCATGGTGGCAAGCTGGAAGCAGAGCATTGGCTTTCGCAGGCAAAGGAAGAAGAAGCATTGCTTGAACTCAATGACTGCCAAGTGGGGTCATCTACAGGAAATGTGCACTGCTCCATTGACAAGAGATGAAACTGCCTCATCTTATCCTGATCGGGTCATGATTTCAAGCCTTAAATGATCATAAATTATTTATGGGAAATTTTTGATAATTTTTATCAGAGACGGTTAGATAATGATCTTCATACTGTAGAAATTTTAGATGAAAATACTCTGTACAGAATTTATAAAAATTTGGACAAGGCACTGTGCACAAATTTTAGTTTTCTGTTGTTTAATTTTTTAAAAAATATCAAAATTATTTATTTATTTATTTTATATTTTACTGTTGATAAATTTATCCTTTCAGAAGATAATATAATTTTTTTGGCCCATGATAATGTCGGATTATTTTTATTTAAATATGACAAGTTTACTGTTGATAGTCAAGAATCATTAATTAGCTTTCATTTCATGTTTAAATGCTTTGATATGACTTTTTAAATTTACAAATGAGTCACTTGAGGTTTCCTGGTTTAGATAAAAATTTTATTTATTCTATTGCTATAATATTTTTACTCTTCTCTTTATCTATTATTTAAGTTTATATTAAAAGGATTTCTCCATTGAAGCAAAATCAAGAAAATCCAGGAAAAGTCAATAAAATCCAGAGAATTCAGAAAAAGCATCATTGAATATAATCAAATATTAAAATTTAATTTCTCATTGTTTGTTAAGTTTTGTATTGAAGAGAAGATGAAATCAAGAAAAGATTTTCTTTAAGAACCAATATTCAGGAAAATTTTTAGAATGGATAGAAATTTAAATAATATTATATTTTGAACTCATTTTTTTAGTTTGTTTATTTTGGGAGAAAAGTTTTGATATTGAATTTTTATCTTACTTGAAACTGGAATTCAAGGTTTTAGGACAATATAACATTTCAATTGAAAATTTTGATTTAAAATGAAATTTTTATTTAATTCCATTTTCAAATTTTTATTTTTCAAATTTTTTTTTTGAAATTTTCGGGATGTTACATACACCATCTTATGACACTCAGCCTCATCGGGGGGTCTTTTTTTTTAAGAAAATAATTTAACTACTAATTTCTGTTAGGGATTTAACTACGGTATGGATCACCAAAAAATACATTATGAAAGTAAATCCTATTTTCAAAGAAGTATACTTCATGAATATGATACTACCGAATCCATTTGCTCGATCTGGATAGTATTTTCCATATACTGATGATAATGAACATAAAATATTTTGACTAGAGGCGTTTTGGGACAACCTATAGCAGCAGTTTTTTTAGCCGAACCTCACACCTATACAAGTACTTGTTAGTATGTTCGACCTTTTCTTTTATTTTCTACTTTTTTTTTAACAAAATCCATCACAACTCACAAGATGACTCAGTAACAGGCCCATAGACATCGAAGTAAATGGACCTCAGGGCAGGGTCACAATTTCTTCTAACAGCCCAGCCCATGTAAGAACAGCCAAACCATTCAGACATTAAGGCCCATCGTCCAGAAACATTCAGGCCGAAGCCATAAGTCCACAACCAGTTGTACCAGTCTGACTTGACTCACAAGCCAGAGAGCACTTTAGGCCAGCTTCACACAAAAAGAAAAGAAAAGAAAGATGTGAAAATCGATCTAATTTTCACCTACAATAAATTATGTCATTAGTATCTTTCATTTATTTTCCATTAAGAATTGAGAGGATCAGCTCAAAATCAATAATGCTCGACCTTAAAGGATAGCAAAGTCGGATGATAATACTAGCCCTTTTCGAAATGAGAACACATGTAGCTACACTACTACAGAACAGACCATCCTTGTCGGCATATCACTGCCAGTTGGGCTAGAGCCGGCAGTGATAAACCTTGATAAAAGGAAAACATGTTAGAACGTGACACTAGAAACAACAGTGCTCGATTTTGACAGTATATTGCACGGACATATAAATCACAACGAATTATTGTATTTTATTAGAAGTGAATAAGACTACAATTACTCTTATCATTATTTTCAAATACCAAATACATAAACATTATCTCATTTCTAAGTCTTTGTGAAATGGATAATTGAATGAATAATTCGATCAGCATAAATTACAAGGTTATAAATAAACACTCTAGTCTACCACGCATGCATTTTATTATCAGAAATAAACCTTGCCACCCGTAGTTCTAAACATCACAATTTAATTGGATCCCAATTAAAAGCGTCAATATGCTATATCATAACCCACAAACACATTGGATTAATGAACACTACAAAAAAACACTCGAATTCAAACAATAAATCGAGGTATATGAACAAATAAATATTGGTAAAATGAATACTCCAAAGGCTAGCACATAATTGATTCAATAAATAACATACCCAGAATTTCATCTTAAATCTAATAATTATTACAAGAAAATCGTAGAATAGTTTTCACATCTGTACCATACATAAAATATTACAAATCAATCCATGTAAATTACAAAATTACAAACCAATCTAAAACATTTACGTAAAGACCTCTGTCCCTTTTTCCTTAGTCCTAAAGGCAGACAACTACACTACTACAAAAATACTTATATTAGACTCCTCATCATAGATGGTTTTGAAATTTTTTGTAAAACCGTATATGATAATTAAATATCACAGACGGTTCCATCAATGATGTGAATGGGAGTCATCACTGACCGTTTTTAAATAGAACCATCTGAAATATTAGATTATCACAGACGGTTTTTTAATAGAACCGTATGTGATAGCACTCCCTAAGTATATATCGTTCTAGGTTTTGTGCTCGCCGCACTCCTCAGCCAAACGAAATTGAAAACCATTCGTCTCCTTCCTCGTCCGTTCGGTCACACCCCTTGGCGTCCTCCCCCGTAGCGACCTCCCCGTCGGTTGTTCGCCTCCTTCCTCATCTATTCGGCCGCACCCCTCGGCGTCCTCCCCCGTGGCGATCTTCTCGTTGGCATCCTCCCCGTCGGTCGTTTGCCTCCTTCCTCGCCCATTCGGCTACACCCCTCGGCATCCTCCCCCGCAGCAACCTCCCCGTCGGCGATCTCCCCCTTAGTGAGCAAGTACACAACTCATATAACCATTTGTTATTGAATGTGAAGACTATGTCGACATGGTTGTTTTAATGCCTACACATAAAATTGTGTCCTGTCAATTCAAGTGCGTGCTGCACATAGAACCATCTGTTGTTGGATGTGATCATGTGAAGGCTATATTAACATGTATTGTTGTGTAAGCAATTTGTGGTTGCTTAGCTAACATTGTGTTGGCTTCTCCATTTTCCGTACAACCTATGGGTATTCCACTTAAGAGGTTCAACTCTTTTGTATTACATATTATTACTTAAGTACATGTTGTGTGAAATAATCCCAAAGGCAAGCAAAGCTTAGATCACATACCACATCTTGTTCATATGATATTTTCTTGTTATATGGCGTATATCCCCTTGTTGTCTGTTACGTTGAGAAACATATGCCTGATAGATGAATGTTAGTTAAAACATCCATATATAGTACTATGCCTGATAGATGAACTGCTCCCCTCTCATAGTATATGTTTGTTGCAGCTGGGTACTCTCTTTATTCCTATATGTTTCTGATCTAAATTAATTGAAATCTGATTTGGTAAAATAGACGATATGGAAAAGCAGTTGGATGCAAAACAAAAAACTTGAGGTGGAGATAGAACAACTGAAGGGAAAGTCTGAGTTTACCGAAAAGATTTATGAGATGAAAGAAAAACTGAAAGACATAGATGACAAATTATAAGATATCCAATCTCTTAACGTGGCACTTATCATTAAGGACCACAGGGTGAATGCAGAGCTAGAAGAAGCTTACAGAAATAATATAAAGGTTTCTAGTATTTAATTTGATATGGTTACTGATAATATACCAAGACACCCTTTTCACAACAACATGACCACTTTTGTAGGGATTAAGAGATATGACTGGAAGTCAATCGGTTATTGGTGTCAAACAAATAGGCATTGTGCCGGAGTTGTGGAACTTCAGGGAGAATCGAAAAGCCTCTGTGTGGAATCTATGGCACATATGATAGCAGATATGGAAAAGTCCCAAGATTTTCTTATGTTGATATATCAAATAATGTTGATTCAATGTATGCTTGTTAATATTTATGATATTATAGCTTGTTAATGTATTATCACCTGACATTATCCTTAATACATGAATTGTTAGTTTGCTATTATTATGATTGTTGGATACCTATACACTAGAAGAACACTTAGATACTATTTATAATCTTATTTTGATGGTGCATAATTTAAGAAGGTAAGAGTTCAATGCTTTATTTGCTTGGTTAATTGTCTAGCTCAATTTTGATTACATGACCCTGATGTAGTGGAGGTATGTGATATGTTTTTTCCCTACCTCTCTTGGCAGAACTTCCATAATTAGTATCTGTTGTTCGAAATTTTCTTCTCTTTATATATTTCTACAATTACATTTACAGGACACAACCAGTTATAGATTTTGCAATTGAATATCAAAAAATCCTAGATGCATTGAGGCAACAGCTTGTTTGATGAGGATGGTCTTAAAATATGAATATTTATAGCACTTTCATCACCTTTCTTATTCTAATATTGATGGATTCCAAGGCCAAATCCAATTTCATCCACAGTTTATCCTGAAAGTTGTCATTTTCTGATTTATCGCTTCCACTTCATCCTCATCCCCGAATGAGAATACCATAGGCAACCTATTTCCACTCTGGTCTTGTATAGGAGCAGGATCACTCTAGTCTTGTTCCTGCACAAGACTAGAGTGGAAATAGGCTGTCTATGATATTCTCATTCGGGGATGATGATAAAGTGGAAGATAAATCAGAGCATGACAACTTTCAGGACGAAATGTGGATGTAATTGGATTTTACTTTGGAATCCATCAACATTAGAATAAGAAAAGGGGTAAAAGTGCTACAAATGTTCATATTTTAAGATCATCCTCATTAGACAAACTGTTGTCTCCATGCATCTAGGATGTTTTGATATTCAATTGCAAAATTTATAACTAGTTGTGCCTTGTAAATGTCATTGTAGAAATATCTAAGGAGAATAAAATTTCGAACAACAGATACTAATCATGGAAGTTCTGCTAAGAGAGTTAGGGAAAAAATATCACAGACGGTTCTATTTATAAACCGTCTGTGATCAACACATATCATAGACGGTTCTAGTTAAAAACCGTCTATGATATGTGTTTTCACAGTCGGTAGGGAAACTGTTTGTGATATATGTCATATTATCACTGACGTATACTTACAGACGATTTAGAAAACCGCCTGTGGTGATATTTTCCAACTGTCTATAATAGTCTTCTCTATAGTAGTGCTAGCAACCAGCACCACTCTAGCTATGCCCTTACCAGATCTGCGCTACCCCCCCCCCCCCAATCATCACTTGTGCTTGCACAAGTGCGAAATAGGCATGTGGTAAGATGCATATTTTGAGACACATGCATGTATGCCACATGTATATTTTCTCTCTCACATCGCCAGTAGGACAGCTCGGCCCCAGCTGAGCCTACTCCATTTGACATACTCAAAATGGACTTCCAGCTAGAGGGCAAGGCAGGTGGCAGCCTGCATGACCAAGATTGCATGCAAGCCACCACATACACACGTTTGGGGGAAAAAACGCCGTGCATCGGTGTGCTAGCACCAGCGCGCACGGGAAGGCTCAAGTGGTGGCGGCTAGGGTTTCGATGGCTACGCCCTCTGATCTGATCCATTGCGACCACGAACTCCCTTTAAATAGCCGTCCTCTTCCTTGCGGTGGAACCCTACATTAGGGCCCAACTAAAGGACAAAGCTCACTTGGCCCATTAGTGACGAATCCAATCCGAACCACTATATTCCAACCCCTTAAGTGTGTGACTCTGTAGGTTCATGCATATTTGGACACGACTCGGAAACACCTTTTCGACCGATAATCGATAGCGGTCCCTAGCAGTATATATTGATTCCCACATATCCATAAAGCATCGGACGAACCTACTATAGTGTGATAATGTCATGTTCCCTTTGCTTCACGATATCAGATCGAGCTCAAGGCAAGAGTCATGTCATCCTATGACAAATCGATCTCTTTACTCATACCGTAGTGGAATAATTTATCTGGATTGACTTTCAATCACATTCAGCATAGCCATGCACTTCCTTAATCCATCTACCTCGAGGGGCCCAAAGATAACTCTCTGTTATATAGGAGGAACAAATTCCATCTTGATCATTCATATACCTCAGCATGTTTCATAGTAAACCCGAAAGCTTCCTTTATAACTACCTGGTTAAAGAGTAGCGTCTGGCAACTCCTAAGTAAACCATTACACATCTAGGAAACCAATGACGATCTCAGGTCTAAGGATCATACATACACTATGCATGAGACCAACTGATGACACATAAGAATATATAATAATTCTCGCAGTGTCTCATATGGGTCTATCCAACGCATGTTCTCTAACATGTGTCCACATTATTGATTAGATATCTCCATATCTCTATGACCTGTGAAACATGGTCATCAATCAATACATGTGCTGATCTATGAAACATAATCATCCTATATTATTATAACCGATCAGGGATAACTTGAATAACATCGATATATGTAAAAAGTTGCATGAACAAGTCACTTACTTGTTGATTAATCCAATCAATATTTATTCAAAGGACAAACAATTATATTGTTCCATAAACATAAGGCGTGATACAATCATCTCTATGATTGGCTCAAGGGCATATCACCAACAATGCTTTAATTCTATTAGCTAAAGAGATCATCTAATTTCATTGGCTAGTTCACTAAGAAGACAAATATATTAACATGGTGTGTGATCATTCACTTCGTCTATAATGGAAATCACAAGTAAACATCCCTGCATATTCTTTTTATTAACAACGTTAGTTAAAAGGAGCTCACCCACCTAGATCAAATCTTGAATTAATTTAAAGAATGCTTAGACTAGAATAATGGTAGCACAACATGCTTGAGTGGCAATTGACTCATGAGTTCACATATATTATAATGTAAACATTATGATGAATCAAACTAGCATTAGAATATGATTAGTAGTGGCTTTTATAGCTCTAAATGTTTTCTAGACATTAGATTGGTCTTATAGTAGGTTAGGCATAAGGCACATAAGCGCCATGCTGCATAACTTATGTTAATTCATGAAAACCTATAGCACAACCAGATGGACATTGTTATGATTCTAAATGACACACAAGTCTTGAATAAAATTTGTAAATCTGATCACGACATACGAGATACTATGAAATTAGACATATATTGCTTTCCACTAGATCACATGCACTATACATATTGCACTCTGTGAAAATGATAGGATTTACAACACACACCTACATTTTGGACTACTTGCTTAGATGAATACATTTTAACCACTTTAAAGGAATGTCACAATACATGATCTAGCTATAAATCATGGAAGTATGAATAGACAGTGGCACAATACTAGAAATTAGATAGAGGGTTAGATACATATGTTCTCAACAAATACAAATAGCACTAGCATGGCTTCCTAGGAACCAAAAAGTTGTGGGCTAGACCACTAAATTAGTTTGTTGATAAGGTAGCTTGACTACGACCACAATAAATCTGGAATGAAATTCTTGATCAAGACAAAAGCACACCTTAACTATTCATGGTGTACTCGTTAATATTAGAACACGAATATTGACTACTATTAAAAAGAACACGTAATATCAAGGATATGAGTAGAAGTAATTAACTACTTAATTTTTCTAATCTCCTCTACTGTTTTAGATTGATAGCAGTAAGAAATAGTATATATATGAATGACTTGATTATTGTATGTGTCCTCTAGACAAGCAGGTATATTGGTTAATGTAGAGAAGACTAGACCAATGCAATAACGCTACATCATGCTGGTAATTGACTAGCATAAAATAAATAAACTAGAATTCACACATACAACTCGCTGGTAATCACAATGACCACTAGTATGCATTTTTAGAACATTACCACAACTCAACATTAGTATTCAGTTTCACAATCACATATTTCAGAACACGCATATCCTCTACGTTACTCACACCAATATATGAGTCCCTGCTAATCATAGCCCAACACATTAACAAGAATCCATATTGATGCACACAAATGATGATTCAACTACACACAATCCGTACACCTACACATATGGTTGTGCTCTAATTTCACAACTATTGGGCATGCATTGCACTATGAAATTGATAGCTTGACTGGACATTTGAGCATTTAATCCAGTAGAAAGAGGGTAAGTGATACAGGGTTTGCTTGATCTTCACGGTGTAGGATTTGGATACTCATGTATTCTCTTGATGAACACTAGTTGATCCCCCACTGCCAGATGCAATGGGCTTGCAACTCTTTGATTTGCCAAAATCACACGTGTTGAACTTCACGGACACTGAGTGAAGTATATTGATCTCTCAATTCATAGTGAAAAGGTAGAATTATCTTTAAAAGAAGCCGCCCAATTCCCCCTCTCTATGTGCATGCAATGAGGAAGTACAAGAGAAAAACGCTTAATAGATGCAAAAGTAGCTATCTTATTAATCTGGTGTCTGATTTTTACAATGGAATAGATCTAAATATATAAAGAAAATACACAACGTGCGACCACACCTAACTGACAGAGAAAAATACGACAGCAATTAACCGATCATGATCGATCGTGATAGCACAGGAGTCCATCCTTAAAAAAATATTCTATCTCCAACTGTTGTAAACATTAAAAGTAAAGCCCTGTTTGGTAGAGCTCCAGATCCCAGCTCCACCTCAGATCTGAAACTTGTAGGCTAAAATAAAGTGAATTAAGTTTATATTTTTAGTCTAAAATGTAAACAAAATGACTCACCTAAACACTCTTAATATACCCACAGCTCCAGCCCCACATATCTGGTGGACCTAGGAATACCCAGCTCTACCAGATCCACGGATCTAGTGGAGCTAGAGCTGTTGACGAATACTTATAACAGGGGTACCCCAACGGCCCAAGGTGACCAGCCGACGGCCTCAAGCACAGCTCAAGCCCAACAGCCGCTTCCGACCCACTCACCGATCAAGCACTGCAAGGCCACACGGACTTCCCTTCCCGATCGACCGAGGAATGTCTCCACTGCGGGCTCCCGACCGCCACGAGACGCCCTTCCCGACCAATCGAAGGAAATGTCTCCGACCGAGCTAAGCTCCCGACCTCCTCGTGAGACGGCCCCCGCTCCGACCAGCGTGGCTCCCGACCCGCAGCAGGTCGAGATCCTCGACTCGATCGTGCCAAGACAACCCCTGCCAAGGGCCGCGTGTTTTCCCGCCAGTGCAACGAGCTCCCCGACATCTCCGACGCCAATGTCGTGGGAGCATTCATCTACGGTACCTCCTGCAAGGCCCTGGTGCACAAACTGGGCTGTCTCAAGCCCAAGACCACCAAGGAACTCCTCGACATCGCCACCAACCACGCCCGGTGAGGAGGCAGGGGCTATCTTCGAAGGAGGAAAGGCCCAAGAAGAGCCCGTCCGAATCGGATCCTTCCGACCGCTCCGACAAGCGGGCGGCATGGAAAACAGTCCGCGAGCCCTGTGGTCGCCATCGCCGATCGCTCGCCAGCGGCGCGCGACCGACCGCCGCTACCGACCACTTCGAGAAATTGATGGATGCCCGTGCGTTCAACCACGGGTTCCCGTCAAACATAAGTACCGGATCGCGAAGTCTCGAGGCACTTCCTTTCTGCGCCCCACGACGCCACGGGCAAAGGAAAGAAGCGACCACGGCCCCACGGGCCATGGAGAAGAAGGCGACGACGAGTTCCCGAATCCGACGGCCGCCTCATGATCTTTGGCGGGCGGCGTGCTACGCCGACAAGCGTCGGCTCAAACTCGCCACCGTGAGGTCCACACCGCTTCACTAGCCGTCCCTCAATACCTCCGGTGGTCGAATTTCGGTCACCTTTGATCGGGCCGATCACCGACCACGCCCCCACCGAAGATACCGTGGTGGTCGACCCCATCGTGGGAAGAAGCGCCACCAAGGCGCCATGGATGGCGACAGCCCTCAACATCCTCTACGTGGAGACGCCGACGCCATGGGGATTCCTCGCTCGAGTCTCCGACCGAGCAAGGCTCCTTTCCACGGCGTCATCCTCGCCGCCGAGCCCATCCGCCGGCGGTCGACTTGCCCGTCACCTTTGGGGAACCAGGAATTTCCGCACCGAGACCTCACTTTCGAGGTTGTGGATTTTTCCGGCTCCTATCACGCCATCTTGGGGCGGCCATGCTACGCCAAGTTCATGGCAGTCCCCAGCTACGCCTACCTCAAACTGAAGATGCCCGGACCACGAGGAGTCATCACCGTGGCATCATCTTTCCAGCTTGCCTACAATCTGCGGCGCGCGGTTAGCCAGAGCTCGCCTCGGCAGTCATCGCGTCTGCCGAGCTCGACAACCTCTGGAGGGAAGCCTCCGAGTCCGCCCCCGAGTCCAGCAAGTCGGGGGTGGGATCCTTCAAGTCCGCCGAGGACACAAAGAAGGTCGCGGTCGATCCCTGCGATCCGACCAAGACCGTCCGGGTCGGAGCCACGCTCCCCGCCAAATAGGAAAGCGCGCTCGTCGGCTTCCTCCGCGCCAACAATGACGTCTTCGCATGGAGGTCCTCCGACATGCCAGGAATTCCAAGGGAAGTCGCCGAGCACTCCTTGAGCATCCGACCAGGCTCAAAGCCGATCGCCCAACGCCTGCGCCGCTTCGACGAGGAGAGGCGCAGGATCATAGGGGAGGAGATCGCCAAGCTTTTGGCTGCAGGGTTTATAAAAGAGGTCCGCCACCCCGAGTGGTCGCCAACCTCAATACTTGTTAAAAGAAAAATGGGCAATGGAGAATGTGTGTTGACTACACAAGTCTCAACAAAGCGTGTCCCAAGGACCCGTTCCCCTTGCCCCGCATCGACCAAATCGTCGACTCCACCGCGGGGTGCAAGTCTCTTTCCTTTTTGGATGCCTACTCAGGCTACCACTAGATAGCACTGAAGGAGTCCGACTAGCTCGCGACTTCCTTCATCACGCCGTTCGCCTGCTCGTTACCTTTCTTACAATGCCGTTCGGCCTAAAGAACGCGCGCCACGTACGGCGATGTATGCAAACGTGCTTCAACAACCGATCGGCCGCAACGTTGAGGCCTATGTTGACGACATCGTCGTGAAGACCAGGAATGCGCACGACCTTATTGCCGACCTGGAAGAAACTTTTGCGAATTTCTGACGGTTTCGTATAAAGCTCAACCCCGAGAAATGCGTCTTCGGGGTCCCCAAGGGGAAGCTGCTCGGCTTCATCGTCTTTGAGCGAGGAATCGAGGCCAATCAGGAGAAGGTCTCGGCGATCGCAAGAATGGGCCCGATTCCTAATCTCAAAGGGGTCCAGAGGCTAGCAGGGTGCCTTGCCGCTTGAGCCGTTCGTGTCTCGCTCGGCGGCGAATGCGACTCTGTTGCTCGCTCAAGAAATCCGACCGCTTCACTGGACCCGGAGGCTCAGAAGCCCTCACCCGCTGAAGGCCTTCCTATCCTCACCTCCAATCTCGACGCCTCGCACCAGCGAACCGCCGCTTCTACATCGCCGCCATCGCTCAAGTCGTCGGTCGCGCCCTTGTGGTGGAACGAGCGGAGGAAGGCCGTGAACTCAAGGTACAACGGCCAATCTACTTCATCGTGAGGTTCTTTCCGAGTCCAAGGCTCGCACCGCAGTGCAGAGCCGCTCTCGCGGTGCTCACCGCCAAGAGAAAGCTCGTCCATTATTTCAACCAGCACGCCATCACTGTGGTGACCGCATCCCCGCTCGGCGAGATCATCCACAACCGCGACGCCTCGGGGAGGATAGCCAAGTGGGCACTCGAGCTCAGCGGTTACGGCATAACGTACGTCCCTCGGACAGCGATCAAGTCGCAGGCCCTTGCAGACTTCATCGCTGAGTGGACCGAAGCCCAGGCGCCACCAGTAATCGAGGACCCCGAGTACTGGATAATGTACTTTGATGGATCCTACACCAAGAACGGCGCGGGCGCAGGAGTCGTCATCATTTCTCCACTCGGGAACAAACTTCAATACGCCATCAGGTTGCTCTTCGACGCGACCAACAACATCGCCGAGTCGAGGCTCGCCAACGGTCTCGGATCGCCGCCGACCTCGCGCTCGCCGACTCTGCGTCCACGGGACTCCAAGCTTGTCGTCGACCAGTCATGAAGGCTTGAGCCGCGAGACGCCCGTATGGTCGCATACCGTCGGAAGTGCGCAAGCTCGAGGAGCGGTTCAAGGATTTCGAGCTCCACCACGCCTACAGACGCCACAACGGTGAGGCCGATTGCCTAGCCAATCTTGCCTCCAAAGAAAGGGTCGATCCCACCGGGATCTTCGTCTGCGACCTCCAAAGAACCTTCCATCCAGTTGGACTCGATGGCCGAGCGGTCTCCCGATTCACCTAGCACGGTCACCCCGACCGCCGCGCGGTCGGGCGCAGACTTGGTCGGATCAAACCGCAGCGTGCTGGCAGCTGACCGACTGGAGGAAGCTCTTCATCAATCGTTTGACGGATGGGTCGCTCCCCCCTGACCCGACCGAGGCCCGGCGCCTCGCTCGGCGGGCAAAATCTTCGCTGGTCGGCCCGGACCTTTACAAAGGAGTCCTCCGGTCCTCCAGAGGTGCGTTCGGCCGACCAAGGGAAGCAATACCGCCGATATCCATGGCGGGTCTGCGGCCACCATGTCGCACCCGATCCTCGTTGGAAAGGCCTTTCGACAAGGTTTTTATTGGCCGACCGCGTGTCTAACGCCAAGCGGTCGTGCGCGACTGCGAAGGGTGCCAATTCTTTGCCCGGCAGACACATTTGCCGGCTCAAGCCTTGCGACGATCCCCATCACTTGGCCGCTTGCGGTTGGGGACTTGATCCGGTCGGCCCTTCAAGAAAGCGCCGGGGCTTTACTCATCTCCTAGTCGCGGTGGATAAATTCACCAAGTGGATAGAGGCTGCCGGTCGTGAACGTCCACGTCGGTACAAGCGACCATCTTCTTCCGCGACATCATTTTTCGGTTCGAGTCCCCAACTCTGTCATCACCGACAACTAACGCAGTTCACGGAAAGGAGTTCCTCGAGTTCGCGGCGACTTCAACATCCGTGTCGATTGGGCGTAGTGGCCCATCCACGGACTAACGGCCGGTCGAACGTGCAAGCGGCATGATCCTTCAAGGACTCAAGCCACGGATCTTCGATCGGCTCAAGCACTTCGCGGGCGGTGGGTGGCCGAGCCGCCTCCGTCCTCTGGAGCTGCGGACCACGCCCACCCGAGCGATCGGGTTTACACCGTTCTTCATGGTGTTCGCGCCGGCCGTCTTGCCAATGCACAGAGTATGGCGCCCAAGACTACAAGCCGATGAGGCTCGGGGCTCGCCTGCAACAAGACGCCATCGACCACCGACGAGGCACATGGCGTGGCCATCCCGTGATCGACCAAATATCAACAAGCTCGCGACGCTACCACACCGCCAGTTCGAGGCGATCCTTTAACGCCGGCGACTGGTCTGCGCGGATCCAAACCAAAGAAAGACAAGCACAAGCTATCGCCGCTCTGGGAAGGCCCTTCACCGTCGTAGAGGTTCTCCGACCTGGCACCTTTCGACTCAAGGACGCCGACGGTCGCATCCTTCCGAACGCTTGGAACATAGAAAAGTTAAGGCGATTCTATCCCTAAACTCTTTTCTTTTTCCCTGGCGTAGTCTTTACCTTTATCTTTCCGAGCACCTGGTCGCCCTGCGACGCTCGGGGGCTGCCCCTTGGTGCCCCCGTTCAGGCCGCCTCTAGTCGACGTTTATGCGGGTCGGTGACCTGACTAACCATAAGGTCAATCCCGAGCGGTAACCCTCTCGACCCAAGCGTTACGGTCTACGCCCCAGCGGCTATGGTTGCTAAGTAGCGCTTCGCGGAAGAAGGAAGTGCCCGAGTGGAGTGACCTTTTAGTCAGTCGGGAACACTCCTCCCCCGCGCAAACTCGGCTAGCTCGCGCGCTCATGCGGGTCGGTGACCTGACTAACCATAAGGTCAATCCCGAGCGGTAACCCTCTCGACCCAAGCGTTACGACCTACGCCCCAGCGGCTATGGTTGCTAAGTAGCGCTTCGCGGAAGAAGGAAGTGCCCGAGTGAAGTGACCTTTTAGTCAGTCGGGAACACTCCCCCCCCGCGCAAACTCGGCTAGCTCACGCGCTTGTGCGGGTCGGTGACCCGACTGGTCACGAGGTCCTCCCCAAGCGGTAATCCTCTTGACCCAAGTGCTATGGCCTACGCCCCAGCGGCTAAGGTTCTGACACTTCGCGGAAGAGGGAAATGCCCAAGTGGAGCGATCTTTTGTCGGTCAGGAACACTCCTATCCCTCACAAGTGCGCATAATCACGAGTAACCAAGATTCCTATCCTCTTAGCCCCTCTCGAAGCAACCCGACCTACGCATAAGTGACCTTTGCTGTCCTTAGAGCTATGGCCGGTCAAACGTTCGCCAAAAACACAAAAGGGGCAAGGGGCGTACTGGAACTTGTTAACCTTAAAAATTGCTTGCGAGCATGATAGTCTTTACAAATTAAAAGAAGGTTAAATCTAACTGTTTTGTCCTTCCTCGAGGGCGACCTGCGGCGAGACGTGGCTGGCGACCTCCCGAGCGTACGGCTCTACCAGGAGCTCGAACCTGTCGATCTCTCCGTCGGTCCGGTTCCCGGCGACGCCACTGCTCACCACCGCGAGGTCAATACCATCGTAGTGCGAGATGGTGTTGACCAGCGCGGAGGAAGCTCCAAGCGCCGCGCCGGCAATCACCGCCTTCTCAACGCGCTCCGGAACTCGGGCTAGCGAGGGCGCCAGAGCGCTCGGGCCTGCTGCGGCTCCAAGGACCAGGGCGCAGACGTCCTGGCCGGCCCTGCGAAGGGCCTCCAGTTCCGCGGCCAGCTCAGCCCGACCGTTTTCGGCAACCTCCAGCGCCGCCAGAGCCACGTCCCGCGCCGTGACCGCTTCATCACGGGCCTGCTGGGCGTCCTTCCGTTCCTCAACCGCGAGGCCAAGCTCTTTTGCACCTCTGTAGATGGCAACGACGCCAGATGATCACGACTTACGAAAAGTGCCCACAGAATTAAATAAGAAGTTGAGACCCTTACCGGCCGCGGAGTTCGCCAGGTTGCCAACCTCTTGCTTGACCGCCTCGTAGGAGGTCTTCAAGGAGGACAGATCCTTCCGAGCGGCCTCCCGCTCGGAGCGGACTCGGTCGGCGTCCTTCCGAGCCTGGTCTCGCTCGGTCCGCAGACGGTTTGCCTGCGCTTGCGCGGCCCCCTGGGCAGTGGTGGCGGCATCCCTAGCGACGGTGGCCTCTGCCAAGGAGGACTCGAGCTCCGCCACCTTCATCCTCAGGGACTGGGCCCCCAGGCGCTCATCGAAGAGAGCCTTAGCGGCCCCCTCAAGCTCCTGGCGGACCTTCGCCGCCTCCGACCGCCTCACGCTCAGCGCCTCTTGAGCTAAGCGCAACTCAAGGCGCAGTCGGTCGCGTTCTTCCACGACAGCCGCCCGCTGGCTGTCCGAGCAAGCCCGCAGATGCTGCAAGGTGATGACTAACCGTTAGTCTCACGGCGCACGACCACGTCCCCGGTGAGCCCTTGCCTCCTTAGGGACCTGATCTGCTCCACGATCAGGGCCACCTTGTTCTTCTCTCGCTTCTCGGCGCCCAGTTCCTCCTCCCCACCACGGAAGTTTGCCGTGAAGAAGCGGGCGCTGCTCTCCGACGCTCGAGCATAGAACCACTCGGCGCCACCCCTTGTTGGACGATGGCAGCTTGACTCGAGGTACTCCGTGCTCCGGCGGACCGGCCGAGGGCGAGCCACCAATGGCGCCGCGGCGTCCGTCGGCTTGTCCTTCCAGAGCCTCGCTTGAAGAAATGCCTCCTAACGCCCAATGCGGCTCGATTCCCGTGAAAGCTTCGCAAGGGTGATCAATATGGCGATGTGGAGGACCCGCTTGGGTTAAGATGGTGCGCCCGCTTTGTAATGGAAGAGCAGCCCCGGACGAACGGGTGCAACGGCAAGCCGGCGCGCTCGAAGAAAGAGGCAAGCACCACGACCTCGTCGTCCCCGGCGGGCGGCCGCCCCGTCGGCACCCTCCAACCGGAGAGATCTTGCGCAGGAGGAAGCCCTTCTTCACCAAGCCAAGTGCGCGATCAGTGCAGGCGAGCACTCCGCCACGACATCTTTGCGAAAGAGGCGACGAAAGCGAGGAGAAGATAAGGCCGAGTTTTCTTTTCCTTGGCTCTTTGTTGATCCTTTTGTCTTAGGGACGGAGGCGAGGAAAGCAAGCAAGCGTAACTACTCAAAGCGCCCGACAGCGTATATATAGAAGACGAGCGTCGGCCGACCGAACAGCGCCGAGCGGCGTCGTGCCCACTCACGCCACTGGTAATTCCGGTTTCCAATTCCACTCGCATTTAATCCCGACAAAACGGCAGATCCATAAAGTCGCCACCCGGCGATCGTCTAACCTCTCGGTCTCGCCTTGAGGCCGAACGGTTGCTCGAGGCACGCGCGAGAGGCCTACAGGCAGCTGCGCCCCGGCGGCAAAAGCTCCGTGGCTTGCGCCGGGGCCCAGCTAAAAGCTGCGGGTTCAAAAGGCCTACCCCACCAGATGGACGTAAGGCCGCCCAAATGAACTTGAGCGAGGGCAAGTATGAGGTGAGCCCCACGGTGGGCCTCTGTTAGGTCGGTGACGACCCAATCACCTCTACTGCGTCCGAGACCATACTTCACACTCTCCGGAGCTCATCGATGAGCGACGGCCGGTATGCCCCACGGGTCGGCGAACGACCCGGGCCCATCGGATTGAGTAGAAAGGTTTTTATGGGTCGCCCACGCCAGGCCAGGACACCCTACTCGGGACCGTCCGCTCGGAAGGGTTCCCTTGGCGGACCTCCCAGACCCACTCGGACTACCTATTATAAGCTCCACGAGCACGGCGTTCAAACCAACGCGGTAAACGCGTCCGCTCACCCTCCAGGTCCCACACTGCGGATGGGGTATACGTGTGGGATAGACGGTGGCCACTCCTCGCAGCTCCCTCGCGGGCGAGGACTCGGGATGGATGCCCTACGTCCTGCTACGACGTAAAACGAGCCTACGTCCAGCTACGACGTAAAACGAGCCTACGTCCATAAAGAAAAAAGAGATTTCATTATAGGCCAACAGGCTCGAACTTTACACAACTTTGCAATATAGTACTCGACAGATACAAGAATAGTTACGCTACACTACGGCAGGACCTCCTCCGCGCCAAAGCCTTTTAACATCCGTACGGCATCGGCGGCACCGACGGCATGTTGGTAGGCCCTTGCCTGGTCGACGGGACGGCCGCCGCAGCTGCGGAACGGTACGCCGATGCGCCTCCTGCCGTTCAGCGACATCGACGCAGCCGCACCAACTACAGTCGGCGTCCTCGCGCCATCGCCTCTAGGAGGGCCCCCCTTGCTACCTCGAGTCTCGGGACGACCTCGAGCAGCGCATCGACGGCAGCAGCATCACGGGCTGCAGCTTCTTCTTCCGGTTCGCCATCGCTGGTCGAACTCAAATTTCAAAGCTCACCAAAGGGTCTTCTTCTTCTACCCCGACATCATCACCAAAACCGAAGACTAAAGGGTGCCCGAAGCCATATCAAGAAAACAAAAGGATTCTCGTCTAAAGGTTTATCCTCAAACAAGCCATAGCATCCTTATATACCCGACGGAGGAGGTTGAACGTCTCTGAATGAATGCAAGCATCGGAAAACGGCGCCCTCCACCGAACCCGGCGATCCGAAGACGAGCGGCGAGGCGCCGGATCGTCGCGCGCATGCACAACGAGGTAATTCAAAGCCCCGGCGGTTCAATGCCCTGGCGAATTCGAGGCGGCCGTCGGATGCATTGGGGCACACCTGGCACAAATCGTTTGACCTAATCGAACGGGCCAACCACTCGGGCCCAGTCACCATTCTCATCCAAGATCAACCCCGACCGAATCTGCCAAATCACTCGGGGTTCGGGGCTCTTGACGAATACTTATAACAGGTACCCCAACGGCCCAAGGTGACCAGCCGGCGGCCTCAAGCACACTCAAGCCCAACAATCCGCTTCCGACCCACTCACCGATCGAAGCACTGCAAGGCCACACGGACTTCCTTCCCGACCGATCGAGGGAATGTCTCCGACCACTGCGGGCTCCGACCCCGCCACGAGACGCCCTTCCGACCAATCGAAGGAAATGTCTCCGACCGAGCTAAGCTCCCGACCTCCTCGGTGAGCGCCCCGCCCGACTAAGCGGGGCTCCCGACCGCAATGTGGTCGGGATCCCGACCGATCGTGCCAAGACAACCTCGCCAAGGCGCGTGTCGAAGCCTCTACCGGACAAGCGCCACGCACTTACCGAACGGGTCAATCAAAGTGACTATACAAGGCGGTGGCTCCTTCCCGAGAGGGTTTAATGATCGATCAAGTCATGCTCCCGATCCCCATCACCGGTCACATACAAGATGCGAAGACACGCCTCTCCCGAGGCAACACCCACGTCAGCGCGACAACGCCAACACCGTAAGGTTCGCAGAGGCGCGTACGCCATTTCGGGAAATACCTAACCGCCGACCGACTAAGCTATCGACCCGGATGGGCAAGACGAGCGATGATCGGTCAGTGAACGAAGGACCAAGCTCCTAGTGTAGGTCATCTCGCCCTCTCCCAATTCTCGATGTAACCTGCCCCTTCCTTTCGTATAAAAGGAGGCAGGAACTCCCGTAGAAAGCAGGAGAGAGCACCATCAAACCCATCTCGCTAAGTCATTGGCACTCTCGCTTGTAAACTTTGTGCAGTCATCTGTACTGAAGAGAATACAACGCCACCACACGAACTGGAGTAAGGATCTTCGGCCCGAACCAGTATACATCTTGGACTTCTGAGTCTAACCATTCAGGGAGTGGAACGCGCGACCCCTTAGACTTACAAATTTACTTGTCGGTGCTTGAAACGCCGACAGCTGTACTAAACACAGCCTAAATATGAGTTGTACGGCTCCTTGATTCATCAATGTAGAAACAATTAAGTAATTTAGTAGAGTCATGCGCACTGTAGCATGATTAGGTTGCTGTAGCAGCGAAGTCCTATAACGTCACGTGTGTTGTTCCGGGTCACGTATCTTCTGCGTCCAAACTCAAAATATAGCAAATAATGTATCTGTATCGATCGGCTCGAGGAGATCTTCGCAATGGTGCCATTTGTTGTGACATGCAACATTTATTTCTTTGGAGCATTCAGTACACATGTTCACTTTAGGTTTGTACAAATCAAATATGGCCATGTATTTAATTAAATAAAATAGTAGTAGCTCTGTATCTCTATGTATGATAATAAAATACCTAATAAAATTAGAGTTCACCTGCTAATATTAAATGTGGCTTAATAATTCTTTCCAATCAAATAAAATATTTAACTGAAAAGTGTTCAACGCGTATGTGTCCGTATCAGTAAGAGAGTAGAATAAAATAACATTTATCTTGCGGATCAGGGTAGAAGCAGTGTAGTGGGGAGCTCGATGTAGCCCATAGTCTTGGACACGGTGGCCGGCATGGGGTAGCCATTGTGCTCCTTAGGTACGCAAGGCCGCGTCGAAGGCAGCGTTAACACAATCATGAGACTGCAGCCGTTGGCATAGCATGGAGGCAATGTCGGTCGACCAAGCCGTGACGGCCGATGGAGCGACCTAGTGCGGTTGCGCACACGCACACACAGAGCTAGGTAGGAGCTCGATGAATAAGAGGGTGGTGTGTCAGTGCCAGTTGTTGTCATCAAAGATGGTAGCAAGGCCACAGAATCGAGGAAGATGGCCGCATCCATTCAGGTTTCGCGTCACCGAAGTTGTTGAAGGAGCCAACGCATGTGGATGTTAGGAGGAAGTAAAGGGAGGAGAGCACACCATGAGGAAGTGGTCATTGGCGATAGAGGTTGCCGAATTTAGTAGATCAAAGCTGATTTTAGGGGCATAGATGATTTTAGACAGTAATGGCAGAGGTGCATGGTAGGAATAGACAAAGATAGTAGAGAGGAGTAGGTGGCTATCACCGGCAGCGATGGAGGCCATAGGGGATGGTAGATCAGGGTGACGTCGTGGTAGGCCCGAGGTGGCAACATTTTAGGAGGTGGTGGTTCAATTGGAGGGAAATGGAGGTGGAGTCGCGAGGAAGGACACTAAGCATCTCCATAGATGGCGGGGAGAGTTAGCGCAACTAGTGGATTTGGTGGTGGCAACATTGGGTGGTGAGAGCAAGATAAATGCATGAGAGAGGGAGTTAGGAAAGTAAAGTGAGGGGAGAGAGAGGGAGAGGACAAGGTTAGGTTAGGGTTAAGAGGGGAGGTGACTGCATGGGCTCAGATTGGGCTAGCTAGCCAGATGGCTGGGCCGAGCACATTCGAATGAGCCAAAATTAAGAGAGCGTGGGCCGAGAGGGTTGTGTTTTAGCCCATTTGAAATAGTGCGTCTTGTGAATTGTTTTCTTTTTATTTTCCTGTCGCATTTACACGTACACCCCTAAATTAAATTGATATGATAATTAATTCTAAAAACAGTAAGAATTATTCACCTTGTAAAACCCTATTAACTGGGAAATTACACAACAAGCATGAATAAGGTTTTGCACCATACTTAGGAGTTAGGAGCATGCATGACTAAGGTTTTGCATCATGTTTAGGAGGTAATTAGGGAATGCTTTAAAACTTAGATTTGAATTATTGTAAGCAGTTGATATCAAGAGTTGCCTAGGACAGATAGGAACATTTTTAGTGCCAACAAGCTAGACAGATCTTACTCAGGCAAGTCACCCTTTGATCATGTCTTCTAAACTGATTTTGTGGGTTGCGAGTTGTTTTGGTATTATTGCATGTTAACCAAAAGTTTAATTTCTAAAAGTAATTAAAACATGTAAAGTGGATCAGGTTGATCCATTGGGTCATATTTATGAGGCTAGACCGAGGAAGCCCAATAGTAATGCTATAACCCGGGTAGGGTTATGGGACTATTTTGT
This sequence comes from Otatea glauca, assembly GCA_036346275.1. Lineage (NCBI taxonomy): Eukaryota > Viridiplantae > Streptophyta > Magnoliopsida > Poales > Poaceae > Otatea > Otatea glauca. Next base: position 25,576,518 of record CM070712.1, on the reverse strand, counting down.
GGGTAGAGGAGTTTGGGGTCGGGACTCGAAATAGCCTAGGTAAGGTTGTGTTGTGGAAGTCAGGTCTACTCTACATATGATATCACTTAAGGACATGGCCATATTGATCGTAGACCTAGAATGGGACAGGCTAAATTGATTAACCATGCCAAGTAGCTACCTCTGCAACGGGTGAGGAGATGGCTATTTCTAGGTAGGGACAATCACGCTTGGGCGAGACTACCAGATAGGGGTCTTGGCTTGCGAGATTTTAGTAAGTCAAGGTGGAGTAGTGGTTACGACCACTATAATAATTCGGCTTGTGCCAACTGGGTGGTGTTCAGAGTATGGGCTGGCTAAAGATTATGGTTCATTAGCTTAGTCGTGCGCCAAAGGTATTGCATACGTTGCCTGGACATTTTAAGTTAAGCGATACTATGGAAAAAGTAGTACACCACTTATCAGAGTAAAATATGATATTACTCCTAGATTCTAGTTTGGAAGTGCGTCGTTTGGGTTTTCATCTAACACAAGTTGTAAGATCCCACGTCACTCTACGTTAGTAGATTTCTAAATTAAAATTTGCCCTTTTCCAACAAATGGGTAATGATATCTTTTATTTTGGATATGAAGTTACTTTTGCAAAACGATTTGGTGGCCGAGAGTATGTATATATTAATGCATGACTTGTTGCGTACTTTTATACTCAAACTTGCTTTATTTGTTGGTTTTTAGACCCTGTGATATATGCTAACAATGATGATATAAATGTTGATACTCATGATGATGTTGGCTTACGACTATGGGAAGTTGGTGACCAAGACCTCGAGGAATAGAATACTGTCAAGAGGGATGGCTTTAGAAGACTTTGAAATAAATAGGTTGGGCGGTGTAGTGTCACCTTAGCCAAACATAAGGAAGCACTATATGTGACATATGACCGAGGTATCATCCACAAAATGGTGAAAGATTCTAATTGCATGCTACCGTTTCCTTAGCTGATCCTAGCACAACTTTGTTAGGTAACGATCTTCGTTATATTTGACCAAGTCAAGCATAATGGGGACATTACAAAAGAGACCATTTGTATACACCGACCAATTTGTTACGCAACTGTTGGTTATAAAAATATTTATTAATTCTAATAAGAATACGCCTTTATGTCTCGAAGAACAATGCTTTCAGTTAGCTAATATTTCCAAAAGTAGTAAAATAAAAGTACTATGAAACACCAAATATAGGCATAAGAGACGCTACTAAGAAAGGTTTTTAATTTGTCAACAAAAAATAAAGCGGTTTAGGGTTGTTTAGGAAGCCACAAAAACTATATTCCTCCTCTTTCGAAGAGTTCAAGCTTTTTGGTTGATTCAAGTTAAAGCACAAGGCATCTAAAACATGGTTGAAATACATCAATGAAACCTCAATAGTACCTAAAACGAGAACGTATTAGAAAGAGTGCTCGTCCCTCCGGCCTAGGTTCGATCCTGAGGATCGAACAATACGCTTATCACCAAAATACTTAAAAACGAGTACACACGCGTGTGTATTAAGTGGGATAGCACATTTTCGCACTCCGGAGGTCGTAGAGCCTCGATAACTTTCTTAGCGTGTGTAAAGGGCGCGCACGTGTGTGTACGTGTGGTATGTGAGTATGATATGTATGGGTTGTGTGTACACCTTGTACTCCTAAAAAAATTACACATTATTCTCCCAAAAGGGGCATCATATATAAAAAATGGAAGCACTCAAGGCAATCCCAATTCCCAAGCTCCTAGATAAGCATGGACAAAGAGTGCATGCATATGCATCCTCTGTCTTGCAAGTATTGCAAGTGTGCTGAATAGTATGCATGTAGGCCTCTTTGGTTTAAGGGAAATTCAAAGGTAAAAAATGGAGGAATTCAATCCATAGGAAAAATTCCTACGAGAGGTATTTGATCTTGTAGGATTGCTTCAAAAGAATTTCATAGGACAGTTTGGAGGAATTATAGCTTGAGGTCTAACCTATATTAATTCATTTGGGAGTTCCAATACATCTTTTCTCTTCTTCTCTGTATTCTCTCTTTAATTAATTAACATTTAATCTCAAAATTACTGTATTTTCCCTGTGTGTCATCCAAACACATCTTTTAAACAAACCATATGATTTTGTTTCATGCGGGATTCAACAAGTTATGACATTTCAATCCTTTTTTTTATTCCTGTGTTTTTATATTGATGCATTCCAAAGAGGCTAAATTTTATTTAGAATCTTATATGTGCATTTTTTTCCATTTTCCTTAAAACCTTTATTTCCCCATTGTTAGGTCGTCCTCTAACCCTATTCACTTTTTTCTATAATGAACTCCACATTTGGCAAAAGGTGTTTTTCTTGATCCAATGCCCTAATATAGGTATCAAACTAAGGCCACGCTTCTGATGGATGCTTGCGGCAAGATTTTTGTGAGAATTGTACTAATTCATGTAAAATACATGAAACACTAGTAAAATTTTACATTTCAAACATCACCTAGAAGAAAATTACTCCCTCCGCTCTGAATGCATGTTAATCTAGATTTTAAATTTTATTTCTAAATACATATCATTCTATAATTTTAAGACAACTTTTAACTATTTTTTATTTTGTATACCCCATGATTTATTATTCTCAATGTTTTTTATTAATATATATTAGAGTAACACACATCATCCAAGAGAGTAATAAGTGAGCTAACGAAGTAGAACGACTTGACCATTTCTACACGTGCTTTGATTGAAGTGTAAAATCCTAAAACATTATCTGTTCAGTAAGGAAAAGAGTGACAAACGAGGCAAGCAACCAAGCATACATAATCAATCACTTTGCAGTAGGGCTAGCTATCAAGCCAGCTCGGCTCTCCTCGTGTGTAAGCTCGTTCAAAAAAGTAGTTTAGCTCAGCTCAACTCGTTAAGCTAACGAGCTGAAAACTCGACTCAGCTTGGCTCAGTAAAAAGCTCGATCTACTCGTGAGCAGCTCACAAGCCATGTGATGTTGATGTTGTGAATTTGCTCCTGCTATTAAAGCACGGAATATGCCTATTCTACTGTAGGAAGCAAAAGCAATCAAAGGTTTCTTCTCAGCCAAGGTTTACTCAAGTATAAACCAACCCTTCGCATACATCAGACTCACTGAGGACAAAGATGTGGAGGGAGAGAGAGAAAAAAAGAAAGAAGAAAGAAAGAGGAGGCCCCGAAGATGACGCCGCACAGAGATGGTTCGCCGAGCAATACTGCTGTCATGAGTTGAGGTAAGCTAAGTCATGTGAGCAATAGTAATTAGTAAGGAGATAATTAAATAGACATACATTAATTTAATTTTTTTACTAATTAATTTAAATATTTTGCTAATCAATTTAAGTAGTGAAAGAATAGACCAAAATGAACAGCAATCATAAGCAAAAGATGTTTACTAGTACTTCCCATCCCAGTATTAGCTAAAGAAATGTGTTCAACATCAAACTCATCTTCTACTTCATGTAAACAAGCACAATAATAGAATTAGAATAGATTTAGATAACTAACAAGAAATCTAGATGAAATAAAGCTATTAGTATGGAACGATGTACCATAGCCAAAGGACTTCTCATGATATTGCAAGCACTTCTTATCCAACTAGAAGCACACACTAGTACCTCAACCATTGGTGGAAGCAAAGAACTCCTATAATCATTTAGGACTTTACCTCCAACACTAAAAGTTGACTCCAAAGATAAAGTGCTAATCGGTATAGTCAAGAAATCCTTTGCCATGCTTGAAACAACTGAAAATCTATGAAAATTTACACTCCACCATTCAAATAACTTAAAATTTGGGTTAGATAAATTCAGTCACTGAGCCTTAATGAGCTAACGAGCGGCTCATGAGTTAGCTCGAGTTCGGCTCGTTAAGGTACTGAGCTAGGAAGCTACTAGCTCGGCTCAACTCATTTATTTTATGAACCGAACTCCTAAGGAGCTGAATTCAAACAACTTGCGAACTGCCAGCCCTGATTTACACATGAAACTAAAGTTACTTGCCGATTTATTCCTTTCTTCCAGTCGACCTTCTATGTGTACGTGGGAGAGAGAATCCGGTCCCTTGCTTAAACCGGAGTAGTGCCTGTGCGGCTGTGCTCCAGCAGTCCAGCGAACCAAAAGCCGGAAGAGCATGGTCGTCCTTTAACCTGAGCCGTGCGTCCACATCACTTCGTCGGCGAACCAACGGTCCGCGTGAATCCTACCAACCTCCAACGTCGTCTCGTCTCGTCTCGTCCCGTCGCCTCGCCTCCCGTCCGGCGCTCGCGATAAGGCTACTTCTCGTGTCCACTGGAATAAAAAAACCGAGCCCACCAGAAGGTAAAAAAAGGGGAGCCCCTCCTCTCCAACTCTCGTGTCTCCTACCTCGCCGGCGCCGGCCGCCGCCGCCATGAACGCTCTACAGGCGTCCCTCCTCATCCGGCCCCTCCCCTCGCCCCTGCCCCCACGCCACCGGCTTCCCCTCTCCCCCGCCGCCTCCTCCACCTCCGTCTCCTTCCCCCGGGCTCCCCACCGCCGCCGCATCCCGCTCTCCCTCCGCGCATTGGCCGCCGATGGCCTCCAGCCTGCCCCCTCTCCGGCTCCCGAGCAACCTGCGGATGCTGCTGCGGCGGCCTCACCGGAGGCAGAAGGCGTGACGGCCCCCGACGCGAAGGACGGGAAGGAGGAGCTGGAGGACCTGGTGGAGAAGGCTAGGGCTTGGGCCATGGCGTTCGCGGCCGCGGTGGTGGCGTCGGCCAGGAGGTTTTTCGACTGGGTGGTGTCTGGGGATTGGATGAGCTGGTGGCCGTTCTGGCGTCCCGACCGGCGCCTGCAGCGGCTGATCGACGAGGCCGACGCCAATCCCAAGGACGCCGCCAAGCAGAGCGCGCTGCTCCACGAGCTCAACAAGTTCAGGTGCGCTCTGGAAGAATAATTGTTGGTTGTGCTCTCTGATTAGTCAACTCAAATGGGTGTTACTTTGCTGGAATTGGGCAAATGTGATTCGGATTGGCTGGGTATGTACCGATTGCCTGTTGATTTACACGGTTGGACCATTGACTCACTTAATGGTGCAACCGTAGCAAGGTTTTTAGAAATCTGTGGCTACCAATTCCGTTTTTTGTGATGTTGAGTGGATCCTGGATCCTAGATGCATGTATGCTTTGCATTGATATGATCGAGACGATCAGTTAGAACATAGGAGAAATGTGTGTGGCAGTTGAGGTTCATAAGGTTGCATCGTTGGCTTGCATAGAAGCTCAAATGTAGGAAAGTTGTGAAATTTGTAGCTAAATTGCTGGATTTAGTAATCTTTGGATTTCCATATTTCTGCACGACCACAATGTAGTGGTGTTGTTGTCTTGTTGCTATGTGATGAGGAATAAGCTCATTCTCCCTGCCATCTTTTGATGATATTGAAATCATTAATTAGAATGGCAGAAACGGGTTACTTGCTCTTTTGTTTTTGTTTGCACAGTGCGTTCTGGTCCAATACCCTATTTTGATTTAGAGAATGTTATGATACAGTTCTTGATTTTCCATTTTTGGGTGTATATGGAAAACAATGGCAGCCCTGAAGATGTCATTAAAAGGTTTGATCAAAGAAGCCATGCTGTGGACAGCAGGGGGGTTGCAGAGTACCTTCGAGCGCTTATTCTCACCAATGCTATAGCTGATTACCTCCCAGACGAACAGTCTGGGAGGCCTGCAAGTCTGCCAGCCCTGGTAAGTTCTTTTTGCAACTCTCTCGTATGTCACTGATATTATCTGCATTATCCTATTTAATCAATGCGGCTTGAAAACTAATATGGGTAAAATATTTCCATCATTATGGCACATTGGGATAGCAAGACAATGTCTATGTTGTTGTACTGAAAAGTTCAGTTGATATGCTTATATCCATATTTTTTTTATATTTAAGGATGTATTGCATTACTAGAGATACTCTTTTCAATCAGCACTTGTTCAGTTCATCATAGAGTTTAACATTGCCACCATTTTGAACAGCGGAAGCTTAAAGCTTTTAACCTCTCAATATTGCTCTGCTTTTAATGTAGCATCAATTCCCCTCCTATGTGTAAATTTCAAAATATTACTCACCATGTTGTAACCCTCTTTTTCACTCGCTGTAATATACATTTATGTCAGTAGTTGCAAGAATTGAAGCAACGTGTATCTGGGAATGAGGACAAGCCTTTCTTGAACCCTGGGATATCAGATAAGCAACCATTACATGTAGTAATGGTAAGTTCACTCAACCGTCAAATCATGCTATTTTAGTATTATTCATGACCACTTTCATGCAATGGGGGCCAGTTATTGTTTTTACCTTGTGATCCTGATAATGTTTTCCTGGATTTGTGTTCCATCATTAGGTTGACCCTAAAGTTACAGGTAGGTCAACACGGTTTGCTCAAGAGATATTCTCAACTATCTTGTTCTCAATTGCTGTTGGACTAATGTGGTATGTTCACCCTTTCATGAATCATGACTCTAGTTATAGTTTTATTAAATATATTATCTATCACCACATCATATTTATGTCAAGTTTTCTTGTTTCGTTTTCTTACTTGGCTGAATGACTCTTTAATGTTACATGACTAGGTTTTTATTTGAGAGTGACAGACACAATTAAACTAAAATTTCAGCTTAGTGTTGCAATGTAGATTGAACGGAAATCTGACATACTCCCTAGTGGTTTAAGTCATGCATAAGATTGTTCATGTCATATCTGGAGCTGCATTGCCAATATTAGCTTCCTATGACGATGTATGCCTTTAAAGAACTAGGAGAACTCCAGTGTATTTTCCGTGGAGAAATCCCTTTTCGGTCCTTATTCCATGAATAATTGTTTGGATAAGATCCTTGATTGAGACGGACTCTTTATATTGAACCTTCAAGTTTATTATTTTGGTGATTGTTCTGTTATATTTTGTCCAGGGTAATGGGTGCCGCTGTGCTTCAAAAGTATATTGGTAGCTTAGGTGGAATAGGGGCATCTGGTGTTGGTTCTAGTTCATCGTATTCTCCAAAAGAGTTGAATAAGGATATCATGCCAGAGAAGGTGAGATACGGCATTTTATAGAATATTTTATATGACAAGGACGATATCTTGGTCCGCTGTCAGGAATTAGACAAACTGCATTTTGCAGTTAGTTATGCAACAATACAATTACTCAAATGCTGAAAATCAATATATACATTCCAAATGATCCTCCTATGTTGTTTTATATGCAGAATGTCAAGACATTTAAAGATGTCAAAGGCTGTGATGATGCAAAGAAAGAACTTGAGGAGGTAGTTGAGTATCTCAAAAACCCTTCAAAGTTTACTCGCCTTGGTGGAAAGCTACCAAAAGTAATTTTTCTATATCAAACTGAAAGTTGAATTTTCATCCTGTGTTGTACCTTCATGGAATCTTCGAGATACTCAACTATAGGCCCAAGACTTCTTTCTGTTTATTGAATAGCTGTGAACCATGATGTTTAATAATGTGTTTTTGTAGGGTATACTTTTGACTGGAGCTCCGGGAACTGGGAAGACACTGCTTGCTAAGGTAAACTTGTTTGGAGGACTCATTTGTTGTTTCATGTGTATAAAGTTTTAACTTTCTTTGGGAAAGAAACTTGTTCACATAAACAATTAGTTAGCTAGTTTACTTCCTCTTTTTTCCAGTGTGAAGGCTCTCCTTTGTGCATATCCTCGTATTTTGTACTTATGCTTATTAATACATATAAACAGTAAGGTTCTCTCCTCCAGTTTCACTTTACAAAAAAAAAAAACTTCTCTTATTACATTGACTTAAGTAACATTTACTCATGCTTCCAGGCTTAAACAGAGCAACTATTTACTTATCCTTGCTTATTACAATCGTTTCTTTGATAAACACATATCTCACTGTAGCTGCTTTGTGCTTTAGGCTATTGCTGGAGAAGCTGGTGTGCCATTCTTTTACCGAGCAGGTTCTGAATTCGAGGAAATGTAAGATCTCTTGTATGAAGATATTTAGTTTTCTAACTTCCTTGTAGTATTCTGTAACCTTATATTACTAGATTACTAACTGCAAAATGCAATTGTTGTCTATCTTGACTTGAACTCAGAATTTAGAAAATATGTCTTTCTAGCATTTTAGATGTTTCAATTTGAGTTCATTCTGGAATAGTGTTGAAGTACTACTAAAATGATATCTACTTGGCATTCGTGGGTCATGACAAGTGATCTGTTATTTAATAGAATAGTGCCGATAAAATATATTTTGTCCTACTTTCATTGTTTTCTTGTTTAATCAGAACTTACTGTTATCATGTCTTCTTAGGTTTGTTGGTGTTGGTGCTCGGAGGGTGAGGTCCTTGTTTCAAGCTGCAAAGAAAAAGGTGATTTACCGTTCTCTAAACTCTATATCAAACTTTGCTGCCTTGGCAAATTTTCATGTATTCTCCTTTTCCTCCTTATATAAAAATTGAGGCGGCAGTAGCTGAGCTATTATTATTGAACCCCTTTAGCCTACATTGAGAGCATACTTGAGACAACCACTGTGATTATATTTGGATCTCCTTGTCATTGGGCAAACTAGCTAATCTTTATTTCTTTCACCAGTGAAAATTATACTATGTCTTTAAGGAGAAATGCTCCAGTATGCAGATTTTACTGAGTTTCTCTTTACAGGCACCATGCATTATTTTCATTGATGAAATAGATGCTGTTGGTTCAACTAGAAAACAGTGGGAAGGGCACACAAAGAAAACATTGCATCAACTTCTTGTCGAGATGGACGGTTTTGAGCAAAATGAGGTAACATTATCACATAATTCAACAGAGTGCTGTACTCATAACTTCATTTAACTCTCTTTTTTAATTTAACTCTTGTGTTCAATTGATTTTTGCAGGGAATAATAGTAATGGCTGCAACAAACTTGCCAGACATTCTTGATCCAGCACTCACAAGACCTGGTAGATTTGATAGGCATGTAAGTCACCGTAGTAGAATTTGTTTTAATCTTCTCAAGGAGTACCAGCAATTCCATATATTATATCAAATTTAGTGTAAAAATACGGTGTTAATTAATTCTACTGATCTTCTTTACTAGATTGTTGTCCCCAGTCCTGATGTGCGTGGTCGCCAAGAGATTCTGGAGCTCTATTTGCAAGACAAGCCAGTGGACAGTGATGTCGATGTCAATGCGATTGCCCGTAGTACCCCTGGCTTTAATGGAGCTGGTGTGAACCACTTTCCTTCGTTTTATCTCTATGAAACAATTACAGTTGCTTTTCATTTTATAAGCACCAACTATTAGAGGTTTTGCATAGAGATAGGATAACCCTTTTCATCACCAGCGCTTTTTCCTGTTCTTTTCATTTCACCATTTTATGAAGTCCTAAGAGTATAAATCCAAGGTATTCAACACATTTTCAATTATAAAAAAAATAATGTCCAATATTTGAAAGATGCTATAAATTTTTGCACCAATATAATGGGGGAGATTCATACTTACTGACTATTCTTTCTCTCTTTCTGTTAAGACCTTGCAAACCTGGTAAACATTGCAGCAATTAAGGCTGCAGTTGAAGGTGCTGACAAGTTGACTGCTGCACAGTTGGAGTTTGCCAAAGATCGTATTATCATGGGAACTGAGAGAAAATCAATGTTCATATCTGACGAATCGAGAAAGGCATGCTTATTCAAGTTGCTGTTCCTTTTTTTTTCAAGCAAAGTAGAAGTTGTAGTTATAGCATCTATGTCTTCCTCACTAACTTTTAAATTGAAGAAACTATGGGTTCCAGTACACTAATTATTATTATTATCATTTTGTTCCTTAGCTTACTGCCTACCATGAAAGTGGGCATGCTATTGTTGCACTCAACACCAAAGGTGCTCACCCCATTCACAAGGCAACTATCCTGCCTCGTGGATCTGCCCTTGGAATGGTTACACAACTTCCCTCACAAGATGAGACTTCTGTTAGCAAGAAACAACTCCTGGCACGTCTTGATGTTTGCATGGGCGGGAGAGTTGCTGAAGAGCTCATCTTTGGGGAGGACAATGTTACAACCGGGGCAAGAAATGATCTTCATACTGCAACAGAGCTTGCTCAGTACATGGTGATTGTTTCATCTACCTGGAAAATTTTATTGTTAGATGCATAAAGTGGCTAACTGACTGGCTGTGTAGGTATCAAACTGTGGGATGAGCGATGCTATTGGTCCTGTGCATGTGAAAGAACGGTCAAGTGTTGAGATGCAATCAAGGATAGATGCAGAGGTACTTCTCATAGATCTTATGCTTAAATGAGATGGTAACACTATTTTTAGTTTTGTTATTTCATTTGAAATATGATAATAACACTAATTGTAGTTTTGCTATTCCATTTGCCTAAGCATTTAAGCTGGTCTATTCCTAACGTTTTTCATTACATGCTATCTCATGTTGCATACTCCTTTAGCCCTGTCTAGCATATGACCAGTATAAGCTGGTGGTCAATGTTTGTTGTGCTTGTGCATAGTCTTATCAATATTCTCGAGTCATTGGATACATCCCCAAACTTACTAGAACTCTGCTAGAGAGGGTGGTTTCCATTTTTTATTGCATTTGTTTGATCATCTGGCATTGCAGGTGGTCAAACTCCTAAGAGAAGCTTATGAGCGGGTCAAGCGTTTACTGAAGAAGGTCCGTCTACCAGTTTTTGCTCTAGAATGATCGGTTGATTGCTTACTTGAACATAAGTACATGTTGAGGTTTTAGTTCAGTCAGTGCTGACTATCCTTCCAAACTTGTTTTCAGCACGAGAAGCAATTACATGCTTTAGCTAATGCCCTGCTGGAGCGTGAAACACTCACTGCAGATGAGATCAACAAAGTAGTTCATCCCTACCAAGAAGAACCCCAGCTTTCCTTCCAAGAAGAGGACTTTGCGCTAGCTTGAAAGGAGTATGTTTTGTTGCATCAAGGTGGTAGTTCCAACTGTAAATCAGTGTACAGTAATTGGCGCCTAGATGAGGTGTAGAATTTCTTGTCAGTTCTTCTCGCGCCTTTTGCAAATTGGGGTGCGGGTGCATTTTCTTCTCGGCACCGTTAGGCGAACAGGCAGGAAATCAAGACAAAAGATGAGAAGATCGGTGTTGCAAATTCCGCTGCACGCTTATCGGTTATTACTGTGATACGAGACTCGCCATGCATGGCGCTCTTCTTTTCCCAACATCAAGCTTTGGGTTGAGAAGTCCCTCCATACTCGGTTTAGCTAGGAAAGGAATATAAATGTAACATTGTATGTTTTGATCGCTAGGGGTCCTGGTTAGTGACATGTTTTTACCACTTTCACTTCCTTTGCACCCTTTCCCCCCATCATTGTTGTAACGAAACCGTACACATAACCTTTGTTCTAAAGCTGAAGCAGTATGCTGCGATGCATTCATATCGCATTGTATTATAGACCTAAAGGCTTATGTGCTTGCATGTTTCTATTTGGTTCTTTTTAGCAAAAAGTGCTTCAAATTTCAACGTCTGTGTCCGCGGCCGCTTCTCTGCGGACACGGGCCCGCTCACTTGGTCATGTGCTGGTGCTGCTGCTGCAGGTGCAACCTAGAGGGCTTATAAGGGCGTGGTCGGTAGCAGAGATAGCCGATATTGGACTATTGGAAGCTTTACTGATAACTGCCACCATTTTGTGATTTGGGAGTCTTGACTGATCCTTGAACCAGCATTGCTCGGTGTTCCAACTCAAGAGGAACTTTTCCTTCTCCATTGAAGCAACAAATTTACAGGCGGAGTTCATTTGATCACCTGAACCCAGGACAAGGACCATTGCCTTATTGAGCAGCCTGCAGAACTTTTACAGGCCACCAAGCTAACAAACGATACATGCATGCTTACAATTTACATGAACCTACAGCACCGAAGAGGCCGCCTGTACTTTCGTATGTACCATGTGTAGGGCAAACCAAAGAACCCAAAGAATGTAGACTGCTCAACCGAGCAAAGCATAATCAATGCAATGCAGTGCAAACCAGCTTAAATTTAGGCCCCGGACACCAGCTCCTTGTTCCGGACCGCCACCGGCCTCGGGAGGACGGTGCCGGCGATCCCCGGCCACCAGTACTGCTGCAGCCGCTCGACGCCAGGCAGCTGCCAGACGATCTCCGGCTGCTTCCGGCGGCGCGGCACCTTGGTGAGCGCGTTGAGCGCCCTGAAGTAGCTGCTGGACTCGTGGTCGCGGAGGATGGCGCCCTCGGAGCCGTACGCCGAGAGGTCGCTCAGCGTCTCGAGCGGGTGCGGCGAGTTGAGGAAGGCCCGCAGGGCGCTGGCCACCACGGGCCTCGGTGGCCGGTCCGCGAGGCACTCCGGGTCGAGCCGGAACAGCGCCGAGCCCTCCGGCAGGAACGGGTGGTGCGGCGACGCCTTGCTGTCCGGCTGCAGGATGTACGTCGTGCCCATCGGGGTGTAGAGCACCTTCTGCTGACACCAAAAAACACGCAGCAACGACGTCAGTTACCTCACACTATGGCGGCGCGTAAAAACGTAAAAAATTACGAAAGGTTAGTAAGGTCTCATTTGAAACATAGAATTTTTCGCTGATTCCTGAGAGAACGGAATCATTTCCTGTAAAATTCCCTGTTTCAAACTGGCCTAAGGCTATGCAGCGACTCACTTGTTTGTTAAGGCAGGGGTGGGTGCGCAGCACGCCGTTGAGGCGCTTGAGCAGCGCGATGGCGTGGCCGGGGTACCGGCACGAGAAGGCCCTCGGCACGATGTCGCGGTGCATCGCCACGGACCGGACGTGGCCCTCGCCGACGCCGAGCGCCTCTAGCACGCGCTGCCCGCCGCAGAACACTGACGGCGCGCCGAAGGTGACCACGGGAAGCAGCGCCTCCGGGCCGACCACCCCGCGCGCCACCAGCATCAGGCTGACCAGCAGCGCCAGGCTGCCGCCGAGCGAGTGGCCCGTGAACCGCAGCCGCGTGCGCTCCTTGTACGCCCTCACGTGCGCCTCGATCTCCGGCATCACCTGCTTGTAGATGCCCTTCGCCGCCTCGTAGATGCCGCGGTGCACGAGGACCCCGGTGTCCTGACGAGACAAAAGGAACCAAAAAGTCGTGAGTTTGTCTGCTTCGCCATGGATGACTCGCGTCGAGTTCTTGATTTGTTGGAGAAAAGAAAATGAAGTACCTCGAATTTGGTGGGCTCGAAGAGGAGGTTGGCCTGCCACGAGGCGAGCGAGTCGGACCCCTGGATGACGAAGCAGCGGGTGCGCGCGTCGGCCTCGTCGCAGGCGAACCACTCGCACGGAGACGACAGCGGCGACCGCAGGTCGCGCGCGGCCTCGTGCCGCGCCTCGTCCTCGGCGGCCACCACCGCCGTCACCGTCGACGCGGCCACGTACGCTGCAACCCCCGAGCTGTACAGCCGGCCCTGCCCTTCTTTTCCATCCGCCGCCGGTGGCTGCTGCTGCCCGCCGAACGAGAGCAGGCCGCGCGCGCGCGCGTGGACATAGGACGCGGCCGAGGCGGCCACCTCGTAGGCCAGGTGCGAGCGGATACGCCGCCGCGGCTGCGGCCCCGAGGCCACCTCGCACGCCGCCGCGGCGCGCGGACGGGTGGAGTCGACGTCCACCATGGAGCGTATGGCGCCGGCCTCAACTTTCTTCTCCAGCGACGACGTCACGAACCTCAATCCGTAGTACTTCTTCAGCTCCTCAACCTATTATTCCAACCAAAAACCAAAATGCATTCTTCTTCAGAAACTGCTTGCATGTCCATTACTCTAGCTTATTTTTCAGATTAACAGGTTGTATTGACATTTTTTCAGGTAAGCAAATTTTTGTTTAGAGAATGTGACACGAGCTGTGAAATGACCATTGATCAAGGATCGATCCGATATGAAGATTACCTGCCTAGAATTAAATGCAAGAATAACACTACATAACTACTAACACTACATAATTACTCCTAACTAAAAATTGCTACCACGAAAGTTTTCAGCCAACCACCTAAGGAAATACTACCAGAAAACTACTAGCTGGTTAGGATTTTGGGCACAACCTAAAAACGAAAAAAACTCAAATTTAAAGCAAAATAATTAGAAAGAAAAGAAGCACAAGTTGTTCTTGGTGGGGTCGCTAATTGTACGATTGTGTTATGTGCGCATGGACAAATCGTACATGGAGGCCATCAAGCCAATCGGCGAGTGAAATTAAGACCCGGTTGTTTGCTACTCCTACCTAAATATGGGAGACATTAAAGCCATCCTCCGTACCAAGAAAATTAATTAGCCCCACAAAATTCTTCAAGAAATTAATAAAATTCAGCCCCGGGTGGGGCAGAGGCACCTCCCAAGCGACCTGTACGCACGAGGAACACTTAGCGTATCTCTCCTACTTCTAATTGGAGTTAATAGTGATCGTCCGTTCTCCTTTAAATAACTGATTCATTGAATTTAATATGAGCGGCTGAGATAGAAGAGGAGCTGTTATATTCCAAATAAACTTCCACCAAGCCAACCGCCCGAATCCGGCCCCACCTACCAGCCCGCCTCTGCCGAGCTCCGGAACCGCAAATCATTTATAAATATATTACTGTAGAAATTAGACCATCCATATCCAGAATGGTGTGTTTTTGTATATAGTTTAGGATCCCTCGATAATGTATATCACTATCCTTTGTAATTCTGTTGCAACGCACGGGCATATTACTAGTACAATAACAAAACTCACTACTTACTCTATCTCGCATGCCAGTTTGTATAATAACTATCTCTAAATGTTATCTCTACAGAAACACTAAAGCATTTAATTTAGGTATTCAATGCTAACTTCAATTTTATAGCTATTGGTAACATACTAACTTCAACACTAATAGTTACTCGCGCTGACTCCAACATCGGCTTTGAACCGACGTTAACACTTATTTTTCCATACGATGCTGGTTATTAAATAGGAGACATATCTTTTCTTTCTTTTTTCTCACTCTTTCGTGTAGGACAAAACTGATATATGCATACTAATAGTAAGCTAAGATGCCTTTGTTGTACATGTCAATAAGAGGTGATGTTTTATTAGTTGAGCTAATCGAGCGGCCAGATCAGCCGATCTTGCGCCATCGGAGCCCGATCGGACGGCGCAGATTTCATGTGTTTCTATTTTGGTCGTGTGCTCGCGCGCTCACCTTGATCTCCGGGATGACGTAGGCCATGTTGCAGAGGAAGGCCAGCTGCGCGAACAGCCGCGCCTCGCCGAGTGGGGCCCGCGCCAGCAGCTTGCCGAAGGACTCCCGGTCCCACCTGTCATCCTCCGCCTCGTGGTCCTCCTCTTCCTCGTAGCTCACGCCGCAGCCGAGCTCGTCGTCGCCGCCGTCAAGGTGGTAGGCGTCGTCGTCGTCGTCTTCGAGGAGGAGGTGGTCATTGTCGGAGGATTGGCGCTTGGTCGGGTCGTGGAAACGCGACCGGAGCTCGAGGAGCCGGTCAAGCCAGTGGGCCTCGAGACTTCTGACGGCTGGCATTTCCGGCTCGGGCTCGGGCTCATCGGCGACGGTGAGGAGCCGCGAGCCGTCTCCGCCACCGTCGAGTAGCGGCGGCGGCCGCGACGGCGCTGCGTCGAACTGGAACGGGAAGACGCCGATGGAGCGGCTGGTGGTGAGCGCGGCGCCGGCGGCCCCGCCTCGCCTGGGGCAGCGGACGTGCGGCTCGGAGCGCGACCGCCGGATGCCGGCGTGCATGGACGCCGGCTCCCTGTTGGCCAGCCGCCTCGCCGCCGCGTGGGCCGACGAGGACGCGGCCGCGGCGACGCTCGCCACCATGGCCGGCCGGCTCCGCGCCCGCCTCGACCGCGTTCTTGGATCCTCCCGGAGGCGCGCGAACGAATATATTTAGCAGGCGCTGGTCGCGGCGGACGAGGTGGTTGGCGTTGGTTAGTTTCTTGGTGGCGATGGCTTGGTTAATCCGTGCGTCCGAGGGAGCACGGAGGAATTCGGCGAATGGCGATGGGGTTTTTAATAGGGAGACCGTAAAGACAGGTCGGCCGCGCGACGAGGGTCAAACCGAGGGATGGGAGGGAGAAGAACAAAAAGTTCGAGACGCCACGGCCAGGGTTTCAAAAACCATCAAAAACCGTCCTATCGCTCCGGTTTGAAAAGCTATACAGCTCGGTTTACTGTCAAGTTCAAATTTAAATTCAAAAAATTTAATTTTTTTTAAAAAAATTCTCTAAAATTAGTATTAATAGCTTTATGACATCTAACGTGAATATTTTTTTTTAAAAGAAGTTTTGAGACGTTTTTAGCCATTCATGTCGAGAATCGGTACCCTCGCCACGTGTAAGTATCTCCTGGGTCTTGTGGTAGCCTTCCACGAGATTGGGGGTTTGTCTCCGACCTAGGAAATACACTCCTCAAGCCCGGGTTCGGGTCTAGCGAGCTCGAGCTCGGACACGAGGACAAAGACCCTACTCGACCCTGACGCCACGACCTCTGCACCTCCCAGGGTAAAAGACATTTGTAATAATTTATTTATCTCGTGTAAAAACTCTCCCATGTATGGGAATTAATGCCAAACCTGGCCCTGCGCAGGAACTAGGGTCTAGCAACTCCCGTCAACTCCCAACGGCTCCCGTCAGCCCCCGACGACCGTCGACGCCTCTCAACAACCCCCGTTGACTCGCCACGGGCACCTGACGTCAGCCTTGAGACCAGGTAGTGAAGCTCTTCAGAGGACTATAAAAAGATGATGGATCACCCCAATCAAGGGGAGAAAAAAAAGAAGGGGAGAACAGACATACACACAGAGACAGACGCGCACAAGGTGAAGCGCGGTCGACCTGGCTTTTTCCTACTCGCAGCTTCGATCCCGGGCGACCCCGAGCTCAGGCCCCACTTGTATTCTCCTACCAAACTTCATATACATCTTTCGCCTCAAGGCAAGACTGAAGTAAGGCTGTTACCCAACCTCGGAGGCCCAAACCAGTATAAACCTCGTGTTATCGCTTTTTCTTCGACATACATCCCGCGATGCGTGCCATTCCCGAACGAGCACGACTTCGGCCCTCGCCCTCACACGATCTACTCATATCCCCCTCTGCGGTCGACGGTTCCGATCGTCGACAATTCAAAATGTATAAATTAGAAAATACAAAAAAAGAAAAATCAATATATTTTAGTAACAATATTTGTTCAATTATATTTAGTAGCAATATTTGTTAAAGTATGTCAGGTAACAATATATGTTCAATTATGTCAAGTAGTAATATTTGTTGAAGTATATTTGGTAGCAATATTTGTTCAATTATATTTTGTTTCATTTCATTGCAACTCAATTTTTTTTGCTAACATTCCGTTCATATAAATCGAACATGGCATATGTGTGACAATGGAATAACGACAAAACTATGCTTACTTTATAACTTCAAATGAAAGTTATTAAAATATAAATGGTGTTGATATGTGAATGGTATCGGTATGTCATTATGTGAATGCCTATTTTTGCATTTGTTGGATTGATATGTGAGCAGTATTGAAATGAAAGATTATTTTTTGACATATTGTTGCTAAATGCCTACTTTACAAATTGAAATTGTCTAAAATATAGCAAAGGTTATGTCGAAATTTTTCATATTTAGGAAAGACCCCAACGAAATTTTTTTCGTGTTTTTCCATACTTTTTTTTATATATTTCTTATTTTTTTTGGGTCTTTAATGGCTTTTTACAAATGTTACAATATTTTTTTTCAAAATTTTCAACTGACACTCGAAATTCGAGTTTTTTGAGTAGTTTTCGTCCATTTCGTTCGAAATTCACTCGGCGATTTGATCAAATTTTAAATTCATTTGACTTTTCAAACCGTTTGGTTTTTAGCGAAATTCGTTTCGTTTTTTACGAATTTCGATACCGCCGGGTCATCAAAATCCGAGTTCGAAACGGTATTTGTTAACCCTGGCCATAACAGCGTGAAAACTGATGAGAGGGTGTGTAAGTGACCATACTGCCCTCAGGGGATTTCGAGATGAGTGGTCGACTGCTGATGTATCGAATTTGAATGGTATGTACCATGCAATAGTGTTGATTTCTACTCCACTCACGGTTGCCATGATCTCGGTTTGCATCTTATGATCGTAAGGTTACGTCGTACTCCCTCGGTCCGGAAATATAAGCGTATTTTGATTTTACGTAAAGATACCTTACTAATTGTCTTGGAATATGAGAGATAATAGTTTGTGTGCGGTGGTAATGAATAAATGCATGTAGTTAAGAGAGAATAAATAAGAAAATAGTAGAAAAAAACTCATTAAATCTACATACAAATATTATAATTTTGAACAAGATCATTCAAACCATAGAACTTATGTTTCTAAACCGATGGAGTAATTAACAAGCATGCTGATCCTGTAGCGTTGGACATTTTGATCTCGATCCTACATAGCATCTGAACTAGGCAACACACCATGCTATGTAAAACCTGACTCAGCTGAAACCACGTAATATTGATCGATGGAGATGTTAACAATCCTCTTATGAACGAGAGCGGTCTTACCGCGATTCTACGATCTCGATGCGATCCCGCCAGGATCGACGAGCGGTCAAATTTTCAGATGTCTACGGCCCGTCGACGTCCTCGCACGCGAGCTGTGGTCTTTGTTTTGCATCGGAGTAGTACATTAATTTACACGCATGCATATACCGTGGGTCGCGTCGCATGTGTACCACTAGCACTGGAGGAAAAGAACAAGCCAGGGGTACGTAAAAGTAAGCGTGCGTATCTTACGAAGCTGCGGGCAGGGTCGAGGTCACAACTCATAACAAGCGCAGCGGAGCATTGGAGTCTCCGCCACAGGCTGCAGCGGGAAAGGATCCTATTTGTCGAGGTCAAACGATATCGATCTTCTCGGTTCGGTTTACATAACTTTTTATTATAATAAGTATGTGGTTATCTTATTACGAACTTATAAATTAGTGTTATAAATTCGTAATAACCCTGTGACGTCTATTGTTTTTTTGCTTGATAACGGGAGAATGCGCTCTTTGCTTTCCCGAATGGTACCACGCACGGCGCTGGATAATTCCTTCGCATCTCGTCTAGACCGTGCCCTGTTTTGGTACGCAGCGTCGGCGAGTACGGGGAACGGGAGACGTACGTATGTGTGTGTTTGTATGTGTCTGGTGTTTCGTACGTGCGTTTATTTGTTGCTGCACAGCACAGGCATGCGTATATGTACGGCTTGGGTGATTCGCCGCTGTAGACTACGTTTGCATGATGGTACGTATTGAGTTGCATGCACCAGCCAGTTCACTCAAAAACACCCAAAAACTTAAGCTGATGAGAAAAGGTGGGGCAATTCACTTATATTCAACACTCCCCCTCACGTGTAGGCTCCCTCAGACCTAGGACGTGGAATAGAAGTGGACTGCAATTTTTTTTTTAATTGCGTCAACCGGGTCTTGAACTCGAGACCTCTTGGCTCTGATACCATATTGAGTTGCATGCACCAGCCAGTTCACCCAAAAGCTTAAGCTGATGAGGAAAGGTGAGCAATTCACTTATACTTCAACAGTACGCACACTCAAATGTCTTTGTGCAATTTTGTGCAGCATTTCGCAGTAGCCCTGCCGCAGATTAAGAGATAGATCAATTTAGTGCAAATCAATAACACATCTTTTTTTTTTTGGTTTGGGGTGGGGGGGGGGGGGGGTTGTACCTTTTTCTTGACTTTGATGGAAAATATATGCATGGGGAGTTTAAAAATGTGGATGGTTACTCCTAACACCACTGTTCTGGCTCCATTACCACTACCAAATTGCGCCAATTCGTTTCTTGCGGACAGCAATTTAAACAAGCTAGGATAATACCTTTGAGTTGAACAAATTAAGTGGTTGGTTAATTTCTTAAGAAAAGGAGATCATTGAAGAAGAGCTTATGATAGCGAAGCAAGGAGAAAGACCAAACGCATCGGAGGAGGCAAGGCAGAGACGCCGTCCTTTGCGTGGACACCAACGATGCAAGAACCTAGCTTGTAACTAATGATAATTCGAGTCAAAACATCACGCCGTGCTACTATTCTCATGTTGCTAGTTGCAAGGGGCGTGCAGCTCTTAGATCTTGCCGTGTGAACTGGCCACTGACTAAATCAATCCTTGTGGTTCTATCAGGTCGAGCGAATCCATGTGAGAAGAGAAGAAGATAAATAAGAAAATGTTTTATCGAGATGCTGCGAGCTGGTCAGTAATTTATGTATTATATGTTGCTGCCAAATGCTTGGTCGGCACATCTCGATCTAGCGATTGGACTCCAAATGATCGCCTAGGTGGTGTGTCTCAGAGAGAGAGAAATTAAACGACGGAGAAGGTTAATTTGTATGAGACCAAAGCAGTTGAACTGAAGGAAGAAATAAGAGCTTGCATGTTCCCTGTTCGTGTGTACTTATGTTTCATTGTCAGTGGCACATGGGTCTCAATGCATTATGCACATCCCATGATGTACGTACGCTACTGATTGATGTAGATGAGATGAGGATGAAACCGGCAGAGAGAAAGGCAGATGGGCACATCCAAGGCTGAATGCCTTTGAATCTCCAGCAGCCGGGCCGGATACCTGCCTGCCATTGGATATGCCATGCCCATCAGGATGCATAACTGCGTAACCATTAACCAACTCTCCAGGTAGGTGTAAATGAACGAAGCACGACTGCAGAACATTTTGGCAGTTATTTGGATTCTTATCAAACTTTGCGCTGCTCTCGTTAATTTGGTAACACCAATACAATTAGCATCCAAACTTTGGCCATTTCGTGGGCTAGCAAAATGGTGGCCAAAATTTTGGCAAGGCTGCTACCCCTCCTTTGATGGCGTGGTCAAAAATGACTGGTTGCATTGAATACAACCTTTGTTTGATAAGTAAGCTTTAAACAACTATATCTCATAAATCATGTATCCGATTTGTGATTCGTTTTGAACCGTCGTATTCCTTATGATTTAATTAACAAAACAAGACCCATTTTTGCTATATTTTGGTGCAAAAAAATTAGGTGCCATATGGGGCCCACGTGCCATACTCACAATAAGAAAAACTTTGGCAATCTTTTTGGCTATTGGCATGGTTACAATCCAAACATCTATACTTTACTAACGTTTTGGTCATGCCTTGATTTTGGTATTACCAAAATTTTAGTTTGGCTAACTTGGGTCTCAAGTTACATGGACAATTGGCAGTTAGACTCTCCTTTTTATTTTTTATAAGAGTAAAAGCCCTATGTGGCTGATTTCATTGCAAAGAGGAGATATCATATAAATAATGCTCCATCTGTTTCTTAATAGATACTTCATTCGATCACAAATAGTTGTTGTTTTGGATATTGACACGGTATCCAAAACATAGTTTTGATCACTAATTTCTATTATAATATATTTATAAAATCCAATAAAATTATAATATTACGAAAGTAATTTTCGAGAGAAATCCACATATATAATTTTCATGTATCCAATTTAAATATTTAAAAAGATATTGATAGTCAAAGTTTCAAAAGTTTGACTACGCCTATATCCAGAACGATAACTATTTGTGACCGGAGGGAGTATCATTCTAGATTCTTACACTTCCACCAAGTCACATATAAAAAAAGCTATATTATGCCTCTTTATTACATCTCTATGGTAGTAATTGATATGGAATAGCTAAAGGAAAGTGGTATAGAGGGAAAAAATAGTAAAAAGTCAAATCAAAATCGTAGAATGACATGTATTTAGAAATAAAATTTGAAATATAGAATTATATGTGTTCCAAAAAGGAGGGAGTACAGTTTTCGTTGGCGTACTGTTCATTCCTTAGCCTCTCACGGGGCCGTCATCACGAAATCTGGACCATCGAATTTGCCTCATGGGCGCCATCTAGCCGTTAGTTGTCCTGTGACCTAGCTCCAGAATCATTGTCTCCTCCCAATCCCTCTCGCAAGGATGCACCTCCTTCATCGCCCCACCCTCCCACCTCCACCAGCACACCCTGTCGCAGATGCCACCCTCCTCTCTCTCGCCCCCTCTCACTGCTTCCTTTCTCAATTGCCACACACCATGCCTTCGCTCAACCCTAGGCGTCGCCACCTTTGGCCTCCTCTGATAAGGATTAAAAGTCTGTTGTTTATTTAGGCCCTCAATTGTTCATGACTATACTCCCACTCTTATCCGAACGGTTAAGTCTCCGACCAATTCATTCAAGGTGATCGATAACTTTGCTTCACACTAGTCGTCCCTGGCCAGAGAAATAGTCACCCTAACCAGTGAGCTGGTCAGGGACAAGCAGTTATACCCGCATATGTCTTCGTGCAGACAATTGTCTGACAGATACGCACAACTACCTGAAGTTATCACTAGAAAAGGTACCCTCTGGCGGGAAGACACCTCTTGGTTACATAATGCCCCTTTGA
Source organism: Otatea glauca (assembly GCA_036346275.1). Taxonomy (NCBI): domain Eukaryota; kingdom Viridiplantae; phylum Streptophyta; class Magnoliopsida; order Poales; family Poaceae; genus Otatea; species Otatea glauca. The sequence continues at coordinate 25,554,134 of CM070712.1, read as the reverse complement.
AGAACAACCGTCACCTCTTCATCCAACATAAATAGGGAATCTATCCGCAGCATGAAAGAGAGAGATTAGAGGCAATTAGAATCGCAATTGTAATCAGGATTTTAGTCTCACAAATTCTGTAATCTATGTACTCTGTTGTGCGGCTTGGCTAATAAAGAAGCAATCCCCATATACCATTTTTATCATCTTGTCTACTAGGAGCCCACAATCATATTTTCATAAGCTCGGTTAAGAGACCCTAGGTCTTAGACATCGACAGTTGGTGCTAGAGGAAGGACCTCCAGTGATCAAGCTAGTGAAAATCCCAGCGATGGATGAAGAAAACTGGTTCAACCTCGCTAACTATGCTAATCTCGGTGAAAACGATTATCCTACAGAAGAAGAATGTAAGTGTGAGTTTTCGAGCCAGCAGTGATCAATGTACTGTTCTGTGGTAATGTAAAACGAGAGATTGAACTGCGCCACAAGCAAATGTTGGTGATGATTAATTAACAGGGTATCTGGACGATACATCAGTCTATCTGATTTAGTTCGTTGGTCTTTCTGAATCCTTGCTCCAACACAAATGTTGTGAGGTTGACCATGACGCGCCCACGACACCTGCATGCATGGCACCCAAAGCCTCTCACCAACTTTGACCAGGCACGCCCTATATTACCTGCATCTATCAATCTTTCCTACCATCTCCGCGCTCTCAGCTATCTCAGATATCTTCCTACTGTTCCTCATCACGAAAACGTGATCTCAGAAAGCATCTTACAAATAATGAACTGATGGCCCCGATCGAAGTACAGCTCGTACCATGCATGCAACATTGGCCGTAGGTTCTAAAAACACCTTGGCCGGTTGTTCCATGGTAATGTCCAGCAACATGATGTCGTCTACCTCTTTGCCATGTCACGCAGGACGCGGCATGACATGGCGGAGAGAGGAGAGCTCGCAGAAACGACCGTCTCTCGTGCACGAGACGACCTCAGCTCGAGAGTCATGAACAAAGAAGAAAGAGACAACACAAACAATGGTTGGAGGCCAAGCCGTGAGAAAAAAGAGAGGGACAAGAGACGGGCTGACTGGTTGACCCTGTGCCCCTGTGTGAGTAAAAATATATAAGTAAAAATATATAAAATGCTGATGTAGTCTTTGAGCCTTTGAGGGGAGTACCAGAGAATGCATTGGAGATGTTGTCTTTCTAGAGGTTGAGGGAGTACTAGGGGTTCAGAGGGAGTAGTACTAGGGGTGCCGGCACCCCAAAAATCTGAAGAATGCTACAATATAACATTTTCAATAGACTAAATTTGTTGGTTGAATTGTTCCGATTTCGGTGGTTTGGAATTTTTAAGACATTGGAACTATTTTTATTATACTTTTAGCAAATTTCAGTCATATGTGTTGGATTTATGATGTCATAAATTAATTATAAAATTCTATAGAGTTGTACCTATGGAGTGTACTCCGTAGAAAATTTTCAAGTTCACTACTGTGGAGGTTTTCAGACACAATACAAAGAGACTGCTTAGTGCATCAGCTACAGGCAGGCACAAGTTACCATGGCCTGATATTCGCCATTCAATGCGGGAAAAGAATACACAATAAGGCAAGCCAGGTTGTGAGGATAGAACTATAAGCTAGTAATGAATAATGACAGAAATGTACTCATTCCAAACGAATGGCAGGAAATCGTACTACAAGTTGATGGATAATGAAGCAACGTGAGTGTAGTATATTAGTATGTCACTCATGACTATCTGGTGTCCTGAGGTGCAGCGAGCAAATAGCCAAATACACATATATTTTTTTTCTCTCTCAAAATGGCTCAGGACCGAGTTTAGTTAAGTTTCAGAAATAGTGGATATAAATTACTAGCCTTCTGAAAGCATGCTATATGAAGGATCATTGGGTTGTGTTTGAACCTGACTGCTGTGGACAGTGAACCGGTCAAGAGTTGGCTTCAAAAAGAATGCACCAGTCATGCCTAGAGGTGGGCGTCGTGCCGTACCGGGCCGGCCTGGCACGGGCTCATCGTGCTTCGTGCCTGAATTGTGCCGGGCCGCGATGGCCCGTCGTGCTCGCCGTCTTGCGTGTCGGCCGCCTCACCGGCTTCGCCGGTGAGCCGCACGCCCATTTGAGCTTCGTGCCTGCTTCGTGCCGTGCCGACCCAGGCCCGACCCATTTGCACTATTTCAACGAGAGTAAAAGAGCCGGAGATATATAGAATTAAGGCAGTGAATGCAAATATTATGAGAAAAAGAACTAAAATTTATTTATTATCGAGCGATTACATAGGCGAGAATGATATGCTCAATACTGGACGAGAGAGAGGAGAATGGGCGAGAAAGAGAGTGGCGAGACAGAGAGAGGATCGGTGAGAGAGAGTGAGAGAGATTGAGAGGGACGAGCGAGAGAGCGACTTCTTATGCCGTCTCTCAATCTCTCTTAGCTCTGTCTCCCTGTTTTGTCCGTCTCTCTCAGGTGTTGGCGATAGGGGTGACGTTTATACTATTGGGTGCATCCATGACTGTCATGCTTTGTGAGTCAGTAACCTTCATGCTAGGCTTCTTCCTCATGTCCTAGATCATCAGGCCCAGTATAGCCCATTCTACGATGTCGTCGTGCGTCGCGGCCGCCCATCGTGCTCGATTCTCGAGCGGCACGGCCAGGTACTCTGATGTCGTCTTGCGGCGCACGACCCACCGTCTTGGTCGGGCCGTCTTGGGCGTGATGTCTTGCCTCGGGCCGGCCCAAAGGAGCCCGGCCCGAGTGCCCACCTCTAGTCATGCCGAAATTGTGCAGTACTGAACCCAGGAGGGAGTGAAGATAGTGTTGTTGTCTAAGAGTGCATTTGGGAGCTACTACGGTGGGTTGAAAAGTCGCTTTTGGTTTCTTTGGTATGCAGCATTATGGTAGCGGTTGTGGCTTTTCTTGTTATGTCGTTTGGCAAACTGGCTGCTGCAGCTGTAGCTTTTGAGGGACAAGCGAGCGGGAGCGATAACCTAGCGGCTACACGGCGAACAGTGGAGAGGTGACGTGGAGGTGGCGAGGCAGGGTGGCGGAGGTCGGGGAGGCGGAGTGAGCGAGATGGGAGGTAGTCAAGCGAAGCCACAGCTGAAAAGCTCCTCCTCAGCGGCTGCAGCTTTTGAGGGTGCTTCTGCTGTGGCTTAGCTTCTCAGCTGTTTTGCAGCCATGCTGTTTAGGGAGCTTTTGGACCAAAGCTAAAGCACAACTGAAGCACAGCCCCCAAACAGGCCCTAAACTTCTGAACTTCAGCAATCAGTCTGTGGATCTACAGTATCCTCAGCAGTCAGCACCGAGGTGCAAAAGGGTGAATTATTACCGTTTACGACGCAGGGCCGGGCCAGAGGCATGGGCAGTAGGCGCGACCTCCTAGGGCCCATGAGTGACAGGGCCCTGCCCAAGTATTGTCGAGATTACATATATGCGTCTTGCAGCTTTAGAACTTCAAGCTCATGTCCAAAAATGCCCAAGGCCCAAAACATTCCGGAACATCCAAGGTAAAAAGAAATGAAGTAAAAATTGCTAGTCGATTCTCTTTCTAAGATCAGCTTTTCACTAATTTTCTAAAAAATTATGTGCCTTTCTAAGAACTACAACTTTTCACGGACTGCTCTATTCAAAATTTTGACAAATCCTTGCTGCACTCCGGTTTCTATCAAATTATCCAAATCCCAAGTGCTCTTGTTCCTTATCGATGGTCTCTCTTATCATGTTTTTGTTGATGCAGTCTTCTATATTAGATTATGGTCCTTAATATTTTGTTGTATTATATTTTTATTCGCTTATAGACTGGTTAGGCTATCAAGGTTAGCTTTTATAAGTAACTTGGTTCTTTCCCGTGTATTTAATTAACATTTAGCTTCAACATTTTAAATACAAATTGTCACTGTATATTTGTTTGAACAAGGGGCCTTTGTTTTCATAATACCCTAGGGCCTACAAAATGTTAGACCGGCCCTGTTCGACGCTGTGGCCTGTGAGCACTATGGTTGGTCAAATGCCCTTAGTCTTTTGTAGCACAAGTCCAGCTTGACCTTAAAGCATTAGGGTTTACATCAATATTCTACATAGCGACAGTTAACAATCGGTCACCCCATCTTTCAGTGTTTATACGGCAAGCGACTTTGTAAATGGTTTTACTATTTAAAAGTCAAAGAAATAATATATGTGTTTGCAGCAACAAAGTAAACATCTAGCTAATCTTCTTTCATACATACAGAATGCAACTATCAGGCTATCAACATTTGTCCACAGCGGTGACATAAAGAAAAAAAGATGACATGATGTGAATGTAATTAAAAAATCATAATTGAATGAATAAACAACTCAAATGGCAATAAAAATCAAAGCTAGCATGCATGTTATAATGTTCATGTCATATGGCAATTTTGCAACTTTAACCAAACAAATGATCCGATAAAACAGGTTTGTTAAATATTAACGGCTGTTAAACCGAATAAACAGTCAAACCTTAAAATGTCTATAAACGTAACGGGCAGAAGACCTTTACCCTTTTAACGGCCATTATTTAGAACAGTGGTCTACATAGATCGCAGTCCAGGAACATTGCTAAGGCCCATCTTTCGAAGAATGAGTTTGGGTATGGCTGGTGGAACTGCAAGCCCCATGCTCTGGCTGAACTCTTCTGCGAGCTTAACAAGTCTGGACTTGTCTCGACTAATGGTCTTGTTTGTCCTGTTGTATCCTAACCATGCTTGATAGGCTGATTCCTTGCTCTTCATCTGTACTTTTCTGAGAGCATCTTTGACCTATCAAGTCAAGCAGAAATAGGAAAATGTAAAGTACGTTATCCTTACAAGCCAAAATTGACTTGACATTTCTAGAGCAGCCAAGAATAGACTTTCTGCTAAATTTGCAAAACACCTGACCTACTTTCATAACGAACTAGATGACAAGTAGATTATATACTACTTACTTCCGTCTGAATGCTCGAATCAATTGAAGGCACGGCAGCCTCTGATATTGACAAATCCTTAACGGTGCTAAGAAAATACATTTCCCAGGGAGCCAACAGTAAGATGCCTTGCCCTTCCTTGCCTTTCCGTCCAGTCCTACCAAGTCTATGTATGTACTGTTCTCTATCAGCAGGCAGCCCAACCTACAAGAGGAAATAATTTTCTTGATGAATGTATTTTTTTATTTTTTGGTAAGAGATACAAGCATAGAACCCACCTGTACGACAAGGGTGACATCAGGATAATCAACACCACGGGCAGATACATCAGAACTAACTAATATCAGACCCTTTGACTTCCTAAATTCGTCCGAGACCCTAGTTCTTGCAGATTGCGTCTTTCTGGAATGAATCTCCCTTATATTCAGTTTCAGCTGGGAGAGAACTTCAGCAACAAGTTTGGTGGCCATTGCAGTAGTACAGAATACAATCACCTGCAAAATTGTATGGGCAATGGCACATCAGAAAATCCCAAAAATATCAGCTGGGAACAAGGCGAGGTAACTTCCTCGCGAAAACAAAAGGCCAAATTTGGTGAGGGCACATACTTTGTACTCTGCATCTTCTGCAGCATGCTTCTTCAATAAATCATATAATATACCGAAGTGCAGGTCTAGTGGTGCAACCATATACATCTGGCTTACCTGATGCAGCAGCAATACTGTAAGGTACTTACGAGTAGGCAAACTTTAAAATGTTACCATAACAGCTAATGAAAATGACTAATCAGCCCTAAAAAATGACAGATTTAAACCTGTGAATGTGTCTCCTCATCACCCTCTTCAACAGTGTTAATGAACTTGTAATCCTTCTTCATTGCTACATGAGAAATTTGACAAACCTAACAGTAAACATTCAAAAAATTAGATTGCTACAGGTACAAAGAGTGCATAATTACAAAAGGAGATACCTCTTCTGGAACAGTAGCAGAAAATAACAGCGTCTGTCGTTCTTTAGGAATGGAAGAAATTATTTTCTCAATGTCTCTTCTGAATCCCATATCCAATAGGCGGTCAGCTTCATCAAGAACAAGAACCTTCACACCTTTAAGCCGTTTAGAAAAACCGGGCGTGTTCTCAAGATGATCCTTAAACCTTCCAGGTGTAGCAACAAGAATCTGCTTGACCAATACTTAGTATTAGTGCATAAACCGCACCTAGATATGAACACACTGTAGTTGATGGGTACAACCTGACATGGGTTAGCTTGCATGCTTCGTTGCTCTTGAGTTAATCGTGTGCCACCAATTACAACCTGCACACCCAGTGAGCGATGATACTTGAGAAGTTTCCTGGCCTCAGCAGCCACTTGGTTTGCAAGCTCCCTAGTAGGGCACATCACCAGCAAATTTATTGATGGAGAACGAGGTAATGTAGAGAGAAGCTCAATGGCAGGAAGCTAAAGAAAGAAATTAAAAACCAGTCAGATTGGTTAACGCCATAGCAGTATCACTGCAACGGTTCGGAAACAGCTAATGCTTTGAATTTGATTAGTTGGGCTGGAGGGTAAGGAATACCAAAAAGGCGACAGTTTTTCCTGTTCCTGTCTTTGCTTTTGCAAGAACATCTTTGCCTGCAGGCAATAAGATATTGAAATATTATCTTACAGCGCTCCCAAGATATTGCTATCACACATTCAAACTGTGGGGCATAATATTTTGCATTTTTGCTGACCTTGGAGGATTACTGGCAGAGTTGCCTCCTGCACCTGGGTCATCCTTTCATATCCAGCATCTTTGATGCCATTCAATGACAATGGAGAAACAGCACATTGATCAAACCTGCGACATGCATAACATTATTAAACCACAACAGCAGTAAAACTGCACGAAGCTAAGACATTTCCCCAATAATCACAAACTGCAAGTTACAATCACTGGCCCCCCAAGTCCAGATGATACCCATAACTCGTAAAGGTGAGGAATGCTAACTTTTTTTTTAAAAAAAAAAGATAGCAGCAATTGATTTGTAGTACTACAAATATATACGAACAGTGAACATTACCAGAACATAGTCAGGATCGATTGATGCTAGCAGAACAGTCCATCATAATTTGGAGTATCAGACCAATGCCCCAGTAAACAGCTATGACTTCGTTCTTTCTAACACTATATTCTTTAGCTATACTCGTAGAATCACACAAGCACTAGACTACATATTTGGTTTCTACAATTTGAAAATATTTGAAAGGCGCACGCCAGTACCGTGTCTCGCTGAGGTACGATCCATCCACGCTTCCCATCTCGCCAGCACTCCTCCCCGCATCCAATTCCATGGCCTCCCCTTCCACCACGTCCTCCTCGGCGGCAACTCCTCCCCTGTTCATGACAACCCTAGGTAACGCGGGGCCCTCCTCCGCGTCCGTCTGCCGCCGCCTTCGTCGCCGCTTCCGGTGGGCCGCGTCGCTGGGGTTGCCAGACATGATCCGGCTGAAAACGTCGGCGGTGTCGATCTTGGCGGCGGCGGCGGGGGCTGGGGGCGAGGAGATGGCGGTCGCAACAAAACAGCAGAGAGGGAACAAGGGTGGATTTGCGATGGCATTTTATGAGTGTCCCATGGCAACACGGCATAATTCCATAATTTCAAACAATAAAGGGGGGAAATTGTATATCTGCCACTAGGGTTTCCTGGCTTTGGAAGTTTGCCACTGAATTCGAGCTAACTACTGTTGTCAGGGTTCACAAAATCGAATTTCGAAAAATCGTTCGAAATTCAAAAACTGCAAAAACCACTCGAAAAATCATTCGAAAACCGTTAGAAACCGAAGGGTTAAGAAATAAAAAAATTCAAAAAAATCGAAAACCGTTCGTTTTTTGCGAGAAACCACGGTATTTCACGAAAAACCAACAGCCGATTGAATGTTCTTAAAAAACGGTTTTCGAGCGGTTTTTCAACGGTTGCAGTTTTCGAGCGTACCGCTGCGGTTCGATATCCAAAACCGCTCGGCAAATCGTTTTAATTTAAAAATTAAAAAAAATCAAAAAACTATGCGTTGAAAACCGCTCGAAAACCTTTTTTTTAAACATTCAATCGGCTGTTGGTTTTTCGTGAAAAACCGAGCGGTTTCTCACGAAAAACCATATGGTTTTTGTCGACTTTTGTAGTCGGCAATAAATTTATGGGGCAGACGCTAGATCTCAAACTCGAAGGTCACACAAGACAAAGGTTTAGACAGGTTCAGGTCCTCGACGGAGGAGGTAATACCCTAGTCCTGTGTGCTGGGATTATATGGATCTCTTGGATCTAAGATTGCTCGTGAGCTCTGTTGCTCGATATGCCATCCCTCTGTTGTTGCCCGCCCTCTCCCTTATATAGTGGGGGTGGGGCGGTTTACAGAGTCCCGATCGGTTAGGGGATTCCGATCGGTTACATGATTCTAATCGGTTACAGGATAGAGTTTACATCTTTATCTACCCTGTTAACGACTCGGATTACAATCGTATCTTTTATGTCTAAATACATGTTCAACTGTCTATAGGATGTATCCTCTTCCGCACGGCAGCAAGGCTTGGCGCGGAGATTATCCTCTGGGCCTTCCATTGGGCCCTGTCTCTTCTTTAGGCGCTTCTGGGCCGGTTATGAAGACACCTGGTTTGATATATTCCACAGTAGCCCCCGAGTGATTCATGATCCGATTGCATGTCTCTATCTGGGTCTAACTTTGAATCATTGTTCTCAGCTTCCAGTGTAGACCTCCGACTGGTTTGAATACTTCTTCTTGCAGTAAGGGGATTATGAAGGTCTCGAATACAACCCTCGATTTTTTGCTTCAACTGATTATAATCTTCCATCTGACAGACCTGTTATGGGTAACTTCATGGACCTGACTCATACCTCATTTGAAGATTTGATATCTCTTCCCGCTCGAGGCGAAAACCTTGATATCTTTCTTCTTCAAGGATTAATGCCGGACAGTCTTCTAGGCCGTAATGACTTCCTGCATCAATCCAATTTCCAAAAACCTCTTCGGCTTCTGAAACTATATTAACTCCAAGTTTCCTCGGCTTCTGATGTCGTCGTATCTTCGCATTTACTTCAACCTTGCCGCATCGGCTATAAAAGGCGAACTGGCGCTTTTAAAATTCTCTCACGCCTAGTCCTCTATTTCTTGCATCAAGCTTCACTTTCTTCTCGAGGAGTCTCATGGACAACCAAGACCCAGAGCTCGCCGAAGAATAGGCGCTTTTTGAGATCGTCGTGGCTGAATTGGCGGAGGATACCGCCGCCGCCCTCAACCGTACCGACGTCAACATCTTCCTCGAGATCTTTCCCGCCCTTCATGAGGTCAAGGAGGTTCTCGTGGAAGCGCTCGCACGTGTTCGTCGCGGAGAGGTGTAAAAATATCTATAAATATAATATTCTCCCAGGCATAATGCCTAGTGAACTTTATATATAGTAAAGAAATACCTTTTCCAAGCATTTTTCCATGATTGTCGTTTAGACGTAGCTTAAACCCAGCTTGGGGCATATCGAAGCTTGCATGGTTCCTCGGTCGAGTGATATTCGCATCCAACCGTCGTAGGATATATTTTAGGTCCGACTTGGGACATATTAGGATTTGCGCGGCTCTTGACCGAGTGATACCCATATCCGATTGCTATAGGATATAGCTTAGGCTCGGCTTGGAGCGTATCAGGATTTCCTTGGCTCATGGCCGAGTGATACCTATATCCGACTGGTGTAGGATACAGCTCTGGTCCATCATGGAACATATCAAAATTTTCTTGGCTCGTGGCCGAGTGATACCCATATTCAACTGCTGTAGGATATAGCTTAGGCCCAACTTGGAGCGTATCATATTTATGTGGCTCTTGACCGAGTGATACCCATATCCGTAGGACATAGTTTAGGCTCGACTTGGAGCGTATTAGGGTTTTCTTGGCTCATGGCCGAGTGATACCTATATCCGACTGGTGTAGAATATAGCTCTAGTCCAACTTGAGACATATCAAGGTTTATCCGAATGGTATCCGTACTCGTTTTATCACGGTGCACAGCTTATCGACCCATCTTGGGGCATACCATTGGAACCATGCCTTATCAGGCTCAACCTGCGATATATGATTCCGTCATGCGGTAACCAATCTACGACCCAACATGGGGCATATCGCAAGAAGATATTTTTAATCCAGACCGGAGGATACACACGTCTCGCTTAACTCGGCAAGCGGTTAAACATCCCATCGTGGGGAGCAACGTGTCCCAAGTATGACTTGGTCAAACCATGCCTGCCCCGTATGTCAGGATGCCAGGCTAGCGAATCATTATGAAGCATAGAGCAGGGTTAGGCATTCCGCAATCTTTCTCCCGCCAATTCGGCGAAAACCTGATTTTTCCCCCTTTTAAAGACTAAGCCGATGGTTCATTTTCCCCATCGCATACGCCTGCCCCTTCTACTCCCTTTGTCTTTCCGACTTCTCCGCCGCTAGGGTTAACCGCCGTTACGCTCGCATCCTTGCGCCACCATTGATCTATTCCTCCGAAAATGTCTTCTCACTCCTCCAAAGACACCTCCTCGCCGCCTTTGCTGCAAGATTGGACCACTTTGATCACGACGGAGGAACGACTGCAATCCATGGTGGATGACGGGGTTCTTCCGGCCCTGACTTTGATCTTCGCGCGGTCGGCCGCAGATGAATCCATCCCAACCCCCCGTTCCGAAGGGGTTGTGGTTTTTGAATCCTTCTTCCAACGTGGGTTGGGCCTTTTGCTTGCGCCTTTCTTCGCGGTCTTCTCTTCTTTTACGGCATTGAATTGGTGAACTTGAATTCCAATTCCATCCTGCAGATTCTCTCTTTGCTCACCTCTGTGAGGCTTTCTTGGGCATCCGCCCCCATTTCGATCTCTTTCGCCATTTCTATCTTTTGAAGCCTTATCCCTCAAAGAGCGACCCCAAGGTAATTGGGGGAGCCGGATTTCAGTTGCGGGAGGGGTTAAAGAAAAATTACTTCGTCATTCCCTTCAAAACCTCCAATAAAGGCTGGCACCAAGAATGGTTCTGTTGTGCCAACCCTAATCCTGCTCTTCCCTCCTTTGTCGGGCGTCGGCCTAAGGTGTTCCTTTCTTGGGTATCTACCCCCAATGCTGCCGACATGGACCAGGTGCATGATCTTCTGGCGTTGATTGAGAAGCTGAAAGAAGATGGCCTTACGGGAGTTGGTCTGGCCCTTCATTTTGTTGCCCGCCGGATACAACCTCTGAAGGAGCGAGTCCATCTGGGATACGCATTTGAAGGAAAGGATGATCCGACCCGGGAACTGCCCGAAGCATTGTCGAAGGAGCAGGTATATGCCCGGGTAGGCGACTTTTTATCCCGAGCGTGGAGATGTCAAGCGCCAAATGCCCGAGGTCCTTCACTGCATCAAATCCTCCTCCTGAGGTGAGAAAGTTAACTGATGGATTTCCACATTGGTCTCTGAACGTCTTTTAACAGTTGTAATACTCCTTTTCAGGATCAGTTGGTTTTCTTTAGCAATGCGCCTCTCCCGGAGATGCCCGTTCATAAGAGCGCTCCCTTTAAACGACCTACGAGCTCCCTGGCTGGAGACCCCGCCGCCAAGAAAGGGAAGAAGGCGATTGTCAAGGACCCTGCGAAGCCCCGACGCCCGACTGGTGGTCCCAAAATTTAGGAACCGCCAGCACGAGCCCCAGCATTTTCGGCTCCCCTTCCCTACGAGCCCGTGGTGCAGCCGAGTCTGATTTCAAGAGACTCGATCAGTCGGGAGTGGCTCTGCCACCCGAAAGAAGCCCCCAATGAGAATGAAGAAGTCCGACAGGTTTGATGCCTCATCGACTCTTATTCGACGCGTTTTGCTGGCTTATTTACTGATCGTTCTTCTTGTAGGAATCCTTCATACAATGTTCCTGTCGAGACGCCGTCTGGGGCCCCTAAGGAAACTGAGCCCCAGGACGTTCGTGTCTTGGTTGAGGAGGCCTCGCCCGTGGATACACGAGCACCCACCGAGCCCCAGCCGCCTTCACCGACACCCCATGCTTCGACGTCGGGTCCTGCCGCTCAAGAGCCCATCTCTCACCCATCCCCCGAGGTTGAAGAGATCTCCCGAGTTCCGTCGACTCCTGCCCGTCCTCAACTCATAATGAAGACAGCGTGGGTTGATGAGGAGGATGGCTTGAAGTTCCTGGACGACTCGGAGGAGGAGAGAGAAAGGAAAGACTTTTACAGTCATGCCACCGCTTGTTCTCGCCTAACCTAGGTAAAACTTTCACTACTCTTATCAGCTTCGTGCTTGTGCCGGTTAATATGTTCTCACCTTCCCCTGCGATGATTACAGAAATTGGGAGAGCACTCTGAAAAGAAGTTCGAGTACCTCCAGGAAATGCTTCCGGAGGTCAGGACGTGCCAGGAATATCTGGCCGACTTGGAGCAGATCAAGGCTGGACATGCAGTCGAGCTGCGAGCTCTTCGGTCGGAGGTCCAGACGTTGCGGGAAGAGCAGAAATCCCTGTGGCAGGAGAAGCTAGACATCGTCGGCTCCCTTCGTGGTAAATATTTTCTGAACCACCCTGTGCTCTTGTTCAAACGTCCGGTCTTTTGATTTCCTTATGTCCGTGTTAGCTCGGGATTCCACTGTTACAAAGCTTCAAGAGCAACTCAAGGTCTCGGAAGCCTCCAAATTGAAGTCGGAGAAGGAGTTAGAAGGTACGCTCGGCAGCTTGGCCCTCCTTTGTCTTCGTCGCCTTCTTGGCATTTCTTGATAATCAATTTTGCTTGCAGACTACAAGTTCAAGACGCGGGCGCAATACGCCGCTTATAACGAGAGGGTTGAGGCCCTTGAAACGTCTTGCTCCAAGCTTCGCGAGGCCTCTGAGCCGCTGCTGAGGTTGCTTCATCCCGGAGGTGAGAGGCCGCTCAGCAGGGACCAAGTGTGGAATATAAGAACCCGGGTACCCTCATGACAGGCCCAACAGGGAGGCCCAGAAGATACTCCGCGTCGGGCCCATTGCGCATGCGCAGGACATATCCTAAAGGAAGTTGAACTTATATTTAGATATGATAGATACGGTTGTAATCCGAGTCGTTAATAGGGTAGATAAAGATGTAAACTCTATCCTGTTAATCGACTAGAATCTTGTAACCGATCGGAATCTCTAAACCGATCAGGACTCTGTAGGCCGCCCCACCCCTGCTATATAAGGGAGAGGGCGGGCAACAACATAGGGATCCGATCATCCAAGTATAGAGCAATCAAGCCATAGAGCATAGCACACCTCATATCGCCAGAGCATAGTGCGCTTTGAGCAATCCCAGATCCAAGAGATCTGCATAATCCCAGCACACAGGACTAGGGTATTATCTCCTCGCGAGCTCGAACTGTCTAAACCCCTTGTCTTGTGTGACATTCGAGTTTGAGATCTAGCGCTGCCCCATAATTTTATTGCCGACTACAAAAGTCGGCGGTTGGCGCGCCAGTAGGGGAGGCGCTATAATCTTTTCCTCTGAGACTCGATGGCGTGATCGGCGGAATCACGCCACCTTCATCTCCGGCCAAAGCTTTCCGCTTCAGAGCACGGACTTCGTCGCAGATCTTGCGCGGAGAACTTGTCGCCTAGACTTGAACCGGATCCAATCTAGTAAAGATCAGGCCGACTCATTTCAGGTATGTCACTTTGACTTGGCCGGCAAACCAGTCGGCGTCGCGAAGAATTGCTGCGATCTTCGTGGCGTCTTCGCGATAGAAGAGCAGAAGACCGATCTCCAACGCCAACAAGAAGAACAAGAAGCTGCGGGGGAAGATCGTCTTCGTAATGGTAAGGAGGTGCAGGTGCGATCGCTTCGATCTCGCGGCCGCAATGTCCGCGAGGACATCCTGCAATCCAGGTTGGGAGATCAAGCCACCTTCCGCACGCCAATGCAGAACGTCGTCGCCTTCAAGACGCTTCTCAACAAACTGGACCCGATGATTTCATCGGATAGCCCGGCGGCCCCGATCGTGGCCCAGATCAAGGCCATGGTGACGACGGCCACAATTCAGCAAAATCAGGAAAAGTCGGTAGGTGAAGCGCACTCGCGCCCACGCGCTTCGGCGCGACCACGAGCCTACGCTGCGCCGGCGCCACCTTCCGGCGCGGCCACGAGCCACGCTGCGCCCAGCGCCACCTTTGGCATGGCCACGAGCCACGCCTGCGCCCCGAGTGCCGCCTACAACTCATCTACAAGCCTACGCCTGCGCCACGAGCAAAGACGGCATGATCGTCAGCAACACATGGAGCATAAAGCAGCTAAGTCGCTTTTTACTCAATTATGTTATTATAAATAAAATTGTTGACTTTCCTGACTTGCTACTTAGTTGACCCACAACTAAGCGATGAAGTCGGGGCTACACTAATAGTGTGCGTGTCGCACATCTTTTCTCGAGTTGTATTTTTCTTCTTTTGCTTAACGATTGCAAGTGAATCCGAGTGCGATAACTCCGAGTTGTGAAGCTCTGACCCCATGAACGGCGAACTTTAGTCACCCAAAACACGTGCTTGGGAAAAAGAGTCATGAGCCGACTCCCAACGCTCGGGGGCTAGACTAGTCGGGCAGAGTGCTTAAACAAAAAGAGTCAAACCACTCGTATGAATTCAAAATCAATAAGGAAAAAGAGTAAAAAACTCTAAAATTATATATACACCAGTCGAACATCACATCCGAGTGAATTATTTTTACATTGCCTAAGTTCTGCATATACATGATTTCAGGGCTACTAAATTTGGATGCGACGTGTGTGAGCCAACGCTTCAACGATTTACATCAACAACCGGCGACGAATGAATTTAAAGGGAGTGGTCTTTGAATTTTGCCTTGAGCGGGAAAAGCGTTTTGACTTCTGCATATCGTTTGGGATACAATATGTCCCAAGATGAGCCGACTGCCAGAACTCCAATAATAGGGCTAGGAACCACTCGGAAAGTTTAACGCGTGGAGCTCTATTGAGTCCTTCACGATCTCTTTGCCTACAACAGGCACTTTCGGTAAAGGAAAACTAGTCGGGAAGTTGCATGAAGAAGCTGAAGCACTCGGCGTGAAGCATGACTCGATTGGCACGCAACCGGAAGGTGGCAACTCGATCGCAAAGGACTCGGGGCTACTGTGGAATATAAGAACCCAGGTACCCTCATGACAGGCCCAAGAGGGAGGCCCAGAAGATACTCCCCACGTCAGGCCCCGCTGTCGTGCGCAAGGGAACATATCCTAAAGGAAGTTGAACTTATATTTAGATATGATAGATACGGTTGTAATCCGAGTCGTTAATAGGGTAGATAAAGATGTAAACTCTATCCTGTTAACCGACTAGAATCTTGTAACCGATCGGAATCTCCAAACCGATCAGGACTCTGTAAGCCGCCCCACCCCCGCTATATAAGGGAGAGGGCGAGCAACAACATAGGGATCCGATCATTCGATCATCCAAGCATAGAGCAATCAAGCCATAGATCATAGCACACCTCATATCGCCCAGAGCATATTGCGCTTTGAGCAATTTTAGATTAAAGAGATCTGCATAATCCCAGCACACAGGATTAGGGTATTATCTCCTCTGTGAGAGCCTGAACCTGTCTAAACCCCTTGTCTTGTGTGACCTTCGAGTTTGAGATCTAGCACCTACCCCATAAATTTATTGTCGACTACAAAAGTCGACACCAAGCCATCTCCCAACTGGAAGAAGCCCCCAAGGAGCTCAAGATACTCTTGAAGGAAACGGCGACCAAGCCGCTTTATCCCCGAGTAGATCTTAAGGCTATTAGAGATGGTTATGCTTGTAATGTAGATGAAGACCGGGCAGCCGAACTCTGGAAGGAAGTTAAGGATGCTTCTTCGGTTGTTGCGGAAACCTTAGACCTGTAAACAAATAATTGAAAGTATTTCTTTGTTCTTGCATCTTGTCTTTTAAATATGCTGCTTTGTCCGAGTGGTTTTCTCATATCATGTCCGATTAGTCCAGCCCCCAAGCTCTGAGGTATGGTTCATGACGCATATCTCAGAGTCTTAAAATTTATAGGAGCAAAGCACTCAGGCGCATAATTTTTTGAGAAGATTGCACGAGAACAACTTTAAGAGCAAACATTTATTCATAAAGAAACAACTGAATTACAAAATTCAAGTGAAAAAACGACGTAGCTGTTCTATGTTCCATGCGTTGCTGATAATATTGCCGTCTTCACGCTTGAGCTTATAAGCCCCAGGACGTATCACCTCAACGATGATGTAAGGACCTTCCCAGCTTGGGAGAGCTTATGCTCGCATTTCTGATTCTTTATAAGGACCAGATCTCCTTTGGAGAACGCGTGACTCCTTACATTGCGACCGTGATAGCAACGTAAGCCCTGAAGGTATTTTGTCGACTGAATTGTTGCAATGTCCCTGGCTTCCTCCCGTCGGTCGAGGTCTTCTAGCCGGCTTTCTTCCGAAGCAACCTCTTCATAGCTCCGAACCTGCGGGGATCCGAATTCTAACTCAGTGGGGAGGACCGCCTCTGAGCCATACACCAGGAAAAAAGGTGACTGCCCGGTTGCTCTACTGGGGGTGGTTCACAGCCCCCAGAGTACTGAAGGCAATTCTTTGACCCACCGGGTGGCGTATGGTTTGAGACGATAAGAAATCCTTGCCTTTAGGCCTTGTAAAACCATGCCGTTGGCTCGCTCAACCTGCCCATTACTCCGGGGGTGTGCTACTGATGCGAAGAAAATTTTTATGCCGATTTCACCGCACCAGTCTTGAAATACACCACCTCTGAATTGGGTGCCGTTATCCGTGATGATTCGGTTTGGTACACCGAACCTAACCACGATTTCATTGAAGAACTCTTTGGCCTTAACGGCTGTGATTGTGGCGACTGGCTTGGCCTCAATCTATTTGGTGAATTTATCGACGGTCACGAAGAGATGAGTATAACCACCTTGAGCTTTCTTTAAAGGTCCCACCATGTCAAGCCCACAGACCGCAAACGGCCAGGTGATTGGGATGGTTTGCAGTTCCTGTGCTGGTTTGTTCACCAGTCGCACAAAGAACTGACATCCTTCGCATGTCCGGACGATGTCCTCTACATCGATGACAGCAGTCGGCCAGAAAAATCCCTGACGATAAGCCTTGCCAACTAGGGTTGATGACGCCGCGTGATTCCCACACACTCCCGAGTGGATTTCCTTGAGCAGATCTCTTCCTTCTTGTTCCGATATGCACCGTCGTAGTACACCAGAGGAGCTCTTGCGATAAGTTCTTCCCTGATCACCACATAGCTTTTGCTTCGGCGCATTACTCGCTCGGCCTGCATGCGGTCTTCATGTAGCTCGTCCTTCATCAAATAGTCCAGATACGGAGCTATCCAATCGGGGGTAATGACCAAAACTTCTGCCTCTTTGCTCTTCTCCACTGGGACGTCCGACTTAGGCCGAGTGCTTATTGTGGGCTTATAAATTTCTTCGACGAATACTCCCACGGGCACTGTAGTCCGGCCAAATCCCATCTTTGTTAGCTCATCAGCCGCTTCATTATCCCGACGGAGCACATGAACAAGCTCTAAGCCATCAAAATTGCCTTCTAGCTTGCGTACCTCCTGGCAGTAGGCAGCCATGTTGTCTTCGATGCAGGACCATTCTTTTTGCACCTGATTGACCACGAGCATTGAATCTCCACGAACTATCAGGAGTCGGATACCGAGTGATATGGCGATACGGAGCCCATGGATGAGTGCCTCGTACTCGGCGGCGTTGTTTGACGCGGGAAAAAGTATTTGCAAAACGCACCTTAACCGTTCTCCATTTGGTGATATGAGCACTATACCAGCCCCGGCGCCGCTGAGCATGAGGGAACCATCGAAGTACATCGTCCAATACTCGAGTTCTTTGACTCTGCTTGATTTTGGAGTTACATCCACTCGGCGGTGAAGTCGTGGCGCTTGAGACTTGATGGCTGTGCGAGGCTTGAATAAAATGTTAAAAGCTCCAAGCTTGACTGTCCACTTTGCGATTCTCCCAGTGGCCTCCTGGTTGTGAAGTATATCTCCTATTGGGAAGGAGGTGACCACCGAAACAGTATGCTCTTGGAAGTAGTGCTCGAGTTTGCGAGATGTAAGAAGTACGGCGTATAATAATTTTTGCACTTGTGGATACCGCACCTTAGATTCACTCAGGACCTCGCTGGCGAAGTAGACCGGATGTTGGATCTTCTGCACGTGACCCGGCTCCTCCCTTTCTACGACGATCGCAGCGCTGACTACGTGAGTCGTCGCCGCGATGTACAATAACAGATGTTCTTCTGGCATCGGAGAAACCAAGACCGGGGGCGTCGTTAAGAAGGTCTTCAAATCTTCAAACGCTTGTTGTGCCTCAGGCGTCCATTGGAACTTGTCCTGCTTCTTGAGGAGTTTAAAGAATGGCATACCTCGTATACCCAGTCGGGAAATAAACCTGCTGAGTGCGGCCATGCAACCTGTAAGCTTCTGGATGTCCTTTTGGCAGGTCGGCGTTTCCATATTTGATATGGCCTTGATCTTCTCTGGATTGGCCTCAATGCCTCGTTGGGAGACGAAAAACCCGAGCAGTTTTCCCGAAGATACTCCGAAAACACACTTCTCGGGATTAAGCTTCATGCTGAAGGCCCTTAGACTTTTGAACGTCTCGGTTAGGTCGGCGATAAGGTCCTTCCTCTCCCGAGTCTTTACCACGACATCATCCACATATGCCTCCACATTGCGTCCGAGTTGGGCATGAAAGCACCGTTGTATTGCGCGCTGATAAGTTGCACCAGCATTTTTTAAACCGAACGACATTGTGGTATAGCAAAAGGCCCCAAAGGGCGTGATGAATGAAGTCTTGATGTGATCTTCCGCCTTTAGGCGAATCTGGTGATACCCTGAGTAAGCATCGAGGAAACTCAGAATCTCGCACCCAGCGGTTGAGTCAACCACCTGATCAATTCGAGGTAGCCCGAAGGGATCCTTCGGACATGCCTTGTTGAGATCAGTATAATCAACGCACATGCGCCAAGTTTTATTCTTCTTTTGAACTAGTACAGAGTTTGCCAACCAATCGGGATGATACACTTCTTTGATAAAACCTGCAGCTAATAGCTTGGTGATCTCCTGCTTGATGGCGTTCCGATGATCTGGAGTGAACCGCCGGAGTCTCTGCTTGATTGGCTTTGCCTTTTCGTCGACATGTAGAGAATGCTCGATCACCTCCTTAGGAACACCCGGCATGTCGGATGGTTTCCAGGCAAAGATGTCCTTGTTGGCCCGGAGGAAGGTGACGAGCACGTCTTCCTATTTATCCCCGAGCCCTATCCCGATCAGAGTCGTTTTGGACGAGTCGGATGGGTTGAGGATAATTCTCTTGGTTCCTTCGCTAGGCTTTATCCCTAACGTGGCCTGCTTCTTGGATGGGACGTCGTCTTCTTCCTGCAACGTGGCTGCCTCTACCTGGATATTCTTCCCCTCAGTGGTTGCCTCCTGCAGCTCGGCAAGTTCACAATTCTCTCGGTCGCATTCCAGAGATCGCTTAATGTCGCTGCGAATCGTGATGACGTCTTCGGGTCCCAGCATCTTCATCATCAAATAGGTGTAGTGCGGGACGGCCATGAACCGAGCCAGACCAGGTCTTCCCAAGATAGCGTGATACGCTATCTCGAAATCCGCTACCTCAAAATTTACATACTCGGTCTGATAGTTGCTTTTGGTACCGAAGGTGACAGGCAAAGAAATCGGCCCGAGAGGAAACGAAGACGCCCCAGGGATCACCCCGTGGAACGGCTGTGAGTTCGGCCTTAGCTCGGAGCGGGGGATGTTCATGTCGTCGAGGGTTTTGGTGAACAAGATATTGAGTCCACTCCCTCCATCAATCAATACCTTCTTGAGTTTTACACTGCGAATGACAGGGTCGAGCACTAGAGGGTACTTACCCGGATGTAGAACTCGGTTGGGGTGATCCGAGCGATCGAAGGTGATCGGGACTTCAGACCACTTTAGATACTGAGGGATTGCCGGTTCCACCGCATTGATCTCCCGAGCGGTAAGCTTTTGCTTCCGCTTGGACTCGTATCCGGCGGAGCCCCCGTATAGGTAGTTCAGTTCGTGCTCGGGCTCTTGGTAGTCGTCCTCGCCAGGAATGTCCTTCTTCTTGGCTGCCTCCTCCTTCGCTGGAGCTGGCTACTTGTTGCTTTCGCGCGCAAAACGCTTCAGAGTAAAGCAGTCTTTAGCGGAGTGTTTACCTTTAGGGTGGAAAGGACTGATCGCCTCCATGACGGTATTGTAGTCGGGTGCCTCCCTTCGTGCGACTCGGGGCCGGTTGCGTCTTGTTACCGCAACTAGCTCCTCGCCTTTCCGCTTTTTGTCTTTGTGCTTGGAGGACTCGGCTCTGTCGTCTTTGTTCTTCTGTTGCGGGCGATCTTCTTGGCGCTCGTCTAGGGCGTCGGAGGCCGTGGCATAGCGGTCAGCCAATGCAAACATCTCCTTTACGGAGGCCGGTGGTTTCCTGGACATCTTCTTGATCAGATCAGGATCGCTGACCCCTTTCTGAAAGGTCGCCACCACCACCGCATCAGATACATCCCTGATGGTGTTTTTCTTCTGCATGAAGAGCCGGATGAAATCTCTCAGCGTTTCATCCTTCTTCTGGTGAAGTTGATATAGATCCCATGGGGTGCTAGGCCTCTCATAGGTTCTCTGGAAGTTCGCGATAAATTGATCGCAAAGATCGCTCCAGGAGTCCACCGAATTCGTAGGAAGTCCTGTGAGCCATGCTTGAGTCGAGGGGTTGAGATTGACTGGCAGATAATTTGCCATAATGTTTTGATTGCCCCCAGCCACTTTGACCGCCAGGGCATAGACCTGCAACCAAACTTCTGGATCTCGTTCCCCGTCAAACTTAACAATGCCCTTGGGGTTGAAGCCTTCGGGCCATACCACTCGGCGTAACCGAGAAGTGAACGCTCGGATTCCGTCGATGGATCTGTCGTCGTGATGAGGGGGAGTCCAGCGTGGCAAGCCTCGTGCTCGGCGATCGTCATCAACGTGTCGGGGTGGAGTTCGGCGCGGCGAGCACATGACTCGGCGATCGTCGTTGTCTCTCTGACCCCGGCGATGAGGGTCTCTATAGTCGTTGCGGTCGTCGTACCTTTGATCGCTTCGTGGACCGTGGCCGATACCGAAGTGTTCGTAGTCGTCGTGGTGCCAGCGTCGATCTTCTTCGTCCCTCTCTTGCCGTCTGGCGGTGATGTCTTGGCGAAGGTCACGGTTGAGATTCTGGTGAACGTCTCTGACTGGTTGTATGGGGCGCCGACTGCCGGTACTCCGACTGGTAGCGATCCGACTGCTAGCGACGTGGGTAGCCGCGTGGAAGCACGAGTGCGCTTCTCCTTCTGGATTTTCCTGAATCTGCTAAATGACTGCCGCCGTCACCATGGCCTTGATCTGGGCCACGATCGGGGCCGCCGGGCTATCAGATGCAATCATCGGGTCCAGCGTGTCGAGGAGCGTCTGAGGCGACAACGTTCTGCTGTGGCGTATGGAAGACAACTTGGTCTCCCAATCTGGATTGTAGGATGTCTTCGCGGACATTGCGGCCGCGAGATCGAAGCGATCGCACTTGTGCCTCCTTACCTTTACGAAGAAGGCGATCTTCCTCCGCAGCTTCTTGAATCTCTTGCTGGCGTTGGAGATAGGTCTTCTGCTCTTCTATTGCGTAGATGACGCGAAGATCGTAGCCACTCCTCGTGATGCCGACTGATTTGCTGGATGAGTCAGAGTGGCATACCTGAGATGGTTCGGCCTGATCTTTACTAGATTGGATCTGGTTTAAGCCCAGGCAAATAAGTTCTTCGCACGCATCTGCGACGAAGTCCAGGCTTCCAAAGCGGAAAGCCTGGCCAAAGACGAAGGTGGCGATGACTCCGCTGGTTGCTGCTATCGAGTCTGTAGTAAAAGATTATAGCACTTTCCCTACCTGGCGCGCCAACTGTCGACTTTTGTAGTCGGCAATAAATTTATGGGGCAAACGCTAGATCTCAAACTCGAAGGTCACACAAGACAAAGGTGTAGACAGGTTTAGGCCCTCGACGGAGAAGGTAATACCCTAGTCCTATGTGCTGGGATTATGTGGATCTCTTGGATCTAAGATTGCTCGTGAGCTCTGTTGCTCGATATGCCATCCCTCTGTTGTTGCCCGCCCTCTCCCTTATATAGTGGGGGTGGGGCGGTTTACAGAGTCCCGATCGGTTAGGAGATTCCGATCGGTTACATGATTCTAATCGGTTACAGGATAGAGTTTACATGATCTACCCTGTTAACGACTCGGATTACAATTGTATCTTTTATGTCTAAATACATGTTCAACTGTCTATAGGATGTATCCCCTTCCGCACGGCAGCAAGGTTTGGCGCGGAGGTTATCCTCTGGGCCTTCCATTGGGCCCTGTCTCTTCTTTAGGCGCTTCTGGGCCGGTTATGAAGACACCTGGTTTCATATATTCCACAGTTTTCGATATTTTTTATTTTTTTATTTTTTAACCCTTCGGTTTCTGACGGTTTTCGAGTGATTTTTTGAGCGGTTTTTGCGATTTTCGAATTTCTAACGGTTTTTCAAAATTCGGTTTTGTGAACCTGGTGGTGCCACTACAAACAAGGGAAATACTTATATTTGCCATTGGTCAACGGGTCAAAAGGTTTGTCCAAGCAAAAAATGACCATTTTGCCCTTCCAAGAAAAAAAAAGAAATCGTCGGGTCTGAGGAGATGGACGACAGAGATAGTCGAGTGCAACACACTGACGGCTATGGGGTTGGCAGATAGGATTCAAGGAAGAGGAAAACAGGTCATACTCAGCGAGGAGAACGCATTGGTGGTGGTGGTTCGAGCAGAGGCACACTGAGGACACGTCGGCGACACTTGGGATGGTAGCAATGATATATGCAGGCGCACATGAAGATGGTGATGGTGTGGTCGAGGAAGATATATGACCATGTCCAAATGTAGAATGTGAAGAGGGGAAGCTATCGTGTGAAACAATCAAGAAGAGATTCGTCGTAAGAGGCATACGATCATGGCAAACTCATCGGATCTAGAAGTGGAAAACCTAGGTTGCCATCATTTGGGAGTAAAAGAATGAGATTACTTTGATGGGGTGAATTAGGGAAAGGTAGAACACATTTTGACGTGAATGGTTTTGTGAGAAACTCACCACAGAGAGAGAGAGAGAGTAGATGAACACAACAGAGCTTTGGGCAGACATGGTGGAGCTTTGGATGGTTGATTCAATCTGCTATACCGCGTTGGCTCGCTTGTGGAGCCTTCAGCTATAGGCACAGTCAGGTGGAGCTTCGAGATATCGGCACAATCGGGCAATCGAAAGTAGGAACGAAAAAAGATAAGGAGAAAAAAAAGGAAGAAAGGAAAAGTGTCAGGTAGTTTGGGCATTTTTTTGTGAAAAAATATGGCTTCTAGTGGTAAATAAACTCTATTTCCCTTCTTTTCGGCGGCACCACAGGAGTTTCGACAAATTCGGTTGTAGTTCAACAATTGCACTCCTTTGTAGTGGCAACCGTGCAAATTCCAAAAAAAAGGCATAATTCATTTCATTTTGGTCCTCTCGAAAAAATATGAGAGGGGCTTCTATACTTTTTTTTAACAGTTGCACAACCATTGTATTTAATCTTTTTCCGTTTAGTTTAGGGTTTGCACCCCCAAACTACCCCTAGCTCCTTGAAGTCTAAAGTTTGGTTCGATGCTAAACTTTACCACCCAAGTTAGGCATATTTCAGTCTGTGGTCCGGGTTTTGTTTGTCACCACAGTTATGCCTTGCCAAACTTCCTTAGTTGTATGTCTCATGTGTAGTAGACTTATTTTCTAACATTATTTTATTTGGCCGGCACAAAAGATATGAGGTTACTCGGTTCGTTGCTATAATTTTGACACAATTACGCTATCATAATCAACCACAATGTAAAACACGGACTAAGGGTGTGTTTGGTAGGGCTCTAGCTCCACCAGATCCGTGGAGCTGAATCTGTGAGTATATTAAGAGTGTTTAGATGGATCATCTTTTCAAATTTTAGACTAAAAATATAAACTTAATCCACTTTATTTTAGCCTACAAGTTTCAGATCTCAGGTGAAGCTGGGATCTGGAGCTCTACCAAACAGACCCTAAAACCCAGCATGAGCAGGAGTCACAAGCTCCAGCTCTTCTTGCCAGCGACTCCGTGCGGCATAGGAAGTAGGATGATGTGCAAGACTTTTGGACTTGTTCAATCTGTCAAATTAGCTTCAGCTTCAATTCTTGTCACGTTCGCTGCTTCTTGATCAATAAATGTGAGTTGTTCTGGGCAGAATTTTTTTTGCTAAAATGCTGCAGATATATTGTGCAATGTTATCCGGAATGAGTGTGCTGCTACACACATAAATCGATACATAATGCTGCACATTGCTCCACTTTCCTGCCCACGGCATGCCTGCAGAAATGCAGTATAAGAGCAATGACAAAACACTCCTGATTCCATACAACCTGTAGAAAAATGATACTAGTTGATTAGTTGATAAATCATGTAGCGACATGGGTGTATTTGTGTGGTTATCACGGCGCCGCCTAGTCGCCGGGCACCGACCGTCAGGTGGGCTCGCCTCGCCTCGCCTGGAGACGGCAAGTCGCTCGTCTGGCCGTGTCAGGCGTCGTCCTGGACGACTAGGCGTCGCTACCGAAGTGTCCAGTCGTGCTCCAGATCAGTGGGCGGCGGAACAGACCGCAGGTGCAGGAGACGAGGTCGGACTCGGACCAGTCGGTGGAGCAGGGGTGACGCCGCGACGGAGTTGCCCCCCCCATTGCTCAGTGAAGGGCCTGGAGGCGGGCCAGGCGGCGGAATAGGGGCGGGCTCGCCTGTGGCTGTGGAGGCGTGGCCGGCGAAGCAGCTGAGCAAGGGCGGGCTCCCGTGTGGTCTGTGGAGGCGTGGCTGGCGGAGCAGTCGAGGCGTTGTGGCCGGTGAAGCAGCCGAGGCGTGGCTCCCCTATGGTCTTGGAGGCGCGGCCGGCAGAGCTGGGGTGGGCTTGGTGGAGGTGTGGCCGACGGAGCCACGAAGCAAGGGCGGGCTACTTGGTGCAGGCGTGGCCGGCTGAGGCTAAAGACAGTGAAGGAAATTAATCTTGCTCTTAGCTTAAACTTTCCTTGATTAACTAAGTTTGCACTGCCATGCGGAGCAAGAGCGGGCTGCTCGGTGCTGCCGCATTTAATTTGTTTGGTCATCTAATTGTCGCCTAGGCGTCCAAACGCCTTAGAAGTGACTCGCCTCGCCGAGACGCGGTGATAACCGTGTGTATTAGGCTATCTGGTGCCCTGGGGTACAGTGAGCAAATACATCTCTTTTCTCAAAAATGGATCGGAACCGATCACAATAAGGTTAATAAATCATTGGTCTGTTGTTCTATATGAAGAATCACTGGGTCTGTTTGAACCCGTCTGCTGTGGGCAGTAGTGGTCCGGTCAGGCTCCAAGAAGAGTGCAGCGGTCATGCTTGAACAGAGGACTTCTGATTTCTGAACTCGATGCGAAGTGATCATAGTGTTTATTGTCCAAACTACTAGCCAACCACAACAAACCAATCTGCAAATCTCCAACAGCGGCAGCGCTAAGGTATAGCAGTGGCAAAGTATACAATTTATGAGGCTGAGAGCATTATGGTCGGTCAAATACCCATAGTGTGTTCTAGCACACAAGTCCTGCTTGACCTTGGAGCGTCAGGATTATGTAGATCGCAGCCCCGGAACATTGTTAAGGCCCATCTTTCGAAGAATTAATTTGGGTATGGCTGGTGGAACTGCAAGCCCCATGCTCTGGCTGAACTCTTCTGCGAGCTTAACAAGTCTCGACTTGTCTCTGCCAATGATCTTGTTTGAGTTGTAGTACCCTAACCAAGCTTGATAGGCCGATTCCTTGCTCTTCATCTCTACTTTTCTGACTGCATCTTTGACCTATCGAGTCAAGCAGAAATAAGAAAACATCAACTACGTTACCTTGACAGGCCAAAATTGAATAGACTTTTGTTGCTAAATTTGCACCAGGCTAACAAAATTAAAGAGAGAGCTAGATGACAAGTAACAAAGTTATATACTACTTACTTCTGTCTGAATGCTTGAATCAACTGAAGGTACCACAGCCTCTGATATTGACAAATCCTTAACGCTACTCAGATAATGCTTTTCCCAGGGAGCCAACAGTAAGAGGCCTTGCCCTTCCTTGCCTTTCCGTCCAGTCCTACCAAGTCTATGTATATACTGTTCTCTATCAGCAGGAATCCCAACCTGCAAGTGCAAATAAATTTCGTGAGAAATGTACAAGAAGTTTTGGCAAAATACATAACAGCAGAATGTACCTGTATGACAAAGGTGACATCAGGATAATCAACACCACGGGCAGATACATCAGAACTAACTAATATCAGACCCTTTGACTTCCTGAATTCATCTGAGACCTTAGTTCTTGCAGATTGTGACTTTCTGGAATGAATCTCTCGTATATTCAGTTTCAGCTGGGAGAGAACTTCAGCAACAAGTTTTGTGACCATTGCAGTAGTACAGAATATAATCACCTGCAAAATTGTATGGGGTAATGAGTTAATAACACATCAGAAATCATTGAGATATAAGCTTGCAAGTGTTTGGTGAGACAACTTACTTTGTAGTCTGGATCTTCTGCGACATGCTTCTTCAAAACATCATATAATATAGCGAAGTGCAGGTCTAGTGGTGCAACCATGTACATCTGGCTAACCTGATGCAGCAGCAATAGTGTAAGGTACTTGCTTTAAATTTTTACCATTACAGCTCAGGGAAAATGACGGGTCTAAACCTGTGAATGTGTTTCCTCATCACCCTCTTTAACAGTGTTAATGAACTTGTAATCCTTCTTCATTGCTACATGAGAAATTTGACGGACCTATCAATAAAATTCAAAAAATCAGATTGTTAAGAGGTATAAAGAGTGCATAATGACAAAAGAGATACCTCTTCTGGAACAGTAGCAGAAAATAGCAGTGTCTGTCGTTCTCTAGGAATGGAAGCAATTATTTTCTCAATGTCTCTTCTGAATCCCATATCCAGTAGGCGGTCAGCTTCATCAAGAACAAGAACCTTCATGCCTTTAAGCCTGGTAGAAAAACCAGGTGTGTTCTCAAGATGATCCTTAAGCCTTCCAGGTGTAGCAACAAGAATCTGTTTTGACCAATACTTAGTATTAGTGCATAAATCGCACCTAGATATGAACATACTGTAATTGATGGGTACAACCTGACATGGGTTAGCTTGCATGCTTCGTTGCTCTTGAGTTAATCTTGTGCCACCAATTACTACCTGAACACCAAGTGAGCGATGATATTTGAGAAGCTTCCGGGCCTCAACAGCCACTTGGTTTGCAAGCTCTCTTGTAGGGCACATCACTAGCAAATTTATAGATGGTCGCAACTGATTCCGCGGAGAACGGGGTAATGCAGAGAGAACCTCAATCCCTGGTAGCTAAATGTTTTAAAAAAAATGAAAATCAGTCAGACTGGCCAATGCTTTAATAGCATCACTGCAATAGTTCAGTGATCAATTTGAATATTTAGGCTGAATGACAAGGAGTACCAAAAAGGCAACAGTTTTTCCAGTTCCTGTCTTCGCTTTTGCAAGAACATCTTTGCCTACAGTGGAACAAAATATTGAAATGTAAGTTTCAGGGCTCCCACCCAAGATATTGGTATCAAACTGTGGAGCAATAATATTTGCAATTTTGCTGACCTTGGAGGATTATTGGCAGAGTTGCCTCCTGCACCTCGGTCATCCTTTCATATCCAGCATCTTTGACGCCTTTCAGTGACAATGGAGAAATAGCACATTGATCAAACCTGCAATATGCATGGCATTACTAAACCACAGAATTAATTAATGTATAATATCTATGATTGTTCCCAATAATCAGATGAACACTGTATAGTAGTTAGCCAGTAGCATCACATACTACAACCATTATCCTCAATTCCAAATGGTACCCTTAGCATGTAATCATGTAAAGCTAAAGACTACTTAAAAGAGGCAGTAACAAATGATTTAGTGCTAGAGATTTACACGAACATAGAACACTACTAGAACTTACAGAGAATAGAATAATTCTAGCAGAACAGTAATAAATTGTAGGATTGGACCAGTACAAACGAATAGCTATAGTACATTTCTTCCTACACAATGCTTTAAGCTTTATGCTCTAGTAGTAAAATCACACCGACAAAAACTAGAATTCCTCATTTCAGCAATTTTGCAAAGACACACGTTCCTAATTTGTGGCGCACGCCATTACCGTGTCTCGCTGAGGTAGGAGCCATCGACGCCTCCCGCTTCGTCATCACTCTTCTCCAATTCCAGAGCCTCCCCTTCCACGCCCTTCTCGTCGACACCTCTTCCCCTGCTCGTGACAACCCTAGAGAACGAGGGGCCCTCGTCCGCGTGCCTCCGCCGCTTCTTCGGGTCGACCGCGTCGCCGGTGCTGCCCGACCTGGTCCGACTGACGACGTCGGCGATGTCAACCTTGGCAGCGGCCAGGGGAGAAGCGGCGCCGCGGCGGCGGGCGGGAACGCGGAGGCGGAGGCGGCAAGGGAAGACCCTGGCGAGGACGGAAAGGCCACCGTGGGTGCGGAGGAGGAGGTCGCCGCCGCCGGCCATCACTAACTGTGGCGTGGGGTTTTGGGAGGGGGTCTTGGGTGGCTCGGCGCGCGGCAACGAGAAGATAAGGTATTTCGGGAGGCCTTTAAACGGCCGAATTTAATCATAATAAATACAAGAAAGTAAAAAAAAATATCAATTTTACTCTCTCCAGTCTCCACTCTTGCTCACTCCAAAATTGGGCATTTCACCCTCGCATCTCAACACCCATGTAGCCTTTAAATAGGTTTTGAGCGTACAAGCCTATCAAATGCTCGGCTTTGATAGGCTTATGGACAGTTTACGCTTTGTAGTCATAGCAGTGATAGCACTTCATTTCACAGTATTCTGAAGTTGACACAGCACGCGTACAGACCAAGAAAACACTTACAAAAGAGAAGATCTAAGTGAAGTGCTCAGCTACTTAATATTATCTCTGTAATAATCGTAAGCAGGCCGTACGGTAAAAATGGATTATTCCGTCAATAAACTTGTGCATTAGGGCTTCTTTGGATATATAAGGGACGGGATTGAAAGATCTGGAAGAACAACACCCGCTTACATATGTTCTTACTCTTACGTATGTTAGCTTACCGTAGGATGCGAGCTTTCAATCCAAACAACTACGCTTTCGCAGTAAGCAGTCGTGCAAGTTACACATTGAACATACGGGCATTCAAACGGAAGTTACAGGTAAACGAGCAGCTCTGACCACGCAACATCAACCAGGCAGCACACTATCCAGTGCCCACGCTGTGATGTCTATGAACATACAGAAAGATCCATTGCGCAAAGCCGCAAACATCGAAATTCCAAAGCAACGCAAAATAAAAATGGCATGCCCATCGACTGGGGGAAAGGAGACCGGAGAAAGCAGCATGTCAAGATACTGAAGCTATGAACGAAAAAAATATGAGAGGTGCTTCGATGCTTTTCTTTTTTACAGTTGCACAAATATTAAAGCATGAATGAAGGGTAGATGGATATTACTTACCCCTTCGCTTGTTTCAAGATTTGTGCAATTTGTATTAGGAGGGAAAGTATTGAAGCACTGCTCAAAAAATATATATAAACAACCAATGAAGAGGCCATAGTTCGAGCTGCATCATGATAGGTGATGCCAGGATTAAGTTAAAAGGAAACAAGAAAATAGAAAAGATGGAATCAACTTTGGTCCCTTGATGAGGGAGAATCATTGCCCATCTTATCATGGTGAAATTCTACAACAATGCATGTTATATTGTCAGTGCTCCCACGGGCAAAAGCGATCTCCGTCAGCTTCCGGGCTGCGGCCTCAGGGCCCTCCTCGGCCTTCACAAATGCAACGGCATGCTGGCACGACCACATTGATTAGATCGGCACAAACTTGGAAATGAACGGGGAACGATGCTCTATTCTATTAGTTCTTAAGTTTAAGTGAAAGCAAAAAAGTTGTTGGCAAAAACATCACTACTGCATGGAACACTTCTTGTCAATAAGTACCTTGAGACGCACAACACATGAAGATCGTCAATCATCAAATGGCATGCATTTTCAAGAGTTTTTGGTGGCTGAATAAACAATAGCCTGAGGCACTGCCGACAAATTTCCCTCAAATATTTTTCATTCGAGCTTCCTAACTGGGTATCAAGAAAAATTCCTGGGTTGCAAAATTCCAATGTGAATGCTATTGATGGCAAATAAATTGAAATATTACTATTTCAAAACTTATATATCCAGCAAGTGATCCTTCTTTTTAGTCAAGTTACAGCCTTACCAAATGTGCCTATTATATGGCCACAACAAAATTTTGTAAATGGCTACTTCCAATCTAAAATCTGCAACAGGAAAATTTTTCGAATTTGAGTTCCATCTACAAATCAAAAGTTGACTCTGGAATCATAAAAGTTTTGGGGAATTTTCATGTTGATTTGGTGCTCAAAGTAAGCTAGTTTGCGTGATTACACCTAAACAATGGTTTGCACTAGATATGTCCCCTTCAAAGAATCGCATTACTTAGTACACCATACGCAAGTCCCTATTTGATTGGCATAAACAATATGCCACTGCCACACATAAAATTATTAAATATAGTTTGCCCAAGAAAGCACATTGGAGATTTATTCCTTGTAGACATGCTCATAAAAAGAAAGCAAAGCATGTTTGTGTATCAAATTTGGTATATGTGATACTAACCTCATTTGGCATCACGTCCCACAGCCCATCACTAGCCAGAATTAGGAACTCCAATTCACCATCTATTTCTTGTTCCTGACAAAATAGTTTGTAAGTGATTAAGTAAACTGCTTTAATTTGCGATCAAGTGCATACATGACATTAAATACCGTGGTCCAGAGCAGTATTGTATTATTTTATCTTTAAATTAAGACAACAGAAAGTTGCTGAGCATTGCAAGATCACCTGAATCTCAGGCTCTGCAATAACAAACCGCTTCAACAAACGATTTCCAAATGCCCGAGACATTGCAAGTACACCACCTACTCTCCATGTTCCTGAAAAACTCCATTTGGCGCTATCAGCTAAAAGATCTTTTGAAGAACCACTTACAACACACATGTGACTGATTTACAACAAAGTAAATAGAAACAGTAATAACTTCGGTGGAAACATAAACACAGTATACCCAACCAGCAGTATAATCAACGTCGGACTTACCAGCCCACATAACAACTCCTCCAGCATTCTCAATCCGTTTCCGCTCATCACTTCTGTTTGGTTTGTGATCATCAGAGAATGCAACAGCTGCAAACAAGAGAGATGAAAATGCTTTACCAACATATTATAGGATCCATATACATTCCAATAGGACAACAAATACTGGTGGATAACCTGTCATGCAATATGATCTTGCTTTCTTGCAGAAATGTAGTTTGCAAGTCAACCACAATGTTAAGGAAACGGGGAAATGATGGCATGCACAATTCAAACATATCTGCCTATTACATTAAATAATTAGACTGACAGCAAACAAATGCTAGCAAAACAGTATTGATTCAATTGCAGTGTTTCCTCGAGCAAATATGCAGCATTATTGAATTATAGTACAGTTCAAGGAAGGCAACCAACTATAAGTAATCCGCAACTCCAACATGGCTTACATCTCACCAATCCATCTTATATTGTATGTATTTAATCCAGTATTTGTCCAGTAAGCCCCCTTGATATAGATAAGTGTCTTCGCCTTTCAATAAAGAGGTAACCTATCCAATCAAAGGAATTCAGATTGTTTGTTTTTCAAGGAAAACATAGTAAAACTACCTTGCTGCATATACTGACAGAATAAAAAACTAAATCCTAATTCATCTGAACTATAAAATAGCATTTAATTGTTCCATGATATTGATTAGTGATAAAAATCCGTCACAAATTTGAGGAAAAAACACACACCAGGAATCATGAAAATTGGTAATCCATCCAAAGTCCAAACACATATCCATCACCAATTAGTTAGCATCAATATACTCAGAAGTCCCAGAAAGTTAAGAAGTGATTTGTTACGATATAATCCATGGTGAAGACATTGATTTTGCTGTCATGAATGAACAAACCATTGATGATATACAACACTAATTGAGCAATAAAAATTATGAAAAAGTTTGCACCTTTGCCTGCCTTTGATATTACAGCCCGTGAATCACCAACGTTTGCAACATAGAGATGGTTGCCAACCAAAACTGCCGTTGATGCAGTTGACCCATCCTCTCTATGAATATTGGTTTCAGCATCCAAGAAATCTGAGTCGGTCTTTTTATAGGTCTCACCTGGGAATTACCATTAGTTAGATCTGTTGCAACTACTATATGCACTACATGATCTTGAAATAACGCTCTATTAGGTAACATCATACTTATTGCTGATTTTGTATCAGTAATGAAAGCTGGATGTTTCAGGAGGTTTTCAAATAAGTGCTCCTTCAGATACTCAGCAGCACATGAACCACCATGACCTGTGATAATAGAATTTTAGATTGAATAAAAATGAGACAAGATAATGTGTTTAAAAGGTGAATCTCTGACCATCAAATATTCCAAAGAGGTTTATTTGTTTATCATCAATTTTAGATGATTTTATGTCGTAGAAGTCTTCCATGCTTGCTCTTCTCCCTCTAAAGCTAGAATATCCACAATTCAGACTTCCGTCCTCACTGCAACCACAAATGTTCACAAGGAGAAGAATTAAGAAATGTTAGAGATGAAGTAGACTTACTGCTGCCATGCATTCTCAAGGTTAAACAATTCATATGGTCTAGTGCTTTGAGGTGCTTTGATAACAAGGACATCTCCAGATGCTTTTAGGTGCTACATCACCAAGACCCTGACAAACACAAATCTAATGCAAGCACCCGCTACATATATGCAATTGTTATGAAGGACACTCTACATCACGGTTATTAAAGCGTCGCTTTATCATCGTTTAAGCGGTAACGCAGTCAGGAGGGTTCGCCATGGACTCACCTTGCCAGACATGCCTATGGCGCCCGCCTTACGACCAAGGCGTCACCATGGCGTTGCTTAGGCAGAGTATGGCGTCGGGGACAGCTGAGGCAGGTGTCGAGGGAGAGAGAAAACTTACCGCAAGCCGCCGCCCGCCCATCCCCGCCAGCTCCGGCGCTAGTGCCAATGGAGAAGGCACTCCCTCTAGGCTTCCCAGCCAGATCCGGCCACCACCATCCCATACCCATTGCCATCCACACTCCACAGCAGCACAGGTCGATGCCGCTATCCTCATTCCAAGTTTGTTTCCGCTCTATACCCTCTTCTCTCCTCTTCTTCTTCTCCCTTCTTTTCTTCACTAACTTCTTCCTTCTCTGCTTTTCTTCATCTCTCATCGAGTCCTCTTTGTTTTTGCTGGTTGCTAGCTCTTTCCTCTGCAATCTTCTTCCTTCTCTGTATTTCTTCGTCTCTTTGCATCCTCTCTCTTCTATGTCTACGCATGTGTCTGTGACGGCAGCTTGCCATTCCCATGTATGTCTGTGGTTGTGTGTGCCATGAGCATTTGCGTTGGAGGCCCTAGTTGTTGTTGGTCTGGCTGCCTAATGTGTTGCCCTTGGGCTGGCTCTTCCGCGTGTGCGTGTGTGCGTGTGATTGGGCTGGCTCGCTAGCATTTGCTCCACAACAGCTTGCTGTTGGATGGGGCCGTGTGGTGCTTAGAGCACAGAATGGGGATTGTAAGCACTTTTCTTAATGCATACTGTAGCTTGCTGTTGGAGTGGGCTGGGTGCTACATGGGAGAATAGCACGAGAATGGAAGGGTTAGCAACAGGCAACATCAAGGTATGCATGTGTTGCTTAATGCTGAAATGTTTAAGTACTAATTAAATTTGCTGCCATACAAAGTCGGGATGTGAGTATAGCGTCAACTCGCCGCACGCCTCAGACACTTAAAAGGTGTGAAGGTCGTTGGGCGCCTCGCCTTATCGCCGTGATAACTGCGCTCTGCATAAACTATACAAGAAAAACTATGCATTGCATGTCTGCTTAATAAATGTTTTCTATAAAATAAATGGACATGTGCTGGCGTTTGACACAGGAAGACTTAGCGAGGAGAAAAATAAAGACGTGAATTATTGATGTTCCACCACTCCACTTCCCAATTAACAGGACACCTTTATGGATCTTATTAAGATGGTGCTCAACTGCTCACACACAGCAAGCTAGTTGCACATGACAAGTCATAAACACCACGTACTTTAAATTATATATGACATGAGAAGGAACTCTTTTAAGTAATGTTTACCTGCAATTCTGAATTGTAGATCTACCTATTTCTTTCGCCTAAGCCACTTATTGCTCATCATCAGATGATCTCTTAATTTTTGTAACCATTAGATGAAAGATCACCCTAGCTCCACTTGAGGACATAGCAAGGGCACATCGATTCATATCATAGTGTGCTTCGTACTTCCATTCAGAAAGAAGCAGTGAGATGATTCCAGACTTCTTATGTTTAATTATGGGACTTAAAGACTTCTTATGTTTAATTATGAGATGATTCCACGTGCTTCGGTGCTTGTCCATTCGTGAATAACAAATCCAAACTTCAATCAATGGATGCCACTTAATGACTTAGAAAGACTTTATCTTCAAAAAAGAAGTCCGCAGTCCACAACAATCAATCAAAGCAAGAAACCTACCTTCAGAATAGATCCTCTACCCTCTAGGAATCAGTTGCCAACTACAAAGCTGTGCCAAATAGTGATCATATTCTTCTTCTCAGATTCAAGATTTAAGTCCTGATTTTAATACAAGTACTCATGTTGCTACCAAATTATGAAGGGGCTTGAGCTTAAAACTGCCAAAAGCTTTAGCCTCCTAGATAGTGTGTGTGTGGCACGTGGGGCTTTTAAAATAAGAATACGCCCTTTTGTATTGAGAAGCTTAGGGCCTGTTTAGGACCAGCTTCAGCTTCTGAAAAGCTGTTAAGCTCCCTCAAACAGCTCAGCTTTTAAGCGGCTTTTGGCATAAGCTAGAAGCCATATATAACTAGCAAAAGCTGAAAGCTGGCCGGTGTTATGAATAGCACTTGTATTCAATATGAGGCTAATAGGACAAAATATATAAATGTACAAGCGGGTACAAAAGAAAAGCCTATATAAGGCAATACCTATACAAGAAAAACTTATATAAGGAAAACATATATATGGAGAGTCTATATAAGACAATATCTATACACTTAACACCCCTCACAAATGCAAGGCATACGCAATAGCATTGCATTTAGAAGGGTTGACACTAAAATAGGAAAATCTAAAATCCTGGTCTTGAAGTAGTCTTCGTAGCATCCAACTCTTGAGAAACCGAGCCGACAAAGTAGCCAAGTCGACGAAGAAAAGCCGACAGAATGAGCCGAGCTGAAACCGGTTAGCAAAATGAGCCGAAACTGAGGAAAGCCGACGAAATGAGCTGAGCCGAGCCGAGGTAATAAGTCGAAAATCAGAGTCGACGGAATGAGCCGAGCCGACGAAAGAGCCAAGATGCTGAGGACTTGGATGGACACAACGGAAGACTCAAAGGAGAGCCGAGTTGACGTAAGTGAGCCAAGTCGATGAAAGAGCCGAGCCAGCAAAGCTGCGAAGGAGCCAAAGAGCCAGAACCGTGATGAAAGAGCCAAGCCGAAAAAGGAGCCAAAACTGGGCCGACAACAGAAGAGCCGAGCCAACAAATGAGCCAAGCTGCCGAGAAGAACCAAGCCGACCAAGAGCCGATGAAGAAGCCGAGCCAACAAAGATCCAAGCCATCAAATGAACCAATCCACCGAGCTGAGCTAAGCCGACCAAGAGCCGATGAAGAAATTAAGCCGACAAATGAGCCAAGCTGCCGGGAAGAGCCAAGCTGACCAAGAGCCGGTAAAGGAGCAGAGCCAACAAATGAACCAATCCATCGAGCTGTGCTGAGCCAACCAAGAGCCGATGAAGGAGTCGAGCTGACAAAAAGCAGAGCCAACAAATGAACCAATCCACCGAGCTGAGCCAAGCCGACCAAGAGCCAATGAGGAAGCTGAGCTGACAAAAAGAGATAGAGCCAAGCCGAGCAAGAGGGAGTTGAGCTGAACGAAGCCGACAAAAATACGAGCAAGCCGAGCCGAGTGAGCCAAGCCAGAAATTGGAGCCGAACACGATTTAAATCCGGTTTTGGGATCCAATTGAAATTCAATTTGTTTCCTCTCCTTCCGGGTGGCCGACGTGGTAGACAACCGATGGCATAGCTGACAGAGCTGAGGAGGCAGGCTTTGCCAGCCGGTGGAGTGGAGGAGGCAGACTGGCCGGGATGAGCTAGAGAAGCCGAACCGGGCAGCTTCACGGATGGAGTGATGGGCCGGCCGGGAGAAGTTGTGCGGCGTCGGCACGGGCAGGCAACCGGCCAGGAGAAGCCCGCAGACGACCGAAGCTCCCGATGACGCACAGCAGGCGGAGAGGCGGCACTGTCTAGAGCCGGGCCGGCTAAAGCTGGAGGCGGCAGGGCCAGCAGGAGGAGCCGACGTCGCGGAACCAGCGGGAAGGTAAACACGGCGAAGACCCAGAGGTGCCCGTGTGCAGGAGACGGCGGGTGGCCAGAGATGCGCAGGGCCACGGCGGCGGGCGCGTGGACATCGCGGCTAGCCAGGAAGAAACCGCGGGCGTCGCCGGCCGGCAGGAGCCGAAGCCTAGTGGAGGCCGCCCCCGGGAGTGGAGATTTCTTCTCTCGGGGGCAGCGACAGCGGAAGAACAGGGTGGCGGCTAGGGATGG
Source organism: Otatea glauca (assembly GCA_036346275.1). Lineage (NCBI taxonomy): Eukaryota > Viridiplantae > Streptophyta > Magnoliopsida > Poales > Poaceae > Otatea > Otatea glauca. The sequence continues at coordinate 25,517,271 of CM070712.1, read as the reverse complement.
CACAAGTGCAACGCCGGTAAAATCCTAACCCTAAAAACCTTGCTATGATACCATATTGAGTTGCATGCACCAACCAGTTCACTCAAAAGCTTAAGCTGATGAGAAAAGGTGGGCAATTCACTTATACTTCAACACTCTTCCTCACCTATAGGCTCGCTCAGGCCTAGGACGTGGAATAGAAGTGGGCTACAATTATTTTTTTTAATTGCGACAACCGGGTCTTGAACTTAAGACCTCTTGGCTCTGATACCGTATTATGAATAACACTTGTATTCAATATGAGGCCAATAGGAAAGAATATATAGATATACAAGGTGGTACAAAAGGAAAGCCTATATAAGACAATACCTATACAAGGAAAACATATATAGAGAGAGCCTATATAAGTCGATATCTATACTCTTAACAGGCGGGACCTGCTTTTGCAGCTTATTGCTGAAGGAAATTAGATGTTTGACAAACTGCCTCTTATAAAAAGCTACAGCTGCTTTTCAGCCCAGAAAGCTAAAAATCAACTTTTCAGAAAAGCTACAGCTCCCCCAAACAAGCCCTTAATCCCCTCTCCCCCAGCTTCAGTGAGAAGCCCAGCTTGTGAGGCTTTAGAGAGAAACTAAGCCCTCCCAAATAGGGCATTTATGTAGCAAGCATAGCAGCAATAGAACAATAAGTCCTCATTGCCTTCTCACACACCATATTTTGGTCATGCACTAACGAAGGTTCAGTTTTTTTGAACAATTGCCGAAATCACATATGATGATAACACAAATCAATGTCTTTATATACCAAGCATACAATAATAACAGAAAAGCTCCTCGTTGCTTTCCACCCACAATATTTAAGACACGTTCCAACCTACAAAGGTTCAATTCAAGCGAACAATCATCAAAAACACGTATGTTTATTAAATCATGGGGAGATTTGATCATTTGCCCCGTTAAGTAGGTGGGAATTGATGATTTGTCCCATGATGTCTCACTGACATGTGGCCCCAGACCCCAAATATCAGTGAGACATCATGGGGGCAAATCATCAAATTCACTGGGAAAACAGGGCAAATCATCAATTTTTTCTAAATCATGCCATAGATAAATCAACAGAAAAAACACAAAGATTAGGTATGAATGAGATGAAGTGTACGAAGCACTAATGGGATTCAAGCAACACAAAGCAAGACTAAGCAAGATTTAGTATAATCGAGGTTACTATACCTGTCATATAGCAAACAAATCTACAAGGAAATTTGGTGGTGTGGGTTCACAGTGAATATTGAAGAAGATTGGTCCAATTAATGATTCTGGCAGATTAAAGGAACACAAATAAATAAATCAGAGTTTCACCTAATAGTTCATTCTTCAAATAATTGACCAAAACTTAATAACTGTAATCTATCAAGAACTTTGTTACTTCTCTCTACAAGTTACTTGAAAATAACTTGAGCACTAGATTGGACTACACTAGTCTTTTTTATGTGACCCATGTCCAATTCCAACCAATACCTAAAGGGGAAAGGCTCAAGCTAAGCACAAAGTTACACTAGGTTTTTATATTCTATCTATCTACGAGCTGTAGCTTAGTTGATGGCAGCAGACCACCATAATCTGAAGCCAATGTATTTTTGCACTAGTGCAAAATAAAATACTTGTTTGTTGCATGTGTATGACGAACTGCTAAGCCAACCAAAACCCAATAAACTCATTTTAATTTTTCTTCAAGTAGAACTGCGTGTAGAAAGCATAAAAGTGTGGAAGGTAAAGGACAGCTCCTGATATATCCTGGTGTTATGATGTTTTATCGTTCGCATCAAGTTTAATGATTTTTGGGACAGTGATAATTGGCGACATGACTTCAACTAGTGACCCTTAAAAAGCTTTTATAATCTGATTTTAAGTATTTTTTTCATTTTATTCTGATAATTCCCATGATGATGATATTACTACAGATATCCATTATGGCAACTGGCAATCTGGCAGTTAGAGGAACTACATGGTTATGTGAGTGACTGTGGTCCGAACATGCACTAGAGATTGGTGTGTCCATGTGGGATTGGTCTACTCTACTAGGAATTATATATGCCCCTCTTCGTGAACAATTACATCATTCACTAAATTTAGATGAAGTTCTGAAGGCCAGTTTGTAGTTCTAAATTCCATTCGAGAGTTAAAGATTACACAATATTAATACTTAAGCTAACAACCTAGGTACATAAGGATATTGAGGAATGAGGAGTTACTCTATACTCATCCCCACGAAGAGTTATATACACATATGATCTTCTTGCGCTCAAAAACCCCCACATTACAAGTTACTACTACAACCATTAGCGACAAGGACCCAAGCTATGGATTTCGCTAGTAACCATCTTACTTTACAGTACCAATGTGCTTATGCGCAACTACATATATTATCTAGAATTTAAGATAGCAGTGCAATTGTTTGACATTGATTGCCTCACTGCACAAACTGCAGTTTCAATTAACAAAAATCTCAATCAAACCTAAGCGTCTCATAACAAAAGCTCCAAGTTGCTACCCAACTCGAAATGATTTAGACCCAATTTATCAATCAAAACGAACAGTAGGATTAACCATGCATGAGCTAGAGAGCAGAGCAGCACGAAGCACAGGTTACCTCTTCCACCCGCCGCACATGTACCCCACTTCGTCCGCCCGTTCGCTCTCCGGCGCAATGACGGCCGTCGCCGCCGCCTGCCCCGGCGACGAGGCGCCCCCGGCCTCCACCATCACCTTGGTGCCCCCCGCGCGGAACCGGCGGTGCTTCAGCGGATGCCGCAGGGCGAGCCTCTTGTCGCTCCCCGGCCTTGGAGGCCGCCCCGCCCTCGCTGTCGCCGCAGCAGCAGCCGCCGCCGATGCTGGAGACGCCGAGCTCGAGCCCTCCTGGTCCTTCACGCCGCCATCGTACACCATCTAAATCGACTCCACCCAAACCCTAGAATCAACAACAGAGGAAACCAAACCTCTCAGATAAAAAAACTCCAGACGGCAATCGATCAGTGCGATCTCAGCGTGGGCAATGCGGGGCGAGCGTGCCTTCGGGATCCGATCGGGTGGGTGGAGCTGGAGGAGGAGAGGAGGGGCGCGCCAGGCAATCGGATCGAGAGGGGCAGATCTAAAAGGTTCTGGATTCGCGCGGAGGTGGCGATGGAGGGCGGTGGCCGTTGGGCGTGTGTGAGCTGGACTTGGGGCTGGGGGCGTTTGGGGTGTGGGAGCGAGACGAAGCGATGAAGCGAGGGGACAGCGAGAGCGAGAGATTTTGTATTGGAGGTGTCCGGTGACGGTGAGTATTTTTTTTTAGCTAGAGGGTAATCGTATTTTGAACCGTTAAATGTAAATCTAAAGGTTCTGATTCTTCCTTCAAATCGTATATATTCCTCTTTGTCCTCTATTCTCCCTTCTCCTTAACAGACCACCCTTCCAACCTCTTTCCGCCATTAGCGGACGGATCTAACGGTGAGTAAAGGAGGCTAGCGTACATTCTACTATCAGGGGCACCATGAATACCCTCCTAGCACCCTTAACCATCGGGCCCAAGCGACGAGCAGGCGTAGAGCGGCGTGAGGACATGCGAGCCGGGTGGCGGAGCGAAGGGTCGAGAGGCAAGGCCATGATAGGCTACAAGGGATGAGCCAATAGCAGACGTTGGGCTATAGGGATGTGCACCGATCGAGCGGCGTGCGAGGAGGGTATTCGGCAAGGCGGTGTGCAAATTCCATTAACACCATCAAAATTTTAATCCTGGGTACACCACTGCCCACCACTATCGTCACTGCACCCCCTCACCCCCGCTATGGCCGATGCCAATGAGCCACCGCTCCTGCCTCCCTTCGTTCTACGTTGCCCTTGTTCCTCCCCTCCAGTAAGCCACCACCTCCTCTCCGATGAAATCCCCTTGCGTCACCCTCCTTTCTCATATCCAATAGCTACCGTCATAGAATCTGTCACCACCGCCTTCCTCTGATCCACAGACAGCGTCATCGCCACTCCATCGCCCACCGTTACTCCGTTGCCTCCCCCCCAACCTTCCTTTATATATAGGCCTCAAGTGAATCCAGTCCTAAACCCAAGTGAATCATGACACTAATCTTGCCAGAGTGTTACTAGAATCTCACCGTAGATTGTTAAAGCAACATGTAACATGGATCGTGAGGCAAAATTCAATGATCAAAATTTAAATACTCCCAAAAAAAATACCTGTACTCCTTAGCGATTCCCTTTTGTATTTTACGGGTTTTGTTTTGGTTTAGGTTTTGTTTTGGTTTCGTCTTCTTTGCTTCTTGGGGTGGGTTTTAACTGTTTTATGGGTGGGTAGCTCGGGATTCGGGACTCGGAAGGGTTTGGTTCAACGACTTGTGGACAAGGTTAAAAAATTCGGCGAAATTCGGCGAAATTTCGTCGAAATTTCGGATTTCGGACCCCCCGAGTTTGGAAATACCGGATGAATTTAAAATTTTTCGAAAAATTTGAAAATGCTACAGTAATTTCGGGAATTTTGGCGAAATTTCGGGATTTTGAACCGGTTTTGCAGGTTTTGTGGCCAGATTTGACCGGAATGGCATCAATAACCTATAAGAAAGTGATCTTCAATGATAATTTGTCCAAAAAGTTAATTTTTTAGACATTTTAAAGTTTGAACAGAAACACTGTCGGAATTTTATAAAATTGAGGAAGTCTTTTCATGACATGAAAAATTTATGGTACCATAATAAGACAACTAAAATCATACAGAAATTTTTTGAAAATATTTTAACTTCGTTTGTTATATTTTAAAAATAAAAAACAGAATTAGCATTAACAAGGTAGTAAGAGTGTTAGAATTTTATAAATTTATTAATGTCTTATCATCACCTGAAATTTTTATGATAAGTTATTAATTATGTGATAACCCTTCTGTAAAAGTTTTAGAAAATTTGAACCTGTTTTGGCTACTCAATTAAAATGTATAAACGGTATGAACACGCGCTCTGAAGTCCGAAACTGGAAGTAACATATTCACATTTGTTGGGAATTTTTCTTTTTGATCATGATCTCAAAATTTTATGAGAATATCGTCGATGCGTTCCAACTATGTACAATTTTTTATAATTTTTGCATGCTCGAAACTATTCCAAAAAAATGTAATGTCAAGTAGCATTTCCATATATTTTGAGATTTTTTTATGGTTAATCATGATGTCAAAATTTTATGAGAATATGATCAATGCTCTAAGAACATCCAAAAATTTTACATAATTTTTTCGTACTTATAACTATGAGAAACAAAATTTCAAAGAAAACTTAATGGCAAGGATAATTGGTCTTTGCTTTACAAATATTTTTTTGGCTTCACAGAAGACAGACAGACCTCAATAATTGTCCCTTGCTTTATAGAAGACAGCACTCGTTTCACATGCATGCACTGTACACTCATTTTCACTTTCCTCTACTTCCCGCCTCTCCACGCCGGCGACCTTCCTCTCCTCGATCCGCCCAAAATCCGCCAAATCCGCATTCCGTGCGTCTGCAACAAGATTTCGGGCATAAGTAGCGAAATTCGGACCTCTGAGCGAAATTTCGGGTTGGTTTAGCGAAATTTCGGTCGAATCATCAAATCGCCAAGGTCGATTTTCCGAGCAAACTTGTTTAATTTTCGGTTTAATTCATGTATTCTAGTCTGTACTCTGTAGAATGAAGATGATCTAGTAGAAAAATAGAAGAGATTAACCAACAAAAACATGGAGATGATCCAGTAGAAAAACAGAAGAGATTAACCAACGAAAACATGGAGATGATCCAGTAGAAAAACAGAAGAGATTAACCAACAGAAATATGAAGATGATCCAAGAGAAAAGCGAAGAGATTAACCAATGAAATTTGAAGATGATCCAAAGAGAAAAACATAAGTGCTTAACCAAATAGGATCCAGTACAATGCCTAGGTAAAAAACGTTCCATACCGCGGGGGGGCTTCGCCCCCCCCCGCACCCCGGCGTCACTAGGGGCGGCACAACTTGATGGGCCAACTTGATCATGTTGGCTGGACTTGGCATGCATATGGTGGTCATATAGCATTCTTACCCAGAAGCATTACAACAAAGCACTTGCCTCGCATGGCCCATGGTAGTCGTACGCATTGTGATGCAAGCATTCAATAAATTCTCATATGTATCCATTTTATTTCGTGTCTATTAATTTTCATGCAAATATATATTGATTGTGTTGAATTGTGACTCTCAAACTCGAATTTGATCAACATCTCAAAAATTTCTAACTTCACAGGATTTTTAAAAATTCTTTAAGTTTGATCAACACCTCAAAAATCTATACAAACATTAATATTACATCAAGACCATCTACCAAAATTTTCAAAAAATTCTAACATCGTTACAACAAGTTTTCATTTTTTTTCCAATGTGTCGGTAAGCCTTTTAATAGGATAGTACCATTTTTCGAATTTTAAAAAAATCATCAAGCTTGATAATCATCTGAAATTTTTGTGAGAACATTAATTATGGATCATAACCATGCACAAAAAAATTCAATAGTTTCTAACTTCATTTGTACCATTTTCCATTCGGATCAAACTTGTCGGTCGTTGTTCTATCAGGACAGCATCACTCTCGAATTTTTGAAAATTCCTCACATGTGATAATCAGCTGAAATTTTTATGAGAACACTAGTTATGGATTATAACCACGCACAAAAATTTCAATAGTTTATAACTTCATTTGTACCATTTTCATTCGGATCAAACTTGTCGATCGGTGTTTTATCGAGGACAGTACCACTCTCCGAATTTTTAAAATTCCTCAGATGTAATAATCAGCTGAAATTTTTATGAGAACATCATCAATGTGTCAGGAACCTACAAAAAATTTCAAAATTTTTCGTTAACGTTTGGACCTCTTTTCAGCGGTGCAAAAACCCGAAATTTCGTAATTTCGCCCGAAATTTCGGGTTTTTCGCCCGAATTTCGGATTTTAATTTCCGGATTGGACCGGATTTGAATTTTTAAATTCAAATTTTGTCCGAAATATTTCCGAAATCTAAAAATTTCGCCGAAATTTCGCCGTCCGGTCTGAGCCGAAATTTATTCCGAAACCGAAATTTTAAACCTTGCTTGTGGAACCATGTAATTTCGGGCCCGTTTGTCAGTGATCTGGATCTGTGAGTCCCCGACGTGGAGTTCGATCGGGTGGGGCCATGGGGCAGATGTAACTGCTCATGTAATCGGTGTTTAGTCCCTGCAAGGTGGGGCTAGATTGCTGACGGCGTTAGCCCAGTTGGTCGGGCCCACGGCCTGTGTATCAGGCAGGACAGGTTTAATGGCCCTTGGGCCTAACCAAGAGCTGAAGCAGAACCGGGAGCAAAGCACTTCAATGAGCTAAGCAGATGAAAAACAATGGTTCTCAATATGCACACAGAGTGCGGCCCATTCAAAAAGCACGCATCTGTGTTCTATGCAAAGATACGGACTTATTCTTTGCCTCTGCAATTCTAGATGTATGTCAAAGGGCATCTCTACTACTGCTAATTACGACTTGGTGGCAGCGAACCGTTCTCCACCCCCACCCCTACCCCACCCCACACCCCACCTCACCGATCTGGATTTCCCTCGCGCTCCGCCCGCCCCACACCGATCCGGACCCCCCGCCCCCGGCACGATCCCTTCCCCCTCGCTCCCCCCGGTGCGATCCTCCCCTCCCACCGCACCGCACCCCCCCTCGAGCGATCCCCTCCCCCCCGGCGTGTCGCGCGGCGCCCGCACCCACTGGTCCAGATTTCGGGCCCGATCCGGGTTCCCCTCCCTTCCGATCTGCTCCGACAGTCTGCCGGATTCGCGGCGTGATGCGCATCTCCCCAGGGCTTTCCTCCCTCGCTTTGCTCCCGGTGCTTTTCCCGATTGGATTGGATTGATTGATGCCCTTCCGAAGGAAGCAGAGCTCCGATTCGTGGAGATGAGTTTCTTCTCGCCTCTTTCCTTTTTATCGCCTCTCTTCCGGTTGCTATATAAACCCTCCATTTGTTGTTCCTGTGTGCGAGGAGTGGCTGCGTGCGAGGAGTTCGTCAGGTCCTTAGTGGAGGCGTGGACGTACATGCATTCTCCAACGAGGTCGTTTCTAGGCCGCACTTCGATTACGTAAGCTCAATACCTATCTCCTCAATGAAACACTTTTTATTGCACTTCGATTATGAGGTCTGTAGAAGCAGTTGAATATTCACAGGTACACATTTCTATTATTCTTACTATGTTGCGTTGATAGATGTATGTCCATTGGAACTAGGAACCATGAAGCTGATTGATATTGTACTTTAAGACATGCACGCCCAGTGCTCAAGCGTCAACAAATCCATCAGTTCAAATCTCACATTACATGCATATGGATGGAGGGTGTAAAGTTTGTTAGGTCTTGGCAGTAGTATGTCAGCATGGAGAGAAGACATTCAGTATAGTCATGGATTTTCACTTGGTGGTATGCCGGTGCATATGGCATATTCTTCAAGCTAAATTGACCCTATTGATCCTACGTATAATATGAGGTTCACATTCGATTCCTTGGATTATCCTAGCTAGGGTATACTTGGCCCTATAGCTTCTATGCGCATTACTTTGGCATTCTCAGTTTAGTGATTAGATTGAGGATGCCAGTGTCCAAATGCTTGAGTCCAACTAAATTGGTGAATTGTGATAAGACTGTAAAAATGAAAATCAGACTGTCAATGTTCTTTGCTAGGAATCCATTGTTTGAGTGGGTTTAATGGCATTCTCAGATTTCTTCACTTGGTGGTATGCCAGTGCATATGGCATATTCTTCAAGCTAAATTGACCCTATTGATCATATGTATAATATGAGGTTCACATTTGATTCCTTGGATTATCCTAGCTAGGGTATACTTGGCCCTGTAGCTTCTATGAGCATTACTTTGGCATTCTCAATTTAGTGATTAGATTGAGGATGCCAGTTTACAAATGCTTGAGTCCAACTAAATTGGTGAATTGTGATAAGACTGTAAAAATGGAAATCAGATTGTCAATGTTCTTTGCTAGGAATCCATTGTTTGAGTGGGTTTGATGGCATTCTCAGATTTCTTATGCTTATGTGTCTGTTTTCCTGGCGTTGTAATTCTGATCTTACTGCTTACTGAATCAAAATGCCTGAGTTACACTAAATAAATTCTTGTTATTAAAGTTACAACTATTACTCTTTTATTTATGAAAACTTTGCTTGCAAACAATTATTTTATGTCATGTCTCGAATCATTTGTTGGTTATGAGAACTGACATGTCACACAGTTACAGAGGTGTTTATCGGAAAGATGTCTTTTGTATACTGAATGACTTTTTTTGTAGTGACTGATAAACAAATTGAAGACGTGAAGATCTGATAAATGTATGGGTGAGAGTGAAGGTAAGAAGAATATGTTGCAAGATTGTAAATTTTGATAGAGACTCGTACATTCGACTTCTACCACAATTTTTGATCAAGTGAGCATAACAACGTACTGTTAGTATTTAATTATCTAGATAAAAATGCCTAAGTTACACTAAATAAATTCTGGTTATTAAAGTTACAACTATTACTCTTTTATTCATGAAAACTTTGCTTGCAAACAATTATTTTCTGTCAAATTGGGGTTGCTACTGGCTCTCCAAAAGAGGGTAATGCAGTTATTGTGGATGCACATAAGTTCATCCAAGGTTCCCTTTACACAAGTGCCATGGAATCCAAGAAGCGTGAGTTTCTCTTGTTACTTAATTTTTTTTCTGTTTGTTTTCAGAAACTTCACTGTAGTCTTCTGGCAGAATCTTATCTAGCATATCTTGCTTTATATCCTGGAAGGTCTGAGTTGTCATTCTTGCCAGCTAACACACAGGTGCTAATTCATTATAGAATTTATTACATGTAAGCATGCAGTCATATGATTTTTAACTCATTGTTGCCCACGGTAGCTTATTTTATAATATTTAGAGTAGAAAACACCTGAAGGCATCCATCTTTGTCATGTCTAGAGATGCTTGCATTATCTGAAAGCTCTAAACCAAAGCTTTTAACATTTTCTCTACTCTATAGGCTCTAATATTACAACCAGTTGGTGATAAAGGAACTGCAATTATTGGTGGTGACACTATAAGGGGGTTCACTAATCTTGACCACGTATGTCTTCTTTGATCCTGTGTTCTTTTAGCATTTCTGTACTGAATACTCAATTCATGTTTTCTCCTAAAACATGCAGTTCCCTTATTTTGGTTGGGGAGCTACCAATTTGGATTTGTAAGCTAGAAAACACCATATATATGACTTTGGGCTTTAAACAGCTCAAAAATAAAACAAACAACTTGTGGTGCTATTATTACCCCAACTCCCCCCCCCCCTATGTTACTTTAAGTTGTGCAGAAAAAATATCAAAAGAAACAAAAGCATTATATGAGTACTTACCAAATGCAGAGTTCTGTCATTGTCAAAGCTATCCAGATCCACAATTTCCATAGCATGTAAACAAATGGAAAGATAATAAGCAGATCTGGTTTTCCATGATAGGAACATCACAATATGTGAAAACTTAGTGTTAGTAACTTCTTTTGTAGTACATGACTCATGCAAGTTAGAATCATCAAGTTGTTCACATGGAGTTCTGTAAACTATAGCTTAGCATTCAAAACTGATTGCATTTGTCATATGTTTGGATATTCTGATTGGGTGTGGTTTGTTTGCATGGAGTTTTGTAAACTATAGCTTAGCATTCAAAACTGATTGCATTCAAAACAATAACCATAAAATCAGCCAGTTATATATCCATAATTGCCTTCCTTTTTGTTAGTTTTGAACTGTGCTTCTTCTTCTAGGACCATTGGAAGCAGGATGTGTGTTTGGTCTAGGAGATGATCGTAGAACTGTCCTCGTAGTCCAGAAAGCTCAAAAGTATTTATTGTTCTATTCCATTACATGTTGTTTTAGCATGCTCTACGTGTTGTTCTCACCTAACCCAAAATATAGTTAAATTGGTACAACTGTTGCTAGATGGGAGATACATTTGTGTTAATATGTCGGCCCTCATAACCTCTTAGAAATGGTGGGTTTGGGAATTACTTGTAATTTGTTCTCGAGGGCAATTTAAGAAACCTGTTGATTTGATGGTTTTATTGTTTGCCAACTTTATGCTGTCAATGAAAGCACATTTACTAAATAATTTGATAAATATATGTTTTTGGTTTCTTGTCTTCTTTTTGAACAAGTTTCAAGGAGCTCGGAGCCTCAAACCTAAGTAAGGCATGGAACCTATGGGCTGATGAATAGAAATAGCAAATCAGCATTTATTGTGCCTTAGATGATACTAGCAATTGCTTACTTGGTTTCTTGTCCTAAACTTATAACCAGCACTTTTGGGTTTTTAAGTCCATCAGTAGAAGCCAAGACTTGGTGTTGAAACACTTACAGTGTAATGATTGATGTTCATTTGTCTGTACTGCTTTGTGTACGGACCTTTTGCACTGATTTGTTGTTGTTCACGATATTTCATTAAGCGATGTTAACACCGTTTTCGTCTTCTGTTAACACAATATAGTGTTCATCTATCACATTCCTAATTAATGTGAGTATATATTTATTTTAAACATGTAAGTCTGAAAATATACCTCTATGATATGTTTAACAGGGATTACCTTCGGAAATATCTCAATTTGTATCAGCTGAAACTAGAACAATTGTAGAAAAGACAGGTTGTGTGATTTCTTAGTATAGCATGCTTTTCCTTGTAAGTTTTTTTATGTTTCTTTTAGGATAGATGGAGACGATTGAGTTGTTCCTTGGGCTGAATTAGACTTCTGTTAATTCTGTTTGACTTAATCTTTTTCTCAGTTTAGATCTGATATAATCTGTCTGAACAAGTCATGAAATGAACATTGTTGCAGGTGGTTGGTGAGAATTATGCTAATCCTATAACATGATTTTTCCATGTGCTCTTCAAGGTAACCATTTGTTCTTCCATGAAACTCTCTTATCCTCTGTAGGATTATTGTTTGCTTTTGATGCTTATTCTTGTGTCTGTGAAAAGGCGGGGGCGCAAGTGTACTACATCATGTTTTCGCTCTTCGTGAAGAGCTTCGTCTTCATTTATGTCATCACCATGCTTGTATATATGTTTTCTTGATGTGTAAAACAGAATACTGGTGTTGGTTGTACGGCTTGGGTTTGTGTTTGATGCTATGTATTAGTGTAAACTCTCATGTGATCCGTTGCAACGCACTGGCATCTTACTAGTACTGGTACATGTATATGATGTGCACACGTGTGCGTCCACAGTTGCAACCAAAGAAACAAGATATGCATGTTGAGATATGATAGGACTCAAGATCCTACTTGTTCAAATATGTTTAGCCTCTGTCTTGTTATAGACAAATTTGAATTTATCTCTTATGTGTTTCTACTATAAACATGACACCCTATTGTATAAGAGAATCAATTTAATAAAAAGAAAGAGTTTTGCCTGCATTTTGTTTGATCTACGGTGGTCATCATCGTTTTACAATAAGTTATCAGCACGAAACTCCACCGAGTCCAATCAAGATCGTCCGCTTACATCAATCTATACTTCATCGAATTCGACTAGTATCAAGCGATTAATCTACTGTAAGCCATACGCAGTTCACAGCACGTAAGTTAATCGCATCTAAAATAAAATTTTAATCTTGCATATTATTTTCTCATAATTGCCTAGATTACTCATTTAATCTAAACAGAAATTAGTGTTTGAGATTACTGTTCATTGAATAAATAATAAATAAATCGATGCATGAAGTTGCGATTAATTACGTAATATTTTGTGTTTTAACCTTTGAAGTTGTGGTTAATTACGTAATATTTTGCGGCTATGGTAAATATACATTATGGACCCTAAAGTTTCTAGTAATCCCGAAAAATAGCTAATAAATTCTAAAAATTTATATCAAATACTAGAAACTGAATTTTTAGGTATATGGGCTTCTATAAATTTGTTGAACCTTAGACTTACCACATTGAAAGCTTCATACCTCTCGTTTTATTTTTCTAGCATAATTCCATGTTTATTCATGCTAGATTTATTTTTCTGTTATTCAGTAATTTTGAAAATTGTTTGAAAATTAGTAGAAAAATACAAAAAATGCAAGAAAAATTCCGAAAATTTTAGATAATTATCTACTAAATAGATAAAGCAAACTTTACTGATGAAAGAGTGAGCATGCAATATATTGCTTTTACCAGCAGTAAAATTCAATCTTTCTTATATATAGGATATGTCGGACATCGTAAAGAGGGAATTTACCGAGCTCACCCTAAATAGAAGTAATTACCTCACCTGGGCAATTGATGCTAAGATTAACCTAACAGCTCGATCTCTTGGAGCTGCTATTACCCAGCCTAAAGCTGACGCCCTTGCTCTTTTTGAGGCCGCCAAGTGTGCAACCTTGCACTTTCTGAGGCACCATATCCATCTGAACTTGAAGGCTGAATATTTGATGGAGAAGGACCTGCTGACACTATGGAATTCCATAAAGGAACAATGTAACCAGTAAAGATCCGTCCTGCTGCTAGAAGTACACCACGAATGGACTCTCCTACACTTTTAAGATTTTAAAACCGAGATAGCATACAACTCCGCCATGCACAAGCTTGCCGCTAAATTGACATTCTGTAATTAGAAAGTTATTAATGCTAAAATGATAGATAAGACATTGTTCACCTTCCACCCTAATATGAGAATACTGCAGTAACAGTACCGTCATACCAAGTACCAGAAGTACTCTAAGCTTATCTATATTTTGCTAGAAGCAGAAAAGCATGATGAACTCCGGATGAAAAATCATCACGCCCTCCCTAATAGGACATATGCTATACCCAAAGCACATGCAAATGCTCAGCAATCTAGCAATAGCCAGAGCAGCGGAAAGGGCCAAAGGTATCAAGGGGAAGTGGGAGAATGGCAAAACACAGAAGGGAAGAGGCAAGCTCTAGTGGAAAGGTAAAGGTAAAGGATCAAGGAGCTTTCAGAAGAAAGACTCAGCCAACAAAGCTGTAACTATGCACAACCTTGCTTTAGGTGTGGATGCACTGGTCATTGATCATGCACCTGCCGCACCTCGAAGTATTTGGTGAACCTTTACATGCAATCCACTGAGAAAGTCCAAAAGAATCAGGGAAAGAAAGCTGAGGCACACTTCGTCGCTCAACCTATTGTTGAGAAGGAAATCGAGAAGGATGATAATAAAACCAATGATCCTACAACAGAGTTCAAAGAGAGCCTTCTTGGATATAGAAACTCTCCCATGGATGAATATGACCTTCTAGGGACTGAGTTTAATGAGTTCAATAAAAACACCCATGGTTCCGAGGAGGATGTCCATGATTTATATGGAGACCTACGATAGTATCGTAGTTACTCCTTAAGAGTCCCCTCTATCAATTTAGCCTTAGTTCTAAAATGAACAATGGTCTACACTCCTGTTGAGATATTATCATTTAAATAAAGTGTTATTTCTTAGGATATTTGTGCTATGCTTGTTCTATATTTTACAATATGTTACTGATGCAACAATTATTTGATTGAATGCATTCCTTTAATATAGAACATCGTATAATCCAATGGCGGAGGAGGGAATATGTCTTGTAGACAGTTGCACTACAAATACAATTCTTAGGGAGACTAAATATTTTCAGACATTAACTAAGAAAACTGAAAATATTATGACCATCATCAAAAGGGATGCAATTATAGTTGGTACTGAAAGAGCTATCATAGTCCTCCATATGGTTACTCGTATAATAATAAAAAAACCTATTATACTCTAAATCCGGTCGTACTCTATTAAGTTTCAAAGACATCGATCTGAATAGTTTCCATATGGAGACAAAACGAGGATGGTAAATAATACTTACTCATGATAAAGTTTAAAAGGGGTGCAATAAACGTGTAATTGAAAAACTTCCTTCCTTCTCCTCATACTATACATATATAAAACCTGAAGTTTATGTTGCGATGAAAACTATACTTAAAAATCTAGAAATATTTAAGATCTAGCAAGATCGACTGAGTCATCCTGGGTTGAATATGATGAGAAGAACAATTAATAATTATGCTAGGCATAGCATAAAACTACATACTTCCCTAGATCTGAAGACTTCTTATATACTACTTGTGCTAAAGGGAAGCTCATTATTAAACATTCTTATCTAAAAGTTGGGAAAGAATCACCGAATTTATTAGAGAGAATTCAATGTGATTTTTGTAGACCTATTCAACCCCTGTCGGTCCCCTTAAAATATTTTATAGTACTTATAGATGCTTTTACTAGATGGTCCCGTGTAAGTCTTTTATCTACTAGGAATCATAATTTTGCTAAATTAATTACCTAAATTATTAAATTAAGAGCCTCTTTTCCAAAAGAAAGGACCAAGTCTATTCCAATGGATAATGTTGATGAGTTTATCTCAAAGGAATTTAATGATTATTGTGTGGCTCTATGCATTAATGTAGAGCATTCAGTACCTCATGTCCACACTCAAAATGGCCTTACAGAGTCATTAATTAAAAGAATAAAACTTATTACTAGATCACTCTTGCAGAATTGTAGGTTACCCACGAGCTGTTGGGGCCACATAGTGTTGCACGTTACTGTATTAATTCAACTCAGATCAACTGCATACCATGAAATTTCCCCCTTGTAGATAGTGTGTGGAAAAAAACCAAGTATTCCATATCTGTGAAAAATTGGCAGTATTGTATACGTTTCAATCTCTCAACCACATCATACAACCATGGGCCCTCACAAAAAGTTGGAGATCTATGTAGGTTATGAATCTCTGTCAATTATTAAATACCTAAAGCCTATGACAGGGGATCTATATACGTCTCGGTACGCTGATTGTATTTTTGACGAGGATAATTTTTCGGTATTAGAGGGAGAAAAGTACTACACTAAAGAATATTGGGAAATAGATTAGAATGTTACTAACATTCAGTCTTTAAACCTATGCACTAAAGAATCTGAACTTAAAGTTTGAAAGATAATAAATCTATAGCAAATAGGTAATAATCTGTCAGATACCTTCATTGATCATAAGGGAGTGACAAGATATCATATACCTGGAGTAAACGCACCTAAAAGAGTGAAAATACCCTAGAAGAATGGTGTGCACACTCTTACTCCTCATGATAAGAAGAGGGGGAGGCCTCTAGGTGCACGGGACTCAATTCTGCAAAAAAAAAGAGAATCGAACAAGCGAGAACACTATCTTTGACAGTAGAACAAGTCCAACCTGATGTTGAGAAAATCCCTGAAGTGAGATATCTTGAAGATGATAACCGCATCCCTGAAGTGATCCATCATAAAGATGATAACCCCAGTAAATATTTATATGCATAATTTGATGTTAGGAAGTCAGAACACCTAAACTCCATCATTATGAGAAATCATGAGATGGAAGAAACTAATGGAGAGATTTCCATCAATAATGTGGATTCAAAAGAGTTATATAAAAGAAATACTATAATTTTTTATGTATATTTCGCCTAAAAAATTGTTAAAACTCTTGAGCTGATCCAGAACCAAAGTCCATGTCAGAGTACTAGAAGCGCTTAGATTGGGTCAAATAGAAAGAAGCAATTGAGGCAGAATTGAGCTCGCTTAATAAGAGGAAAGTATTTGATCCCGTTGACTGAACACCTCCTAAAATGTTCCCTGTATGATCAAAATGGTTTTTCATCTGGAAGAAAAATAAAAATAACCAGGTGGTGAGATATAAAGTGAGCCTTATAGCACAAGAGTTCACACAGAGATCCGGCATCAATTGCGATGTAACTTACTCTCTTGTAATAAGTGGAATAACATTCTGATACTTGATATCAATGGCAGCTAGCTTAAACTTATCAGTGCAGTTGATGAATGTTGCGACCGTATAATTATATGGGTCACTGGACACATAAATTTATATGAGTCTTTGAAAGAGTCAAAATTTCGAATCCTAATAAAGGAAATCGCAACATGTGTAGCGTCAAACTGCAGAGATCGATGTACGTATTAAAACAGTCAAGGAAAATGTGATACAACCGACTTAGTGAGTTCCTCCTGAAGAAGGGATACTCCAATAATAATGATTGTCGTTGTGTGTTCATAAAGAAGTTCCGGAATGGATTATGTATCATCTCAGTCTATGTCAATGATCTAAATATAATCGGAACCACAAAGTAGATAAAGGAAATAAGTTCTTACTTTATGATAGAGTTTAAGATGAAAGATTTGGGTAAAACCAAATATTGCTTAGGCCTGCAGCTAGAACATTTCTCTAAATGAATTTTTGTACATCAGTCTACCTATACCAAGAAGGTATTGAAATTTTTTAATACGAATAAATCTCATCCTTTGAAGATTCCATAGTAATAAGATCCTTTGAAGTGAATAAAGTTTTTTCAAACCAAGGACGGAAAATGAGGAAGTCTTAGGACTTTAAGTCCCATAATTAAGCGTCATTGAAGCATTTATGTATCTTGCGAATTGCACAAAGCCTAATATTGCATTCGCAATAAATTTGTTAGTTAGATATAGTGCAGCTTCAACCAGAAGGCATTGAGTTGGTGTCAAGACTTTGCCCAAATACCTTCAAGTTACTCAAGATCTTGGATTATTTTACTAGAAGGACCAAGACTTGATCATGGTGGGATATATGGATGTTGGCTATATGTTTGATCCCACAGTGCTAAATCTTATACTGGGTTTGTGTTTCTTTACGATGGTACATCCATTTCTTGGCGGTCTTTTAAACAGACCTTGGTAGCTATTTCTACCAACCACTCAGAGATTATAGCATTATATGAGTATTTTTGGCTGAGACGTGTGGTTAACTATATCCAGATGTTATGTGGCATTAACACCATTGATACCCCCACAATTATTTATGAAGATAATGATTCTTGTGTTGCACAAATGTAAATGAGTTATGTAAAAAGTAATATCACAAAGTATATTGCATCTAAACTTTTCTATCCTCAAGAACTCCTGAAGAATGGTGAGGTAAAGATTCTACAAACTAAGTCATGTGAAAATCAGCAGATTTATTCATTAAGTCTTTGCCAACATCTAGTTTTCAAATATGTGTTCGTGGCATTGGAATGAGACGACTCAGGGATATGTAGAGTTCAAGGGGAGTAAACCTGAACTATGTTCTTTAGCATGATCTTGAAGATATTATCTTAAATCTTGAAGATATTATCTTAAATCCAGAAGATTATAAGTTGCACACTTTTTCCTTTAAGTGAGTTTTTTTTAAAGGTTTATCACATGAAGGTTTTTAACGAGGCAACTAGTGTAACACGATGTGTGTGTGCAATGTACCCTTTTCTTCATCATTTTTTCCCACTGCGTTTTTTGGAGGAGTTTTCTGATGAGACATTTGCATTATGTGGTATTCGCTCAAGGGGAGTGTTGAGATATGATAGGACTCTAGGTTCTAGTTGTTTAAATATGCTTGAACTCTATCTCGTTATGGGCAAATCCGAATATATGACTTATGGGTTTCTGCTATAAATATGTCATCCTATTGTACAAAAGGATCAATCTAACGAAGAGAGAGAGTTTTGTCTTCCTATATCATATGTGTTTCCGATTATTGTTCTTGCTATTCGATCCATGCATTATGTTTGATCTATAGCGGTCATCATCGTTTTACAACAGTGCAATGGCAGAATGACTATGAGGTAGAATAATGACGTTGCTTGCAAAATTTTACGATATGCCACGCTAAATTTCTACAATTCCCAAGAAGCAAATTAAAACCACAATGTGCACTAGTGCATTTTCTGATCCATAAGAAAGTTAACAATGGCCCTGCCTGGCCCAAATACGGCCAGCGTACTTCTTTGCAAAATGGGCGGCCACCACAGTTTCAAAAACGGACGAAAACCTCAAAAACCGCGGCCGCTACGGTTCGAGATTCAAAATCGGTCGGTAAACCGATCTAATTAAAAAAATTGGAAAAATTTATGCGACATAAACCATTGAAAACTGGATTTAAGGAACATTAAATTGGTCGGTTGGTTTTCGGTTCGATTTTTTTCCAATTTTTTTTTATTTTTTAACCCTTTGGTTTCTGACGATTCGAGCAATTTTTCTCGATTTTTGATTTCGAACGGTTTTTTCAAAAACGGTTTTGTGAGCCCTGGTGGCCACAGCCTGCATGTATCAATGGATGTACACCGAGCAACGATGAACAAGAACAAGATCAGATCACTTTGGTCGCTCGGTTGAGCTATCAGCGTTGCAGCGTCGATTAACTCTTATGCTCTGGCCAATTGAGCGGACAGAGGTAAACCACGCTCCAATTCCACGGCTGCGTTGCCCAGGAAGAGAATGTGAGTAGTGTTTCCATACTTCACCTTTTAATGGTATATACAATAAAGTTATCTCAGCGTATTATTAGTATATCTATACCCCTTTATAATTCACCTAAGCAAATTTTCCTACGTCCACCCTAAATAATGCACCTCATTAGAGATGGCCCAATATTCGTGCACCCAGCAAAACGTCTCCAGAAACTTGCATTCATCAAAATGAACGTCTCAGATCTTTCCTCAGTTTTACTCACCCACATCCGATGATCATTATTTAGTGTGTCTAATCATCCCTGTGGCCCACAACAGACCTCCACCACCTACATATTTGGAAGGAGAGCGAATCAAACAAGGAAGTAAATAAGGAGGATCCGCATGCAAGGAAACCAGATTTGAATTTTTATCGCCAAAATTGTATGCGTACTACATATTTGGAAGGAGGTGAATCAAACAAGGAAATAAGCAGGAGGATCCGCATGCAAGGAAATAAGACTTGAATTTTTTATTGTCCTGGCATTGTGATCGTATTTTTTCCGAATATGACCCTTCTCGAGACTTTTTTATGGATCTAGCCCCATAGAGCCTAATTTCAGCGCACGGAGAGCGCTGAATTTTTGTTTTCATTTTTTATCTAAGGAACCAACTGTCTGTGAGTGCTACTTAATTTTTTTAATTTTTTCTCATGGAACCGGTAATGCATGAAACAATGCTTAATTTTTATCTTTTTTTCCTTGCGGATCCAGCGGTCGGCGAGCGCAGTTTATTTTTCCATATTTTTCTGAAATCATCCATGTGACCCACAACAGACCTTCCCTCACCTCCAGCATCAACAAGGAAAAGGAAACAAACGTCCTGGAATCAAGAAAAAAGAAACAAACGTCCTGAAAAAGGAAAGGACCATACATTACGTGCTGGGAAAAGGAAGCCGGGAGATAGGGCAGCGTGGCCGGGAGAACGCAGGTCTGCAATGGCTTCATGGTCGCCATCGGTGGCTTTGCCGACGCGGTGAGGTTGCTGGTCAGTGACCTCGCGGCCGTCGTGCCTCGGCAAATTTATAATTTATTTTTTTTGAAAATAATTTTATTAAGTACAAAATAATCGAAAGTTTTTTTGAGAATTTTTCTAGAATTTTTTAACCTAATGTGCTATCTTTTCAAAAATCCTTCTATATTTAAAAAAAATGAAGGCAACTCACCTGTAGCTTCTTTTAGCTGCAGCCTGCACTGCAGAAGCTTCTTCTCTTCCCTCCCTCCATTAAAGCAAGAAAGAAGCTCCAAAGCTCCATCAATCCCGCACCAAATCTCCTCTTTCCATCTATGGTGTTAATTCCCCAAATTTCATGCTTTATTGCCAAAATTTCCTCCCAATCTGATTTGATCCCAAATTATGGTTTCCATAAATATGCTTGTTTCGGTGTTATAAAAGCCGACGAGCTCTCCTCCACCCCATCGCATTGCGTAAATCTCCAAGTGCTCCCTCTTGTAAAGATCGCCGGATTTTGGAGGTAACCCAAGTCATCACCGTCATCTTTCCCGGTGAAATTCACCGCAACCGTGACTCCTCCCCCGCAGGCGTCGGTGTCGGCGATCTCGCCGCACCAGTGCCAACCCACTGCGACCGGCCGGTCACCCCTTGCCTTCCCTCCCCCTTACCCTGGCCAAGCCGAGAGAGCACGCTGTGCTCTATGTGGAAGCTGCAAAAAAAATAATCTAATATCAGAAAATTCTTTTTTCTTTCTCTTTCTTGATTTAAAATCTTTTGGGAGCCCGTTTTCGCCTATTCGACCTCTATTTAGTTTCGTTTTTCTTTCTAAATTCATTTAAAATTCTAAATTTCTCTTTTATTATTAAGTCTTGTATTCATACTTATCTTCTCATTGAATTGATAAGCGGATGTACTGCCGTCGTAGTGTTAGCACATGCACTATACTAGTACATTCAGTTTTATCCTACGTGGAAGAGTGAAAAAAGAGGAGAGAATCGGCTCTTATTTAGTAGCCAGCATCGCACGAGAAAATAGGTGCTATCGTCGGCTAAAAGCCGGTATTGGAGCTGGCGCGAGCGACTGTTAGTGTTGAAGTTAGTGTTTTGCCAACAGCCACAAATATAAAGCTAGTGTTGAATGCCCAAATTAAATGCTTTAGTATTTCTCTAGAGATAAACTTTAGAGATAGTTATTGTATAAGCCGGCTTTTATTGCTTATTTTCGATGACATGGATAAGAGATAGAGTAAGTAGTATACTTTATTATTTTACTTGCTATAAGTTACGTAAATCTTAAAGTAAACGAAAAAATAAGTAATTATCATTTATTATTCATTTATACTTTAGTGTTTACGTAACTTTTAAAAAAGAATACATACAAGCACCTCATGAGGCGTACATTTCCAACCTGGATGGTGGCTCCTCTGCCCTCAATCCTCGTTCCTCCGAAGACGGTGGCGTAGGGAGGGCACAATCCACCATGGATATTGCTAGCTCAAGTATTATCCTTCTTATCCTTGGGAATTCAGGACTCGGTTTCTTGTTGGCGTTGAGTTCGTTCAAGAGCTAGCTTATAAACGTTGCTACGTCAAGGCGTGATTCCGGAGCTTTGGACAGAGGATTCGGGGATGACATTACAGATTCCTGAAGCGAGACCGATTAGGGCCTCCAGATGTTTTCTCGCCGCAAACAATTGGAATCCGTATGTAAATCAATTTATTTTTTTAATTTTAAATTTAATTATGTTTGCTGGAAGTCGTATACGAATCCAATTGCGGTTTTTTCTTTAATTTTTTACTCTGAACTACACTTAATTAGGTATTTTACTTATTAAAATCAAATTCCTAATTTTATTTTATTTTTACTTTTAATGTTAGTTCTTTTTTTGTTAGAAATGAACGTGATGATTTCTTTTCTATCGCTTTAGTAATATAATAGATAGATTGCTCTTTGCACCACGCACATTGTCCTGAGTTTCACTTTGCACTACTTTGCAAATAGATTCACATAACGCCACCATTAATGCAATATTGTGACAGAAAATACCAAGCTCGTTATACTATCTCGTTGTTTGCGATGGAATACTGCAAGGCCCCACATGTCACTCCTCTCGACTCTCTGTTCCTAGCACCACCATAGCGTCTCCTTCATCGTCGTAGTCAACCACTCCACTACATTGACATCCAAATTCCAACCACAACACCGACCTTTGCTCGCGTCTCTTAGGCTATGTGCAAAACTAAAACACTTAGATGCTTAGAAGAGAGAAACAATGCTACAAGAGTCATATAAGCATCCATACAAACAACTATTTTAAAGATGCTAATGTAATTTAAGAAGCTCAAGAGCCTATTTAATAGCTTACTTCCTGCGATGCAAACATGTCACAGCGCGGCGTCTTCATCCGTACCGTAACTCTGGAGTCCACAAAGTTTTTGTCTTCATCTATCTGAGGAATTTTTTTAAAATAATGTTTTTTGATAAAAAAATTACAGAAATAATATACCGAATTAAAAAATTACAAATATACCCACCTGTCGCTATTTAAATTAGCGACAGGTCTTTGTAGACAATTGAAATGGCCACAGAGTCTCCGTAGCCAATTGAAATGGCGACAGAGAACGGTCGCTAGTCTTTGTCGTCATTTCAATTGGCGGGTATATTTGTAATCTTTTAATTCGATATATTATTTTTATATTTTTTTCATTAAAAATATTATTTAAAAAAAATCCCTATCTGAGTATCACCTTGTTTCCACAGCAGCCTTCGTCTGTTTGGTGCATGCCGCCAAAATCGTGTGCGCCGCTGACGGCTTTTCTGCAACTACCAGGCTTCTAGTCTTTGTTTCGTGCGTCAACAGGCCAACAGGGTGCCTGTCGAAACTTTTCTCGGCTGTGGGTCCCGCTGATGTTATGCTTTTTAGTGCTGGTTCAGTAATTTT
Organism: Otatea glauca; assembly: GCA_036346275.1. Classification (NCBI taxonomy): domain Eukaryota; kingdom Viridiplantae; phylum Streptophyta; class Magnoliopsida; order Poales; family Poaceae; genus Otatea; species Otatea glauca. Next base: position 25,493,997 of record CM070712.1, on the reverse strand, counting down.
GGGGACATGTTTGATTACTCTAGCAAGGTCCAGAACCTCTGTTACCCACTCGAACCAGTGTGTGTGATGTAGTGAAAAGAAAAGCTACATCACCAACAGTTTTCTAATGTTTTGTTTTTTAAAAGACAGCTGGGGTGTGGTTTATATTAGATAGAAGAAATTAGAGGATTATATGGCGCATGATACTGCACCAGAGGGGGTGAAGAAAAAGAAAAAAGGAGAAAAAAGAGAAGAAAATCAACGTTGTGGGTCCAGCAGGCTTTTCAGGTGAGCCGCACCCGCAACAGTCCAGGTTGCCACCTCGTCTTTGACGGATTGAAAGATATCGTCGTTGGCTTTGCATTCATTCCGAAAAACTCTGCTATTACGTTCTTTCCACCACTGCCAACAAGTTAGGATGATCAGATATGCCAGGCCTTTGCGAAGACTTGCACGACAGCTTATGCGATGTAGGCCCCAGTCTTGGAAAGAGTCAGTTTGTTCCCAATTGTCCAGGAGGAGGGATGGCAGTCGTACCCATTCGGCAACAGCATTCCATAGGTGTCGAACTTGGGGACACTCTATGAACAGGTGATGCACAGTTTCGAGACTTCGGCAGCACATTGGGCAGAAATATTGGTTTGGCCATCCCCTGCGTTGTAGTCGTTGTGCTGTCCAGAGGCGATTATGGTTGACAAGCCAGATGAAAACTTTGCATCGCGAAGGAGCCCACGTTGACCAGACCATGGTATGGAAGGATGTGAGGGTACTTCCAGTGAACTGCATGAGGTAAGCCGATGAGGCTGTGTAGATTCCGCTAGATGTTTGTGTCCAAATTATGCTGTCGTGGACTTGTGGCTGCAGTTGCATAGTGTGTATTTTGAGCCATAATTTGACATATTGGAGTAAGAGGTTGGGGGTTACACTGTGCCGAACGTCCCTTATCCAATTGTTGCTTGTGAGGGTGTCTGCCACAGATCGCGACTTTCGCCTGGAGTGCTTGAAAAGATCTGGCGCGAGCTGTGAGGGTGCCGTTCCATGAAGCCATCTATCAGTCCAGAAAATAGCCGTCTGATCGTTTCCGATGGTAATCTTTGTGGCCGCAGAGAAGAGTTGTTGATCAGTTTGGTCACACGGTGTGCTCATTTGTGCCCACAGTCTATCCGGGGCTGTCCATATGAGCCACAGCCAGCGTAGCCGAAGTGCCCTGGCGAACTTGTCTAGGTCAAGGACCCCGAGGCCCCCCATGTTGTAGGGCCGACAGACTGTTGTCCACCTTACCTTGCAGTTCCCTCCATGGGTTTCCCCGTTGCCTGCCCAAAGGAATTTTCTTCTTAGTTTGTCTAGTCCTGAGATGAATTTTTTGGGCGCCTTGATTGCTGTAAGTAGGTAGATTGGAATGGATGTGAGCACCGATTTCACTAAGGTAAGGTGACCCCCCATAGTGAGATGGCACACCTGCCAGGCCGCAAGTCGTCGCGCCGCTTTATCGTGGATAGGCTGCAGATCAGTGCGATGCAAACGACCAAGAGAGAGAGGCATCCCTAGATATTTGATGGGAAAAGTCGATATTTCTCCATTGAAAGACTGTAAGATGTCTTGCAGGCTTTGATTTTGACCTATGATTGGTGCTATAATACTTTTTTGCATGTTGACTCGGAGACCCGAGGCTTCCCCGAAGCAAGTGAGAATGTGTATGATTGCGTCGAGTTCTTTTTTCACTGGATTTAGGAAGATTACTGCATCATCAGCATAGAGGGATAGTCGGAGAGTGGGCACACAGCCTTTCAGAGGTGATAGAACGCCGTCTTGTGTGGCCTTTGCGAGGATATAATGCAACGGGTCAATGGCTAGCAAGAAGAGATATGGCGAGAGGGGATCGCCTTGTCTGAGTCCGCGCTGGTGGGGGATCTGAGGTCCTGGCACACCGTTGAGGAGGACCGAAGAAGCTGAAGTCGCGAAGGAGATTGAAATCCATTCCCGCCATCTAGGGCCGAAACCTCGAGCTTGCAGGAGATCCAACAAGTATTCCCAGGATACCAAGTCGAAGGCTTTTTCAATGTCAAGCTTTAGCATCAATGCCGGGGTTCGGCTTTGATGGTAAGCTTTTACGCGGCTTTGGACCCACAAAAAATTTTCCTGAATGCATCTCCCTTTGATGAACGCGCTCTGCGAATTTGATATGAGTGAGCTTATATGCCTGGAGAGGCGCAAGGCGAGAACTTTGGAGAATATCTTTGCGACAGAGTGGATCAGGCTTATCGGTCGATAGTCCCCAGCAGCCCGTGCCACTTCTTTTTTTGGGATCAGAGCAATGAAGGCCATGTTAAGAGCTCGATAATCTCGGGCCGAGCAATTTTGGAGACAGGATAACACGGCCATAATGTCTTGCTTGATTATTTCCCAGCATTGTCTGTAGAAAGTACCAGTGAAGCCGTCCGGGCCCGGGGCTTTCTCCACGGGTAGCTGTCTGATTGCCTGTAGGACCTCATGCTCTGTGAACGGTCCTTCAAGTTCTCGAACGTCGTGAGCCGGGAGATTTAGGCTCTGCCAGCTGACCCCTCTGGTGCGCCTAGCTTTTTGCCCCAGTAAGGATGAGAAGTGTTGTGACAGTACACGCTCCTTGTCGTCGTGAAGGGTTGCAATCCCCTCTTCAGTCCGTAAGGATTGTACGAAATTTTTCCTTCGTCGGCCGTTTACTCTCAGGTGAAAAAAACGGGTGTTTGCATCTCCCTCCTTAAGCCAACAAAAACGGGAAGCTTGTCTTTTGCGAACCTTTTCAACAGCCGCGTAGCCAAGCACCTTTATCTTTAGGGCTTTTCGTAGACCACGCTCTGCATGTGTGAGATCCCTAAAATCCTGGGCAGTGTCCAGGTGCAGTATGATAATGTTGGCCAGATGGAACTGGAGCTTGGCATCGCTCAGAATGGAGGCACTCCATGCACGGAGAGCTTTTGCTGTGACGCTAAGCTTTGTGTGCGGCGCTTGAAGGATTTGTATGCACATGCGGCATAGTCCGAGCCCGCTCAATCGCTGCGTGGAAGCCCGGGAGTCGGGTCCAGAAATTTTCAAATATGAAGGCCCGTGGCTTACGAGGGCCATTTTCACTTGTTAAAAGCAGTGGACAGTGGTCGGACATTGACGAGGAAAGAGCTTGCAACAGGTGATGCGAGAAAATGACATCCCATTCGTGGTTGCAGAAAAACCGGTCGAGCTTAACTAGCGTTGGTTGACTTCGCTCGTTACTCCAGGTGTACTTTCTGTTTTGCAGCGTCACTTCCTTGAGGTTGCATCGGTTGATGACCGCACGAAACTGATTCATTAGCCGATGGTTGAGGTTGTTGTTATTTTTGTCTCTAGCCTCGTAGATGAGGTTGAAATCTCATAGGACAAGCCAAGGTGCACATGGCGAAGGTGCCAGGGAGCTCAGCTCATGCAGGAATGCAGTATTTTCATGATCTTCGGATGGTCCATAGACCGAAGAGAGCAGGAAGGACGTGCCATCTTGACGGAGGGAGACTTGCGCGCTGTTAAAGAAAAACGTCTGATATTGGCCGCTGTTACTTGAACCTTGTTGCTATCCCAGAGCAGTAGCACCCCACCCCTGACTCCTTGAGCTGGCAGGTAGCATGCATTTGCCAGGCGCTGCCCACCAATTTGGAGTACAAAATTCTGATCAATGCACTGCAGTTTGGTCTCTTGGAAGCAAGCAATCGCAGGGCAGACCGCGTCAACCATTTGTCGCACAATAGCGCGTCGGGCAGGTCCGTTTAGGCCGCGAACGTTCCAACTGAGCACAGAACAATCAGACATGGTTGCTTGAGAGATCGACAAAGCAGAGTAGATCCATTTGTGAAAAGAGCATTACACGAAGCGAAGCTGCAGGTAGAGCAGAAGTACAGAAGGCTTGGACTGTGAGCAAAAGCTGGGGGACCTGAGGAGCTGTCCATGCAGGATAGGAAGGAACATCATTTTCCTTCATTACAACCTTGACAAAAGTAGGACATCACTAACTACTCACAGCAAACTAGCAAAAGGAAGATTCAGCTATGAGGGGGAATCATCCCATATTGGGGTTGGACTCCAGTTCCGTCAGGGAGACCAAGGCCTGTACACCCTGATCATCTTGTCCATCTAGCCGGCAGATGGCTCGCAGAGCTGCAATGATGTTTTCTGACAGTGGCTCCTTGAAGAGGTTTGTGAATTTTGCCACCGCATCCGGGTGAACACGGTCCACGTCTGGCGAGCAGAAGCCAAGTCGACGAGTCAGAAGCTCCTCGGCCATTTTAGCCGTTGGGACGTCGTCTTCTTTGAGGCAAGGCGTTGGCTGCGCCGCAGCGAGGCTGTACCTCGGCTTGCCGAGGCCCTTCGGACGACAGTCCTGGGGAAGACTGGGCCTTCGCTTGTCTGGTTTGTTCCTGCATGTGGAGCTTGGTTGGCGAGGATTGGCTCAGGCAGCTGGAGGAAGATTTCCTGGACGAGGCGCTGTGCCTGGCTTGTGATTTGAGAACCTACAGGCGTAGCCCACAGCAGATGGCTTGCATGGGCACGAGTAGGATGTTGGTCTGCTGTGAGCGCCTGCTGGGGAGGCTGGCTGGTGGGCAGCACAGTCGGTGAGGCAGAGAGCGCAGGACTTTGCTGTCTCGCAGGTGAAGGTAGAGCGACTCCGTTGTCAGAGTTTGTAACAGAGTCGTCATCTGCACTGTGTTGAGGCAAGTGGCGCGAAAAGGAGCCCACAGAAGGCTTGAAAGCCGCTTCGTCTAGCATTGGATCGAACCTCAGATCGAGCAGGCCATGAGGGTGGCCTTGCATCAGCGCCGGGATCACCGGGTTGTGCTTTTTGGGTGAGGGGATTCCACCCGCACACTGAGCTGGCGAGATGTCCATTGGCTCCAGGCTGTCCGCTAGCAGGAGGCCGCCCAAGCAGTGGCTGTTCGCATTGGCGACATTTCGAAGCTTTCGCGTCTCACTGTCCAGGGACCTGGTGCGGTGGCGCCATCCCACCTGATCTCCAGAGCGATGCGGGGAGGAGCTGCGTGGACGCCAGGGAGCATCGGAGTGAGTTGCCCCGTGACGATGGCGCGGGCTGCGCGTGCGGCGGCTGTCCCGCCTATCACACTGTGCTCGGTTCCTGGTGCGGTTGCGGCCCAAGGCGCGATCAGCCCAGGATCGGTGCTCCTGGCGGCCACGACGACGTCTAGCGTCACGGTCGTTGCCGTGGTGGTCATCGTCGTCCTCCTCCGGGCGGTTGTCACCAAGGCGATCACCCAGGCGGCAGCGCACATTGGAACGACGAGCATGACGCGGCTGTAGGCCGTCGACGGTGCCAAGCGTCCAGTCATAGGACTTGATCCTTGGCCAATCCTCCCCATCAGAAGCAGCAGGAGGGGAGAAATCTTCGGTGAGGTCGAGGTGAATGAGGACCTCATAGGAGAAGCCTTCGGGTGGGGAGGAACGCGGAGGCGAAGAGTCGCGGCCTCCATTCCAGGTTCGCGGGGCTCGCCCATTACGATCCTCAGCGAACAGGGAGCAGGTGCAAATTTTTGGGATGGAGTCCGGGTTGTGGACCCAGACCCACACCCAAAAGATGTTCGTTGCCTCACGATGACGGGGTTGGGCATCAATGCGATTAAAACAGCACCAGCCCCTTAGCACCTCGGCCGCTGCACTGTGATTCCAGGCACAAAGAGGTGACTTTCCAAGCCAATGCGTGCTCGAGTCCATAGAGTTGTTTGGCTGGCATTGCATTGAACGAGCCAAGGCTTGATGTCGTATCCAATACCGTCGTGGTCGATGTGCCTGGCATGCACCGCCATGTTCCTCTGCTCAGGAAAATTGAACCAAGCTAGGAAATCCTCTGGGCTGTAGCGCCAAGCATTTAAGATTACGTGCCCAGGTTCCAACAGATATTGTACTCCCTCCTGTACAAGTCTCAAACAGGGAGAAAAAAATTGGTTAAAAGAAAAGGACCGGATTGAAAAATAAGTGAAAAAAATCAGACACCGGATTAAGAAGGCAGTTAGTTTGCATCTATTAAGCGTTCTTCGCTTGTTCTTTCTTATTGCATGCACAAAGAGAGAGGAATTGAGCGACTTCTTCCAAAGATATTGGGAGGTCGATATACTTCACTCGGTGTCCATAAAGTTCAGGACGCGTGTGATCTTGGCAAATCAAAGAGTTGCAAGTCTATTGTATCTGGCAACGAGAGATCAGCTAGTGTTTATTAAGAGTGTACGTGAGTATCCAAATTATGCAGTGAAGACCAGGTAAACCCTGTGTCATAGATCCTCCAATTAGTTATTTAATGTGTGTAACGCACACGCTATGCGTGTAGTATATGAGTGTGATGTGGGTGAGTTTAAGATTGGCTATCGAGCTTAACGACCTATTACCAAGTTTCTTTCGAATTGACATAATTCGATATAAAATCATTTTATTTATCATTTAAGTGATTAATTCAAATTCGAGCTAACAAACTATTATCAAGTCAAACCTCATTAACATTTTTGCTCAAAATGAACTCAGTTCAAATTTAAACTCATCAACTAAGGTAATCGAAGTGATTTTGATTCGAGCTTTGAAGTTTTTTTTCAGCCGTAGGTGAGTTGCGTGTCTGTGTTGTACTTGTACCCTAAGAATAATATACTGCCTATACTAAACTCGAGAGGTTTCCTGGCTGGGGAGCCTCCCCACGTGTCATCCCTCCCCAAAAGCTCCTCCAAAAAATACGTAATTACGTTTAGGTCCTTCTTCAGAAAAAAATATGTTTAGGTCCTTTTTCGGAAAAAAACTTTATGTTTAGGACTTTTTTGAGAAAAAAGGTATATTACGTTTATGTCCTTTTTGCTTTTTTAAGCATTACGTTTAGGTTCTTTTTTGTCCTCATCCGAAAAAAGCGTTTAAGTCCTTTTTTATGTCCTTTTTTTCGGGGAAAACGTTCATATCACTTTTACCATTTTTTACGTATGGAGCGGCGGTCGCGGCGTGGTACGCTGTGGTAACTCAGATACATTTATATCCTTTCAACCATTTCGCCGAATAAATGCGAAAAAACACAATTACATTTTTATCCTTTCAACCGTTTCGTGCGTTTCCTCGATTTGCTCGTGTAGGGAGCGGCAGTCGCGCGTTTTCTTAATTTGCTCGTGTGGGTAGCGGCGGTCGCGGCGTGGCACACCACGGTCACTTGCCTAGTTAGGTTTACGAGAGGGACCTCTCAGGAAACCATGAAAGCCATTATTTTATTTTATTTTATTTTATTTGATGGTAGGTCCCATCTTGTAGTTATCGCTGAAGCTAAATACATACTAAAAGAGAAAATAAAATCTAGCAGCTATGCGATGAAGCGAGCTATATATGTATGGTGCAGTGATTGATCAGTAAACATCAACAGTTAACAACGACATTTGGCTTACGAGAGGGACCCTCTAGGGAAACCATGAAAGTCATTATTTTATTTGATGGTACGTCCCATCTTGTAGTTATCGCAGAAGCTAAATACGTATTAAAAGAGAACATAAATTCTAGCAGCTATGCGATGGAGCGAGCTATATATATGTATGGTGTAGTGATTGACCGGTAAACATCAACAGTTAACAAGGACATACTACCTCCATTAAAGATAAAGATGGGAGACTTCCTGGCACCAGAGGCATTTGAGCAGGGAGGGCGTCGGCTCGGCTCGAAAAATGCCTTTGGGTCTTTTTTTTTGAAAAAAAATTACGTTTAGGTTTTTTTCGAAAAAATGTTACGGTTAAGTCCTTCTTTTATGAAAGATAAATATGTTACGCTTATGCTCTTTTTACGTTTTAAAGCGTTGCGCTCAGGTCCTTCTTCGGAAATTAAAATTACGTTTAGATCCTTTTTAGGGAAAAACACGGTTATGTCCTTTTTATGAAAATATATATATATATATATACGTTTAGGTCATTTTTTCATTTTTTTAGCGTTCCGTTTAGGTCCTTTTTGGAAGAAAAAAACCGTTTAGGTTCTTTTCCGCCGAATAAATGCGAAAAAAACACGATTACGTTTGTATCCTTCCAGTCGTTTCGCGTGTTTCATCAATTTTCTCACGTGGGGAGCAATAATACGCGTTTTCTCAAATTTCTCGCGTGTGGAGCGACGATCGCGGCGTGGCATGCCGCGGCCAATTATCTAGTATATATTAAGCGTGGAAGAATTCTAAAGCATTCAGGCCATCAAGTACATTTTTTGGCGAAAAAGTCCTCTGAAAAATCCGAAATTGTGGAAAGGTCCTTCCACCGATTTTTTTTGCAAAAAGGACCCGTGAATTTTGAAACCGCGAACAGGTCCTTCCACGGTTATTTTGCAAAAAAAAACCCGTAGTTCCGCGAATTCAACACGGGCACCGATTTCGACCCGAAAGATTTGAAATTATGTTTAAGTCCGGTTAATTCGTAAAAAAACATGAACATGTCCTTCCACCAGTTATTTTTTAAAAAGAAACATGTAGTTCCGCAAATTCGACACGTACGTCGGTTCTTTCAAACAAAAAGATTCGAAATTATGTTTAGTTCCGTTTATTTCGTAAAAAAATGCTTCCACAGATTCGACATGGACATCGGTTCTTTAAACCTAGACTATCCAGCCAATTTTTAACCCAGTTATTTAAACTCAAGAGATTTCGGGTGGATCGTTATAGAAAAAAAGTGGTTACATAAATTTCTCGACAGCTCCTAGCCAGCCAATTTAAAAAAAACACAGTTGAGGAAAACGAAATTACGTTCTCGAAAAAAAACTTGGATCAGATTTTTTTCGCTCATCGTCGACGACTCCTAGACGGCCAATTTTTTTTGAAAAAACACCGTAGAGAAAAATGAAATTATGATTTTTTGCAGAAAAAAAATCCAGATCAATTTTTTTCGCATGGCGCGGCATCGCGCGCTTCTCTATCTCCTAACTGGCCAATTCAAAAAAAACACCACCAAGGAAAATAAAATTACAATTTTTTGCAGAAAAAAAATCCAGATTAATTTTTTTCACGCGGCGCGTCGCGCTTCTCTAGCTAGTATATATCAAGAGGCAGGGTTAATATGATCAGTCACTGCTGCTGAAATCCACCACACCTGAGCTTCCGTTTCCACTGCCCAGCCAGTCAGCGCCCGTTCCTTCTCCTACCCTTCCCTACCCTCCCATGCGAGCTGCGAGGCCATGGAGCAAGGTCCCCTGATTCCTCGCGTCAAGCTCGGCACCCAAGGACTGCAGGTGATTCTCTCTTGACCTCTCGCTCGATTAATCCGCGCCTTCTCTTCTCCTCCCATGTTCGGCTGTTAGAGTTAGAGACGCAAGATTTCAACTGAAAAACGTTGATAGGAGGAAAAAAAACACGGAAGACAATCTACGTCGGAGGTGGTTTATATAACTAAAAGAATCTGAGTTGCGTAAGATGCAGATCCTTATTTAGATATTAAGCATATCTCTAACAAAATTATTTGAATATTTGAGTTATCTCTTACATCGGCTGCACTGAATGAATCGGATGATCCCAACGAAGGTGTCCAAGCTGGGGTTCGGGTGCATGGGGCTGACGTGCGCGTACAACTCCCCGCTCGACGACGAGGCCGGCGTCGCCGTCATCGCGCACGCCTTCCGCCGCGGCGTCACCTTCTTCGACACCTCCGACGTCTATGGACCCCACACCAACGAGACCCTCCTCGGCAAGGTCTGCCTCCATCGGTGAATCTCTTGGTTTTCTTTCCTTCTTTCTTCCTTTGCCGAGGAGAGCTCACCACTGTGTGTGAAACAAAATCTTTGTTGGTTCAGGCGCTGAAGCAGCTGCCACGGGAGCAGGTGCAGGTGGCCACCAAGTTCGGGATCCGGCGGGACGCCGACGGCGCGAACGTCGTGTGCGGCCGGCCTGAGTACGTGCGCGCCTGCTGCGAGGCTAGCCTGCGCCGCCTCGGCGTCGACCACATCGACCTCTACTACCAGCACCGCGTTGACACCACCGTCCCCATCGAGGACACGGTCTCTCTCGCTGCACATTCTCCTCTCTGCTTGCCCCTTTCTTGATCTCTTCACCATGCTCTGCACGCATGACGATTCCTGTGCTGGTACGGTTGCTCATGAGATGACAATTCTTGTGCTGAAATTGCTCTAGATTGGTGAGCTCAAGAAGCTGGTGGAGGAGGGGAAGGTCAAATACATTGGGTTATCGGAGGCGAGCCCTGACACGATCAGGCGTGCGCACGCCGTGCACCCCGTCTCCGCGGTGCAGATGGAGTGGTCTCTCTGGGCTCGTGACATCGAGCCCGAGATTGTGCCGCTCTGCAGGTGAATTGTACATCGCAAATTCAACTTACATGATCACTTGATAGTCCTGATCAACCGATCATGTAACAAAAATTCCTTCTACTCTGTGGATTTCAGAGAACTGGGGATTGGAATTGTTCCTTACAGCCCAATTGGTCGCGGGTTTTTCGGTGGAAGAGGAGTGACAGAACAAGTGTCTGCTGAATCTAGTCTGGTACTGAATACTGATACAATCCCTCCTCGAAGTATCATTTCTTGATCTACAGCGGTCAATTCTTTTCAGTTTACTTAGGCATGAACCTTATTTTTTTCCAGCAAGCGCATCCGCGGTTTTCGGCAGAAAATTTGGAGAAGAACAAGCATCTCTATCTGAAAATGGAGGAACTAGCGAAGAAGCACCAGTGCAGCCCTGCTCAGCTAGCTTTAGCTTGGGTTCTGCATCAAGGGGATGACGTGGTTCCAATACCAGGTGAATGTTGTGATTCCATTCCCATGTCATTGATGGCATGCGTTGTTAACCTGTAGGGGTGATTTCAGAGTTTTTCGTTCACGCAGCAGGTGAAAATTTGAAGATCGTCTTGCCTGTGCTTTCAGATAAGAGTGAAATGTGTAGTTTTCAGAAATCATAGAGAAGTAGGAGAGCTAGAGGGATAATATAACTGAAAAAAAACATCCATTTTCAATTGTGATCTAGTCTTTGGCAAAGAAACAAGGTAGAACATATCATGATAAAATAAAGGAACAAGTCCAATTTACAACCATGAAATCCCGTCTCAGTTCGATTTATTTTCAACCCTGAACTTTGAAACCGTTCAAATCGGGACCTCGAACTAACAAAATCATTCTTTTTACCCCCTCGACTCAAATCAGGGTAGTTTTGATCAAACGTGGCATCTCAGTCAGGTCAAGGCACTTTTTTTAACGAGCTTGAATGAGTCGAGCCGAGCCGGCTCCATAGCCAGCCCTAGCGGCGTTAGGGCAGCGGCCATAGTGCATGCGAATAGTGGCGAAGGTGCTTTGGTGATGCCCTTCGGGGCATGGCGTGCGCAGGGTAGTCTAACGGTGAGGTTGGCTCAGCCAAGGATGGCCGGAGATGGTGGGGCAATGGTGTCTAGCACCGAAGAAGAAGGTGGCACGACGGCAGCTCTCCATGATGATGCAACAACCAAATTGGTATGGGGTAAAGTTAGGTGAGGTGATAGAGACATTGCCGGGTGTAAGGAATTGAGGAGAAACTCACCGGGGGCGAAAAAAATCAGCGATGGCGGTGGTAGTGGTGGATCCAGCCAGTTCTGGGGAAGACTATGGCATGTGATGCTCCTGTGGCGAAAGAATGAAATTGATTGAGAGGAAGATATCCTTAGGGTCTAGAACACAACGTGACAAGGGTGATTTGGGGAGAGCTCATGGGATTGGGCAGGAACGTCGTGTTGGAGGGGGGGGACAAGAAGGAGGAAGAAGACGGTCACATTCCCCATGGTTATGTGTAGGATCTTAGAAAACGGAGGTGAGGAACGGGAAGAGAACATTTTGGCATGCTTGAATCGGCTGGAAGGAGGGAGAAATGCAGGGAACGGTGCTGATGGGCAAGTGAGCGTGGCATGCATCTTGGGTGTGGCTTAAACAGGGCGAAAAGGTCGCGAGACGAAGCGAGCGGGTCGAGCGGCTGCTGTGAGAGGCGATGGCGCATCTATGCGGTGTGGGCTCGCACACGCTGGTCGGCAATGTTCCCCTAGACGCTAGGCGGGCGGCACACTGGCACCTAATTGCCGCCTAAGCAGGCTAGGCGGCCGCCTAGATGGGAAAAATCAGCTAGGCGGGAGGGTGTAGTCTAGCGCATAAGCAGCTGCCTAGGGGAACATTGCTGGTCGGTGGCGAGGCGACGCATGTGAGAACGTAGGTGACACGTGGTTGTCTGGCGAGGATGCCTGTGACGTGAGCGACGGTGCTGCTGCAGTGCATCACACTACGCGTCGAATTGCGGGCACCCTCCTTTTTCTCCAGCGCCTGGTACTATTGCCCCACCACCTCCGGCCATCCCCAGTTATGCCATCCTCACCGTTGAAACCCAGTGAATAGCATTGACCTGACTGGGATGCCACGTAAGATCAAAACTACCCCAATTTGGGTCAAGGGAGTAAAGCGAACGGTTTCATTAATTTGAGGTCCCGATTTGAACAGCTTTAGGGTTCAGGGTTGAAAATCGAATTGAGCCCAAAGTTCAGGGTTGTAAATTGAACTTATTCCTAAAATAAACACCCTCTTTCAAATGTGGATTTTTGCTACACTGTTTGTTGCTATATGATGCTAGCTTTAAACTGGCATTAAACTAAATTGCAAAATGTTTTGGTGGCTCCAAACATGGCCTAGTTGTACGCGCACAAAAAATAAGCTCTTGTGTTTGTTTTCATTTCCATGTTCCAAACAAGTGCATCAGTAGGCAAGCCCATTGTTTGTCTCTCCCATAGCCTGGCATTTGATCACTGACAAACATGCTCTACAATTTCTCAGGGACAACTAAGATCAAAAATCTAGATGCCAACATTGACTCCTTAAAGGTGAATCTGACAGATGACGACCTGAAAGAAATTACCATCCAGATACGCGAAGAAGATGTGGTCGGTGGAAGACAATATTCCTTTGCGGATACCACCTGGAAGCATGCAGACACACCAAGGAAGTGAAGTATAAAACTGATGTGCTAAATGGTGCTGCCTGTATCTTGTGAGTGCTCTGTGCTAAATAATGTACTACGAAGAATAATAAGCACACACTTTTCAGGAACCGTATAAAGCATATGTTTGAGTAGAAAGTTCATTATTGTCTGTGCTTGTATATGTAACAGAAGACTGAAGTGACATGCTTGTTTGGGCTATCTAGTCATAGAAAATTTCTTAGACTGGTCGAAAATGTGTGCTCAAACAGGAATTCAGAAGCGTATCAGGTAAATGTGCTGCATAAACACTCCTATCTTACTTGGGAGCAGAGATCAAAGGCACAAACCAAAACACAACTCTCTGAGCCTATTCTGATCAACATGTTCCAGCAAGTCATGAAAGCAACAGGTAATTTTCAGAAAAGAGACTGCTCCAGTTTCCATACTTGCTCCTAAGAAACCATGAGAGGTGCATATACGCATCTCGTTTTAAAAGTTGCAAAAATATTAAAACGTGACTGAAAGGTAGAAGATTTATGCAACCTATATTGAGTGGAAATACATAGAAGCACCTCTCAAAAAGGGATTTACCACAAAGAACAGGGGCATGGTTCTCAAGAAACAGCCATGTCCAGTCACTAAAGTTGGATGCGGAGAAACCTGGATATGTTCGCCGCAAGTTGTTCTGCCGGCACGAGGAGTACTGCGGTTTACAGGGCTCCGGCGCGTTGGTCCTGTGGACACACCAGAGCCACGTAAACCGCATCGACTCTTCGTGCCCATGAAGAGCCCATCCTTCAGAATAATGCATCTGCCAGAAGAAGCAAAGTAGCATAACCATGGATCCCCATGTTCTTGCTCCTCTTTCTCACACACGAGAGTATTTACAGGGAACTATGGAACCTAACGACTAATGGCAACGATCTTATAGAAACATAAAGGGGGTTATGGTGAGGGGCTATGTGAGGAAGGTATTAGTAGCAGTTCTCCAGCACAGCTCTTAGCTGTTGTAAGGTGGCCAACATAGTACTTGGAGATGATATAATTGTTGAAAGTAGAGTAGAGATTGAACTCAAGAATGAGAAATCATTTTTCATTGCACATGTAATACATATTTATACAAGCTAATAGGTGAAAGTTGATGGTGTCTAAAAGACACCCATCCACAAAAGACATCCATTCTAAGAGTTGGAAGTTAATTACCCACTTAACTCCTTAACACCCCCTTAGGCGAATAACACAGTCTTCATGTGCTTCGATAAACTCTTCCAAAAACCCTGTGAAAAAATATGAGGAGAAATTCGTTCTCATAATTTTATGCCATCTAAAACTCCTTTAAAACCCGATGGGAAAAATATAAGGAGAAACTTTACGGCGTAAGTTCACAATTAATACTGCCTCATTAAAAACCTTCTATGAGAAACCATTTATGTAAAACTCATAAAGGAAAAGAGTGCAACATGTTCTAGTTCAAGGGTTAACTCCCCCTAACCTTGCAACTCACGAAGCCGTCTCATACCGATCCCCTGGACACATCTTTGAAATGAGGACGTCGATAAAGACTTGTGAATAAATCGGCTAGATTTTCACATGGCTTCGTTTGCAAGACATTTATCTCACCACTCTTTTGAAGTTCGTGAGGATAAAATAACTTAGGAGCAATATGTTTTTGTTATATTACTCTTTATATAGCCTGTTTGCATCTGAGCAACACAGACAACATTATCTTCATAGATAATGGTAGAAGATTCCAATGGATTAATACCATATGACCTTTATATGTGGTTAATCATTTTGCGAAGTCATACACATTCATGTGATGCTTCATATAAAGCAATTATTTCAGAATAATTAGTGGAAGTGGCTACTAAAGTCTGTTTACAAGACTTTCATGAAATAGTCGTACCGCCACAAAGGAAAACAAATCTAGTCTGTGACTTGGCATTGTGGGGATCAGACAGATAATCAGCATCTGTGTATCCAATTAAAGTCATATCTTGATTTCTTTGAAATATCAAACCAAGATCTTTTGTACCATTAAGGTACCTGAGGACTTGTTTAACACTAGTTAAATACTTTTTTGTTGGTGATGCACTGTATCTAGCCAATAGATTGACTACAAATGCAATGTGAGGCCTGGTGCAATTTGCAAGATACATTAGTGCTCCGATGGCACTAAGATATGGAACTTTCGGTCCCAATATCTCTTCATCCTCTTCCCTAGGGATGAATGGGTCTTTATCTACATCAAGGGATCTCACGACCATAGGTGTTTTTGTTGGATACGATTTATCCATATTGAATTTCTCCAATATCTTCTGAATATATGTAGGCTGGTGCACAAATGTTCCTTCAGGAACATGTTCAAGCTGTAAGCCTAAGCAAAATTTGGTCTTACCCAAATCTTTCGTCTCAAACTCCGTCACAAGATGGTTACTTACCTCTTCTATCCCTTGTGGTCTCGATGATATTTAAATCATCAACATATACTGAGATGGTATAGAATCCACTTTGGGATTTCTTTATAAACACACATGGACAATCATCATTATTGGAGTATCCTTTCTTTAAAAGAAACTCACTTAGTCGGTTATACCACATCCTTCCCGACTACTTTAATCCATATAGCGACTTTTTCAACTTGATGCAATACATGTTGCAATTTGCATTAGGATTCAGAATTTTAACCCCTTCAGGGACTTTCATGTAAATATTCGAATCTAATGACCCATACAAATATGCGGTCACTACATCCATTAACTGCATTGATATTTTCATATTAATTGACAGAGATATTAGATATCGGAATGTTATTCCACTCATAACGGGAGAGTATGTCTCATTATAATCGATGCCAGGTCTCTACGTGAACCCTTGGGCTACAAGCCTCGCTTTGTATCTCACCATTTCATTATTTTCATTCTTTTTCTGAACGAAAACCCATTTGTTTCCCACAGGAAACACTTTAGGAAGAGTTGGTGTTACTGGACCAAATACCTCCCTTTTATTAAGCGAGAGCAATTTTGCTTCAATTGCTTCCTTCCATTTGACCCTATTTGAGCGCTTCATGCATCTGCCATGGTCTTTGGTTCTAGATCCAGTTGAAGGCTCTCAGCAATCTTTGAGGCAAAATGTATGTCGACAATTGTAGTATCTCTTTTATATAATTCTCCTAAATTGACATAATTCGTGGAAATTTCTTCATTTACATCCTCTAACTCCTTGTGATTTCCCATAACAACGGAGTCTAGGGGTTCCAATGTCTCAGCATCTAAATTTGTGCGTATTTTGATGCCGGGTTTACCATTCCTTCGATGGTTCTCAACCTCATGTTGAGTTTCTTTTACTGATTCAAGTACTGTACCTTTTCCTTTAGAAGAATTCGGTTTTTGCGGACGTCTCCGTGGAACTAAGTCATTTTTATCCGGAATTCTTCCCCTCTTCTTCTCATTAGGGGCAAGAGTAGCTTTCTGAGGTACCTCCACTCTTTCTGGTACATTGACTGCGGGTATATATGATTTTTGTAACACCCTTGTAATCAGTAAATGCATCTGGCAGATTATTTGCAATTTGTTGCAAATTTATTATTCTCTAAACCTCCAGTTCAGATTCTTTAGTACGTGGATCTAAGGACTGAATGCCAGTGGTATTCCAATCTATTTCTCGGCATTCTTTGTGGTACTTATCTCCCTCAATGCCGGGAAATTGTCATCATCAAAAATACAATCAGCGTACCGAGCTGTAAACAGATCCCCTGTTAATGGCTCAAGGTATTTTATTATTGATGGAGAATTATACCCCACATAGATCCCCAACTTCCTGTAAGGACCCATTGATGTACGATGTGGTGATGAAATCGATACGTATACTACGCAGCCGAATTTTCGCATATAGAAAATACTTGTTTCATTTTCACGTACTAATTGCAACGGGGAGACCGTATGATATATAGCTGGTCTTATTTGGATTAGTTCTGCGGCGTGCAAGACCGCATGGCCCCAACAACTTGTTGGCAACATACAATTTTGTAAAAGAGGCCTAGCAATCACTTTGACCCTCTTTATCAAAGATTTTGCTAGGCCATTTTGTGTGTGGACATATGGCACAGAATGTTCTACATTAATGCCCAGAGCCATATAATAGTCATTAAATGCCCTTGAGAAGAACTTAGCGGCATTATCCAATCTAATGGATTTGATCCTATTTTCAGGAAAATTGGCTCTTAACTTAATTATTTGGGCCATTAATCTAGCAAAGGCATGATTCCGTGTGCTTAATAAACACAAATGGGATCATCTTGTAGAAGCATCTATTAAAACCATAAAGTATCTAAATGGCCCACTTAAGGGCTGAATAGGTCCACAGATGTCGCCCTGAATTCTGTCCAGAAAATTAAGAAACTTATTTTTTACTTTGAGGTATGATGGCCTCAAAATCAATTTCCCTTTAGCACAAGCAGTGCACATGAAATCCTCTGATTTCGGAAATTTGAAGTTTTAATATTTTGGCCAACAGAACAGTTTACAATTTTCTCATCATCCCCATACCAGGATGACCTAGGCGAGCATGCCAAATCTTGAATTTGTCAAGATTTTGACAAAATGTTTTGAACGCAACATGTGGTTCAGGTTTGATGTACGTGTAGTACAATCCGGATGAATATAAAGGAAGTTTTTCAACTACTTGTTTTCCATATCCATCAACTTTAGTGAGGAGAATATATTCATCTCCCTCACTAGTAGTTTCCACATGAAAACCATTAAGACGGATATCTTTAAAACTTAGTAGGGTACGATTTGATTGAGGATACAACGGAGCATCTTCAATCGTCAATCGTGTACCCATAGGGAGAACTATGATGGCTCTTCCAGTGCCAACAATCAGATTATCGCTTCAGTGATAGTCATTATATTTCCACTTTTCTTTGTCAAAGCCTGAAAATATTTTGTTTCCCTTAATATTGTATTTGTGGTACCACTGTCAATAAGACATATTTCGTCCTCCATTGGATTGTGCCACCAAATTCTATAATAAAGAGCATGATTATTAACTCAAATATAGAACAAGTACATCAATATATATATATATATATATATATGTATGTCTGCAAATACAATATGTGCTTATACAATACAATTACAATACTCATGTTCCTACAGAACTTAGTTAACAAAAAATATACAACAATTATGACTGACTATTTACATAATGGGATAACTAGGAGACTACACGGTGTCTCCAAACCGATCTTGGGGAGCGTATTCAACCAACATATCATCTGTTTTCATGAAGTCATCTTCCTCCAGTTGGACCATTTGATGGTGCTCAGCATATAGAGCAATATCCTCTGACCCTATTTTTCAGATCTTTGTCTACTGGTGAAGTGAACTTCAACATTGTCACCTTTAGGCCTCTTGCCTTTGTCCACAGATTGTTGATATAGCTCAATCAAATGTGGAGCAGTGCGACATATTGTTGAAGTATACGCATAGAAGGATGAAAAGTGCACAATTTTTTTCTATTAGTTCGGCATCACCAACTCCGTGGTCACAAAATTTTAGCTTGGAATTTATTTTATGTATTGCTGAATTATACGTTGCCATGGACTTGAAGTTCTGGAAACGTATAAGTAACCATTCTCGTGGAGCTTCTGGTAACATGACCAACCTCTGTTGGTCATACCTCTCTTTTAAGGAGTTCCACAATTGAAGTGGATCTTCCTCCATCAAGTATTTAGTTTTTAGGTCTGAGTGGAGGTGATGCCGAATAAAATACAGGGCTGTATATTTTGAGGCTTGTGAAATTTGCAGGTCATTTTGTTGAGGTTCAGTGGTGGTTTCACCAAAACCTCGACTCATCAAATTTATCTTTAGATCCATCGCCCAAGTAAGATAATTGTTGCCATCTAAGGTCAACTCTGCAAACTCCTTTTTGGAGATGCCTGCCATGTACTACAATTTGTTTTTCATGCAATTGTAATGAATTTACTTTCTCAAAGTAAAATTATGGCATGAAATTGTTGTAAATCAGTACACTAGGGTCAATGTATAATAATTGTATTTTCCCAAAAAATTCAAGGACTAAAATGCAATTTTTACTTAACTACGATGGCCAAAATTTACGATTTTCCTAAGTTCAGGGGGCTGAATTGCAAACTTTATATAACAGGCCCATTATTCATAGTTTTACATTTCCTTGAGGGTCCTTTTGCAAATTTGTCAGGACCCTTAAATAGGCCGACCGGCCCATTTTGGCCCATTTAGACCCGACGCTAGGGTATCCAACCCTAGCATACATACGCCGCCTTGAAATTTCTTTGGGTCCGCCATTATCATCAATGCCGGTGAGAGGCTCGCCGTCCGCCGCGCTCTCACCATCTACCTCTATGCGTGTGAACCGAAGTCCTCGACATCGCTTGAGGGGCGCTCTGGTCACGTCGCCGGATCCACCGCTAGATCCGGCCGCTTGGGGCGTGTCGGGGAGTACCGCCACTCCCTCGAATGCGCCTAGTGCCTCCGCCGCCTTGGTGTTTGGAGCAACCAGCACACTGTCGCACGCTGCCTTGGGCGTGTTTGGTGGCGCCGCCACCTCGCCAATCGGGGTCATGGGGGCACGGCCACAGCCAGGTGGCCAATGCTGTTTGGCGGAGGCCCTCCCTGGCCTTATCCCGCCACGCGCCTCCTGCGCGCGAACTAAGTTGGTTGCTGCCGCGGTCTCGGTCGCGCCTACCACGCTATGGAGCACCTCGGCCCCTACGGCCTGCGCTGTACTGAGGAGCACCACAGCCCGCTCGGTCGCTGCGGCCAATGGTGGTCCACCGACCATGCCGCGATAAGGCCGAGCATGACCTCGCCGGCGTCGATCATATCATGCACGCCAATGGTTTCCAAGTTCATGATGGAGGTAACTTTTGAGACATCGTCGTTGTTCTGCGCCATTGGACTTACCGTGTCCGGGATGTGGCCAGTGATCCTCCCGTTTGCCGCTGATCTCTGTTTGCCCGTGCTCAATAGCCGCCGTGCTTGTGGATTAGAGCAGTGCTGATAACATGTTGAAAGTTGAGTAGAGATTGAACTCAAGAATAAGAGATCATTTTTCATTACACATGTGATACATATTTATACAAGCTAATGGGTGAAGATTGATGGTGTCTAAAAGACACCCATCCACAAAAGACACCCATTAGCTCCTTAACAATAATAAACCAACTTGTAGGCTTGTAGCCATGAGCAGACTGAGGTCCTACTAAGATGTTGCCATCCGGGGATGGTTGCAACCAAGGATAAGATTGATGTCGTTATTCTATTTATTACTTGAGCTTACCATTTGCTCATTATCACTCAAAAAGATTGGTCATGATGTCTCATTTTTTTTGGATGCGATGGCCTGCAAGGATGGAAGACTATTTGGCTGGGTTAGGTGGCGTTTGGTTGGGTGGATGAAGGTGGATGGGATATGGCCATACATGGATTTAGAGTCATCCAATTATTTGGATAGGTGGATGGATGTGATATGGATATCCAGTTTTTTGGAATATTCCCTCAAGATGCTGGATAGAGTCATCCAAAGAAAAATACCGGACCGGCTCATCCAGTTAGTTGCCAAGTTTTGTTCGAAAATTCAATTTTTATCTAAAAATTCAAATTTTGGTCAATTGTTTTTTGAAAATTCAATTTTTGGTCAAATTTTGTCAAATAAATTCAAATTTAAGTCAAATTTTATCCAAAAATTCCAAACCAAATTTCATAACATTGTTTACAACTAGCCCATCCATCCAACCAAACAAAAAAATGATTAATCCTATCCATTCTCATCCATCCAACCAAACAAAAAATTGGCTCATCCCTATCCACTCAATCAAACAATCACCTGGATGCCTCCATCCCATCCAAGCTGGATGGCCATATTCCATCCAACCTCATCCAATTAACCAAACGCACCCAGTAAACTATGCTTTCTTGTGGAAAACCTAGCAGACTTATCCAGGATGGAATGAAGATAGGAAGGAAGTCAAGAAAGATTGGGGGTATAAACCACCATGCCATTGGTGTTAGAATACAAAGAACTCAATGATGACAATGGACAAATAAATAAGAGGGAAGATTGGTGGGTCAAGAGAGAAAAATGGAAACAAAATTACTGGGAATTGCATTGTTGTTTAACGTCGTACATACACTTGACACATTAACATTTAATTACTCAAAAAGAGCCAATTCAAAGTTGATTGGCAAAAGCAAACTAAGTCTATACTTTATTTGTAGAACTGAAAGTGCAGGTACTAAAACATCTATTACAAGTAATATGGTCTAAAACTTGAAGCTGCAAGATCACCTAAAAAGCAAAAAATGTAAAAAAAGAATAATCATGTCACCAAAACCTCCAAGGATCCTTGTAAGGAGGAACATAATTTTCTGTGGGTTGAAGAAGGTGAAAGGATGCCACAGTATTTTGTAGAAAAGGTCCCATCTGCGTTGCAAAAAATTGAATCATTGGTCAGAAGCTGAAAAATATAAAAGATAAATTTAGAATTAATGTTTCACCTGTAATTACAATAGCAAAAGTTAAATCAAACACCAAAGCATACTATATTTTATTGTCATAATTGAAACTAATTATCAGCATTAGTAGGCAACAATTTGACGGGTAGAACTTACAGATTCCCACTGCTTGCTGAGAGTGGAAGCATTCAATGTGTACAGATAACCTAGTCAAAATTCAAAAAAGGGGAGTGGACAAAGCTATCCTGTAAATCTAAGGGAGTGAATGACCAAATTTACAAAGATGACGTCTCCAAAAAAAACTACAAAGATGAAGTAATACCATCTCGTTCAGCAGTGCATGCTACATTGTGTCGAAACAGATTTGGTTCTGGTGCCTGAATAATTAAAGATAATCATTAAGAACAATAAGTTGCCTTACAGTCTTGCACAACGTCACAAATGGTTAATACAATGCATGAGAAAGTGTTAATGCAAACATTTATCTCTTTATCTTTGTGCATGTAATTATGTTTATTTTCAAATGTATATGTGGCAGAAAACTTACAGATTTCGTTGGTGATTTCCGAACTATATACTCATAATACCAGTATGGTTCTCCGTCAACCTACAAATAAATTTTGATACGTGCCAATGCATGTCAACTCCAGAAAACAAAATATTTTTTTAGAGGATGACTACAATCAGCATGAGGTGAGGTGACGGGTGATCAAAGCTTACATTTGTAGAGTGTGCATCAAGGACAGAACTCTCCGTCATTCGCTGGCCTGACGTTACCTTCTGCAAAGGGATGTAAATTGTTGCAGAATAAATATTTCACCAACTGTGGATGTTAAAAGGTCACATTCAAATAACTTAGAAACTTCATCAACATGTCAGAATTGTTGATTGTTTATGTAAAGTATCAAATTATGTGTTGCTGATCAATTATCACTGCTTCACTCCGTGGTAATGGTGTGTGTTTCTTAGGATAAACTGGGAGACAAATATAAGGAGAATCTGAATTGTAAATCTGCTTTTAGTTGAACTTTGCATTTTAGATATACCAATATGTAAAATCACAATAAACATTCAAGCAGAACCTTTTTCTTCTGAAATTCATATGGCCTGTGACTCTGTGACTGCTACAAACAAAGACATTGACATCATTCTTCATTTACATGAACACAAGAAATAAGTACCAAGGAAGATTTGTCAGACAAAATGCAATCAGCAACATCTTTTGCATCCCACGTGCTCTTGTCTTTTGAAGGTAGAAAGCGTGAATTTGGCGGCCCAACCTGCACCAGACAAATGATGAGCATTGCTGTGCTGTATTTCTTGCTCAATTTATTTTACTTTGTGAGCTCAATTGACATGATTCTCATCAACAGAATCTAGATACAAGGCAATTTGCAACAAGCCACCAATTAATAACATACTAAAACCAAATTGCTAGCAGAATCCAATTGTATTAATACAACACAGCACATAGCAAGATTGTGCATTCCCTAGTAGGCTAGTACCAAATAGTATTTGAGGAGTTACCGAGACTGAGATGACAACATTGTGTATCATGTCAACTCGCTCCGATACAATGCGTTGACGTGCATCAGCTGCATAGAGTTTCAGTCAATTTTGCTTTCCATTCGAACCATACAGGAAGATTGAGAAAAGTGGAAGCTCTTATACTGAACAAAGTAATTAAGAACATTGCTCATCATTGCTATACCAGAAGCTACTCACGAGATAGTGGCGCTGCAGAGGAATATCGCTCCGGTTTTCTCGACTCTACCCTGGAAATCAGAACCGGATAGTAAGTTCTGTCCTGATGCTCATGGAGAAGACAACAGGTAAACAAAATATGTCTCACAGGAAGAACTAAAGACTGCAAAATTACAGACAGGGGACTGAAATACCATTTGAATGAGAATTTATTTCCCGGCAGTTCAACTGGGTAAAGAAAAGAATATGCATTGATATCATCAACTTGCATAGCCATTTTCACATCTTCATCCAGCTTGGTAACAGCATACGATTCTACAGAATCATCATGATCGAATCAAAGCACTTACAAATTGGAAAGGAAAAAATAGAAGATAGCATTGCGTCGCGCTCCATGGTATTTCCAGTCATCAATGATAAACAGATAAAGCTCATGAATTCACCCTAAACTTAGCAGCTAGCAATGACATGTCTTAAAATTAGCATGCCCTTAATAATTCAATTCTGTCGCCGAGATTAAACGTGCCCACAATTTCATCTGCAATTGGCAAGTAAAACAGAGGACAAAGAAACATAAATAGCTATGAGTCGAGACAGTTCGTTGATTCCTCCACCTGAAATTGGGAGGGTAATTGCAAAAGAAGACACAAGGCCGGACAGCACAAGGCGCCTCCTTTCCAACCCGCGGTCTCTTGAAGAGGGCGTGCAAGAACACGAAACGAGCACACGGGCTCTCCTCGATGATGGAACGCACGCTCCTGCACCAACCGTGCCCTTGCTCCTGCACAATCTCCAAGAACCAAGAACCAGCACGCTGTCATGCACACATAGGCGAAATTGGTCATGGATTGGGACTTTGCGTGGATGAAATGACACGTACCTGGGGTTGAGTGAGTAGGAGGAGGAGGAAGCGGAGCTGGGGAGGGAAGAAGCAGGGTAGAGAAGAGCCACCGCCATGGCTCTCTGTCGCCGGTGACCGGCCTCACTCTCCGCTTGCTACTTCCGGGCAGCGGTGGAAGCTGGAGCAGGATTCTATCCAAAAACCGTTTGTTAGAGAAGAAACAAAAGATAGGTGGCGTTTGGTGGGTTCAGAGGGTGGATGGATACGATTATTTATGAATTTAGAGTTATTTAATTGTTTGGTTGAGTGAATGGATGATATATAGTATTTTTAGAATATTTATTCGAGATGTTGGATAGGTTCATAAAAAAAATGGTTGGATGGGCTCATCCAGTTTGTTGCATGAAGATGTGTACTCGGTCAAATTCAAATTTCGCCGAAGTATACTTAGTTAAATTCAAATTTTGTCCAAAATTTAAATTTTGGTCAAATTTTGTCCGAAAATTCAAATTTCGGTCAAATTTTATCCAAAATTTCAAATTTCTGTCAAATTTTTACAAAAACTTCAAACTAAAATTCGAAACCTTGATTACAACTTGCTCATCTATCCTCATACATCTAACCAAACAAAAAATTGGCTCATCCTATTTCTCATCCATCCAACCAAACAAAAAATTAACTCATCCTTATCCACCCAATCAAACAGCTATCTGGATGACTCCATCCCATCTAGACTAGATAGCCATATCCCATCTAACCTCATTCAAACAACCAAACGCACCCCTTGTTTTTAACTCAACTATTTTTCCCCTCTTAGATTTTGTACAGTGGCCTTTTGTCATATAAGCCACTAGATACTAGTAAAATTGAAACCATTTTTCCCCTCGTAGATTTTTTTTTTATATGTCCTCTCCTCGTAGAATTGGTGAAAGAATTGGATAAAGTACGCACACAACTTAAGTAAAAGCACACGACAATCGACACACTCCAGATTGTAAACTAGCAGGTGCAAACTAGCGGTCGAAACCAATCAATTACGAATTAAATATCGAACAAATCTAGTGGCGGATACAAGGAGTAGACACAGAGGGGCTAACACCGGCTCTGATCATCCTGTCTGTAATATCCTCTATAATCCCGTAGCCCTTTTTGATGGTCTTTAAAGCGTTGCACCAGTCATCTGCCATAAATGTAAGGAAGCGCACGACAATGAGTACTCTCTCTATTTTTCTCTTGTACGCCTCTAGGCCATAAACCAATCAATTATGAATTTGAATCAAATATTTATTTAATTTGGATTAATTTGATCACCCACTTGTTTTTAACTCAAATTTGGTCATCCACTTAATTTGCACGCTTGAAGATTATTCTTCGAGCAATGTTTTTATGTTTTTCCTCTTAATACAATGTGCACAAATCTTAAAGTAAATGAAGAGATAAGTAATCACCGTCTATTCTTTATTCATACTTTAATATCTATGTAATTTTTAAAAAGTGAAGCGTGGAAGCATCTATCAGGGTTATTTGTCGTGGGTGGGATTTGATTCCAGGAAGTACTCGCGTAGTGATCGCACCCAGCGAACGGTTCAAACTGTTGGGCCTGACACAAAACATCACGACTCTAGCCCTTGCCGTGCCTGATAGGCCTGGCCCACACGTGTATTAGCGAGTACGGCAGCTGCAGCGCCGAGCCCTACCACTGGCCGCCGCTCCATCGTGTTCGGAGTTCGGACGATGATAGCGATGACAGTGATGAAGACGGTGGTGATGACTGATGAACCAGACATGTCTAGCAAAGATAAATGCAAAGATCCAGACGAACTGGAGGCTCATCTGGTAAAGGAAAGAAGCCCAATAAAACAGAGAAGATTGTTGTTCTGAAGTAGGATCCTTGTCATTCTTGACAAACAAGGGCAGGATTTGTACTATTTCGTTAAGAAAGTACAGCAGAATGCAACAAGACCTGGCATATATTAATCAGGCTGGCTAGAAGAAGATCCAGATATCAGGATTGCCTCATCTGAAGTAGTGTATGCTTGCTCAGTTGCTTGGCTCCTTGCAGCTGAATAAAGATAGAGAAAAGCTCTATACATATTGATTCAAGTGTTTTCAGCGCTTGATGTTCTCCTGTGTTTTGAAACCGACGTTCTCTCATTGTCTTCGTTGTATTTTATTATAGTCTGAATCTATATCATTGATCTAATCTACACGTCTTCAAGACAGCATTTACAAATATGTTATTAAAGTTCCCATGGGAAAGACTTCTGCCGTGGTTTAGAATTATAAACTGACATGAACCACACCTCAGCTTGCAAGCAAAAGCTGTAGCTATGTTCAATCGGTACTTGTCAAAGCAGTAAGCATCTACACCTGATGCGGACTTCACACTCGGACTACACATAGCAGCTACACATGCAAAATGGCAGTCTACAGCTGATTCCAGATAGAATCGTAGAAATGAAACCAACATACCGAAACTGCAATTGGCAGGTACTATCATCCGAAAAGGACGGTTGTTCTTAACTTTACAAGTCTATAGCATGATTGCATTACATTGTGCAACTCCAAGTTTACAGAATGCCATTACATTGTGCAACTCCCACTGATACAACACTTCTACAAAGATGGTAAAACAGGAGCTCCTAGATACAAAACAGGTCACAAAGTTGGGCAAGCCTCTTGGACCAAAAAAACTTGTCCCAATACAAATAGTGACTTGCCCAGGCAGGAGCCTCAATACCTCGCAGATGCAGCTACAATATCTGAATACTGTTCAGGCACGTACGATTTCACTCTCATTGCAGCTTTGCCGTCTTGAGTGGGAGAATATGATTTAACGCCGATGACCGTGGCCATTGCTGGAAAAGATTGGAGGTCAAATCAAATGTTTCTTCTCTTAACGTTGTCATCATATTTTGGTAATTTTATTATCAGTAACGTGCGTGTGTAGCATCATATTTCATTAATTTTACTAACAGTAGGGCGCATGAGTTAGAGTACCTAGACAGGCAAGTAAAACTCACAACAGAACTTAAGCATCATTATATCGGTATTAGGTGCAGGCTTAGTGCCCAATTGGGATTCATTTCGTCTTACGCCTCTGACTTCCCTATTGTATTCCACTTCCAGAGCAGAAAGATTTTTTTTTTACTTCCTACAAGTTTAGATGTACTAGGATACTAGCAGAATGAAAATGGAGCCGCCAGATGGCATTTTCACATAGGCATGAAAGTTAGCTTTGATATGCTGGGCTTACTTATACTGTAGTGCAAGTGTGACGTACTAATGATAAGCAAGCATGAACCAGGTCTTGGTTGCAGAGAGCCATGGTCAGCACCAGGGTTTACAATAACGAATTGGGAGGGTAAATCTGCCACACCTCAGCACCGATTTTCGACGAAAATCGATAGAAACCAAACAGATTGCAAAGTCAAACTTTTTGAATTCGACGGTCAAACAGTAGCAAAAAAAACGAAAACCTACCGGTTTAACCGATTTTCGACCTAGATCGGCATACTCAAGGACCGGTTTTCGATTTCGATTTTCCACCAGTTTTGTTCGATTTTCGACCGGTTTACATCGAAAATCGACACACTCAAGAAAAATTGAAAAAAAAATTCAAGGAAAATGCAGAAAATCTGAATAAATCCCAATTAATCTATAAAACACCTCAGAGAAATTTCAACAATTTTTGAATTCATTTAGTGCTTCTGGAAAATCAAAATTAGCAATTAAGTCAGATTTTTATAAAAATTACAAGCTTGATCATGCTCTTAAATTTCAATGGTATCATAAACAGTGCCCAAGGATCATGTAGTAAAATTTCCAGAAATATTAGACTTTATTTAGTGCCCCTAGAAAATCAAAAAATAGAAGAGCATATACAAAGATAGTAGCACTATCAAAATTTTACAAAAATCCACAGGTCTGATCATCATCTGAAAATTTTACAGCATCATTAGCATTACCTCAAGATCTCACATAAAAATTTTCAAAAATTTAAAACACGATTTGACATTTCAATTAAATCAGGAATTGCTGACTGCTTTACCCCGTTTATTCTTGTCTATTATGTATATTCGGATTTGCTCAAAAACATCTCCCAAATTTGTTTTTTCCAAAAAAACATCTCAGATGTCAAAAAGCTATTAATACTAATTTTAGGGAACTTTTGGACAAAATTTTCTGAATTTTTTAATTTGAATTTGAATTGGACAGGTTTACCGACCGATTCCAGATATCGAGCTGGCTCAATACGGTGGAAAATCACGATTTTCGTCGATTTTTTGGAACCCTGGTCAGCACAGATGACAGACTCGCAAGCATGCTAATGTTGGAGAAAACTTACAAGACTGCTTGAGAACTAGTAAATATAATTAATAAAACTTTCTCAATAGTAGCATATTCTGAGTCTGAGTAGAAGCAATAAATATACTTACTTCCATGTATACGCCCATATACGAATCTTTCGCCAAGCCAATGCTGCAAAGGCCTTGAGCGTATTCTTGTGCTTCGTCTCACACCAGACTGCCACATAAGACCTGCATCTGATGATATCGGTCCATGAAAATAGAAATGTTAGGCCATCAGTATCCTTCTGATATACTTGTTTGTAATTCCACAAAAAAAATATCCACTGCATGCTGCAAAGTCTTACCTGCAAGGCTCTTTCTTCTATTTGATTCTTGTTTCTTGTTTCTCCTTTGAGCTGCATTTTGCCCCTTATCTTTCTTTGGGGACTGTGAATTGCTTGTACCAACTGTTTGTTGCTGGAAGTCCAAAGGCAAAGATGAAAATTAATCATCAAAGTTTGAGAAACATGTGCTCAGAAGGCGTAGGCAATGTGCTCTAAGCTGTGTGCCTGTGTCTATCTGTCCGTGTGTTGCTTGTTCATATCTGTGCATGTAACTTAAAGGCCCTGGACGAGTCATGTAGCTTACCTCTGAACCAAAAGTGACTACTCATCCCTCGTTCCCTCAATATGGAGTGCAAGTATGTAGCACCTTTATGGGAGGGAATGACATATGCTTGACATGATAAATGACATATGCTTGACATGATAAACAAAAAAAAATGTTCCTACATTTTTTTTTCTTGGCCGTCTATATGTTATCCACACTACATTGTACACAAAGACAAAGCACAATGCTTGCTGAATGTAACTTCAATAAAAAATTATTTAGGGCAACAATTTCAGTCTAGAAACTAAAACGTAAGAATGCTTAATGAAAGAAACCTACCTCAACATTTTTATCTTGCACATGAGGTTGATTCTCTGGATCAAAATTTGCTGGGGGTATTTCCAATGGATGGCTTGGCTCATCTGTGAAGAAAAATGTGCTTCAGAAGTCAGAACCCCAGAGAGTAAGAATCTTAAAGCCAGAAAATGTATCGTAAGTAATTTAAAGCAGCTAAAAAGAAGATAAAAGTATAATAGAATAACAATATTTACAAACAAACGTCACCAAAACCACAACATAATAACAAAAGAAAGTTTAGATCTGCTGGCAGAGATTTATACAATTCTTTCTAGCATAATATGGAACAATAACAAAAAAAACACTGAATATATAAATTAGTAATGAACCACATGAAAGCATGATTCTGCTTCTTTGGAGGCCTGTGGTCCTATCTAACGGAGAAGCCAACCCTGGCTAAGAACAATCATTGTAGCCAAATAGTAACTGGATATAAACGTAAAGTAGAATAGGCAAAAGTAAGACCTGCCACTCTTTTTCTTCTCTTTGACGGCTGCTTCTTTTTTGTTCCTTTTGATCTGCTTTTTGCTTATTATCTTTGCTCGGGGAGAGTGCATTGCTTATATCAACTGCCAGGTTCTGAAAGCGCAAAGAAGGCAAGCATAAAAACTTTGAGAACAGACAAACATGCAACTTTTTCCTATATTTAAGAAAAGTATGCACAGGATGTGAGGCAACATGCTAAACTCACTGCAACTCTGCCTGTTGCTGGTACAATACAAGTATATGCATGTGAAGACAATAAGTAGTGCATTTGTGCTTAAGTGCACAGCAGCTTTAGTGGCTTGAGCAGACATATCAGTACATGATGACAAAATGGTATGCTATGTCAGTAGAATAAAAAGAAGAGAAAGATGCTCACCTAATGTTATTTACTTCTGAAAAGATTATTTACAGAACCAATTTCAAATGCTATGACTAAAAAACAATAATGTTTAATTAAAGAAACCTACCTCAATGTTTCCACCATGCATATGAGATTGATTCTGTGCATCAATATCTTCTGGAGGTATTTCCGATGGATGGATGGGCATATCTGTGAAGAAAATATGCTTTAAACCTCAACAAAGAGTAAGAAGGGGAAAATTGAAAAAAAAAACTCTCAATTGTTACACTGGGTCGCCTACAACTTATTCTGTGGCATTTACACCCCCATAAATTTCCTCCGTTTTCAAACTCCCCCTGATTTTACTTTTTCCATCAATCATAACATAAAAACCTCAAAAACAAAGGTGAGATAATAGTGCTTGACATATGCATATCCCGTTGTAATATGTATGTGCAGCTATACCATGCTCAAGGTTGAAGAGAGGAGAGATGAAAGAGAGAGCAAGTAGATTAAAGATAAGTGGAATATGAGATTTTATTTAAAATTGTAATCATTAACTTGCAGACCAGTATGTTAGTGACCGTTTCCTAACTTTTCTAATGTTTCTCTTTTAAAATTAGAGAAGAAAGTAATGCCAAGGGGACTTTGAGTTGTGGAGGAGCTCAGAGTGACATGTAGGGGGTTTATGCAATTTTTCCAGTAAGAAACTACATGCTATGAGATGCACGCATTGTAAATCCATGCGTCCAGTAAGTTAGATAAGCATACCACATACAAACTTTGTATGGAAGTTTTCCTATGATTTATACTGTTTATAGTATGTACTGTTTCCAAAATAGCATCATTCTAGGCCACTAATATGCCACAACACAGTCAATTTCACGATAATAATAATGCACTACCATCTCGTTTCTTTAAATAGCTCAGCAACCACAAAATAAATAGCTGCTTTTTTCAGAATCTACACTGCCACCTCGTTTCTTTAAATAGCTCAGCAACCACAAAATAAATAGCTGTTTTTTCAGTATCTAGTCAATCTACACTACCATCTCGTTTCATTAAGCAGTAAAAACTTATATTAATGTTGTGAGGAAAAAAAAACACTGCTACAACTACACAAGAAAGAATGCCAATGGACTAGGCGACTAGCAAACAGCTTTTGTACTTTATCTGTTGTTACAACATTTAGCAGGAAGGATTTCACAGGATGGTGCTGAAAGGAAAAGAGATTAAGGAACAAAAGTTGCCCAAAAGGTAGAACAAAAGCATCATCCCAAGTGAAGTAGTGGTAGAACAAAAGCATCATCCCAAGTGAAGTAGTGAGCTATCTCAACTTCATGAAAAATATTCAAATCAAGTCTAATGAATTATGTGCAAGGATGGTGCTGAAAGGAAAAGAGATTAAGGAACAAAAGTTGCCCAAAAGGTAGAACAAAAGCATCATCCCAAGTGAAGTAGTGAACTATCTCAACTTCATGAAAAATATTCAAATCAAGTCTAATAAATTATGTGCAAAGTTTGTTGTTATGGTTGTGCATTTTGGAAGACAATAAAAATACAACCATTCTCTCACTTTTGGGGTGCGTTTGGTTGGGTGGATGGAGGTGGATGGGATATGGCCGTCCCTAGATTTAGAGCCATCCAATTGTTTGGATAGGTGCATGGATGGGACATGGTTGTCCAGTTTTTTGGAATATTCCTTCAAGATGTTGGACAGAGTCATCCCAGAAAAAAAAGACCGGATGAGCTCATCCAGTTTGTTGTATGAAGAGGTGTACTCAGTCAAATTCAAATTTCGTCAAAGTGTACTCGGTCAAATTCAAATTTTGTCAAAAAATTATGTTTGTTCAAAAAATCAAATTTTGTCCGAAAATTTAAATTTCGATCAAATTTTGTCCAGAAATTCAAATTTGGTCAAATTTTCTCCAAAAATTCAAATTTAAGTCAAATTTTATCCAAAAAATTCAAACCGAAATTCGAAACCTTTATTACAACTAGCCCATCCATCCTTATCAATCCAACCAAACAAAAAATTAGCTCATCCTATCCACATTCTTATCCCTTCAACCAAACAAAAAATTGGTTTATCTCTATCCACCTAACTAAACAACTATCTGGATGGTTCCATCCCATTCAGACTGGATGGCCATATCCCATCCAACCTCATCCAGGCAACCAAACGCACCCTTGCTGAATACTGAGTCCTCAGCACTACTACACAAAACGTTGTAACTCTTTTGATGGCACATGTTCAGCTGAAATTTGTAGCAAAAATAGGTACCTTGAAGAACCCCCACCTCTCCAACCACTTCCTGTCACACAATAGGAACCTAAGTTCAATATATAACACACTGGGATTTATATTTGACAGTTTGTTCAGGAACTTGCCTGATGATCAAAATTGTCATCTTCATCATGCAACGGAGACACATTTCTACCTGGTGTGCTAGCTAACACTTCTGTCGAGTCACCTTCCAAATGACCAGGAGAAGAAACTTCTGTTTCATGATTACTCTTCTCAATAATTAGGTAATCCATTGGCACGTCATCTTCCTAAAGTACAAAATAAAGCATAATATATGCAGTAACGTTAATGGTTCAGAAGAAGTTCAGTAATAAATAAGTCAAAAGTTAAGAACAAGTTCGGTAATAACAACCTCCAATGAAACATTGTGCCTGCTAGATGCATCTTTTTCTTTGGCAACTCCACTATCTCTGTACACACCAAGTGGGGAACTTTCTGGTTGACTTTCATCTATTGTGACACCATTTGGAATGTTCGGTTCAGGCTCAAGAACATGCTCTGCGAACTTGATGCTCTGACTTGGGGTCTCCCTTGCAATAGAGGCCTCACCAGTCCTCAAAACCACCAGATCAGAAGGACTGTGCAGCAGCGATTGTTTATCCATCACACTTTCTGGAGATCCAACAGATTCATCGTCTTTTGACAGATCTGCGTATTTATCCTTCAGAGCATCTCCAACAAAAATACGTTTCTCCAATTGTGAAATTCGAGCAAGGTGGCTCCCTAATACAGGTCTCTCTGGAGTATGACCACCCAATGGATTTTTCCGTACAGTAATGCTGCTTACAGGCCTATCACTAGGAACATTGAAGTCAGGGAGACAAACTTTTCCTATGTTTATTTCTTTAAGCTGCAAGGTCTTCAGAAGTAAAGTTTCCTCTTCGGCTTCATCCAAACTTTTGAACGAGGACAGTAAATAATCCAATGTGGCACCTTCACCCTTCTCAGAAAATGAAGCTGTGCGGAGGAAATTATATTAAGCAAAACTAGGTTGAAATAATGAGTTAATGACAACAGATTTGAAAAGAAGAGATGTTTAACCTTCTCTCATTGAGACATCCAGTATAGCACGTTGGTTAGATGTTGAATGAACATGCTGTTTGGTTCTTTCAGGAACTGAAGCATGAACATCGTCTTGAGTGAACTGAGATTCTGTTATAGTTCCTATTTGGGAGGTATGTGCTTTAATGGCATCTGGAATATCAGCGCAAGCACTAAACTTGTAAGAATGGACTGATTTTCTCCTGTCAATGAACAAAAAAACAAGGATCAATTCTTTGTTTTTCTGATGGATGCTTCTAAGTACATGGCAGCAATTGATACCTTTTGTAAAGTGATGATAGGTTGGCATAAAATAGCTACATAAAGTGCAGTTTCTTACACTTTCACTGTTTACCCCAATCAATGGCAATCATAAGCAAGCGCAAATGATAAGGATGTAAATACATCCAAATTAACTAATTGCATAACACAAGAGGCTATAACATACAAACTGCTATGATTTTGTACGGTCACATTATAAATTATCCCCTTTTCAAAACTGTGTTATAAGTTATAACTTATCATTTTCATTCATCACACAAATATGGAAAGAAATAAGCAGCATACCTTGACATTCCAGGCCGCATCTTGGGTGGATCGATAGCCCGATGTTTATCTGATGTTTCAGTTGGAACCTCACCTCTTAGCCTTTTCATTTCCTTGTCAGCTTCTGCAATAATTAACAGTTCTTAGAGTGTTGTTGACAATTACTGCTTCACTTACTACCACCATTGGAAGGCAGTGATAGGGGTTACTTTCTAGCTGCTCCAAGGTAAAAAAGTATTCCTCGGGATCCTCAATGTTCAGTAACTCAGAGAAGTCAACATTTTGCACCGGGTTGCTGCAAAACAATAGCATGAAAACAAGTTATTTAAGCACTATTCACAGCTCACTACAACAGAATGCAACTGATTAATGAACATATCCTTCCATAAGCTGCGACCGAAGCTACCTATGAAAGTAGCAGCTTAGAACAAGAAGTGGCTTGCCTTGTGGGGGCCTTGATAGTGAACCGAGCCCGCTTGCGGTCCAGCGCTGGCCTTCTCCCATGCTGGTTGTTCATGCCATTTGCATCGGCAGCAACTTTCACTCCATCATCCTGATAGAGCTTTCGGATGTCTCCGTGCTCCTTCATCGCCAGTCTAGCCTGTTCCACCAGCTCCTTGGATCCTTTCTGCGCCCGAACATTGTGAGATTAGTTCGAGCACTCCACAGAAACATAAAAGAAAATGTAACTTAGTTTCCTCTATGGATTATCCCATTCATTTTTCTCAAAACATAAAGAAACTAAAACAAAAAAAAGAGAAATTCCCAGGCAGTAAAAAAACACAAAACCCTCGGTCCCCGGCGAGATCGAGCTCCGGATGTGCCCAAGCAAGCACAAGCACAAGCACTGGTTCGAGACCGGGGTGATCGCGCCTCGCGCAACGGGGGCGTACCAGTGGCCGGGATATGCCGTCGAGCAGCGCCCCGCGGGCCCTGGAGGGGGATGCGGCGGGCGCAGCGGGGCCGAGGGTTCGGGGGAGAAGGCGCGTCGGCGAGGAGGCGGCGAGGAGGGGGTCGCCAGCGGCTTCGACGGAGGCCATGCTGCGTCGGGGAGGCGCGTCGATCTCGCCGCCGTGTGGGGGTGACGACTCCCGAGCGAGCGGAGTGGGTTGGGGAATGGGGGGATTGAGACCTCGGAGTACAAAAATCGAAACGGGAAGCGGGTCAACCAGTTTTCAATCCGTTGGGCTTGGCTAGCGAGTGTATCTTGGGCCTGCTGGGCAAGTTTAGGCCTCTTTCGCTTAACCTTGTTCGAGAATCTTTTTTTTCTTTAATATTTATTTATATTCTTTTTTTCAAAACTAGACGTTCGGGCTGAAAAATTGCAAAAATGGGTGCCGATCGCCCCATATACGGGCGATTAGTGCCGAATGAAACGGCGAAGTAACGGTCAAATGGGGCAAATGGGCATTGCATGGGGTATTGGCACCTATTCGCCGAGCCAAGCCCAAAGAAGAGAAGGGCCGAGCAGAGAAAGAAGAAAAAGAAGAAAGAAGAAAGAAAGAAGAAGAAAGAAAAGAAAAGAAAAGGAGAAGAAAAAAAAAAGGTAAATATCGGATTTTTTTTTGTAGACTTAGCTTTAGGAATTTTTTTAGAGATAATTGTAGGAATTTTTTTATAGGTTGTATAGTATTTGGATATTTAAAGTAGCATTTAATATTTAGGAATTTGTTGTAGTATTTAGAAATTTTAGGATTGTGTATTGTTTAGAAATTTTATGATTGTATAATGTTTAGAAATTTAATGTAGCAGTTAATATTCAGAAATTTAATATAGTATATAGTATCTAGTATTTAGAAACTTTATGTAGTATTTCAGTATATGCAAATTTAATGTAGTATTTTGTATCTAGAAATTTAGTTCAGTAGAAACTATAGGTAATATTTAGAAATTTAATTTAGTAGGGTTGTGTATTAGTAAGTTTATTATGTAAATAATAGGCAATATATACAAATGTAATGTAGTAGAAATTTAATTTAGTAGGGTTGTGTATTACTAATTTTATTATGTAAATGATGTATTAGGCAGTATATATAAATATAATGTAGTAGAAATTTAATATTAGGCCGTATGGTAGGCTAGTCGAATGACTTATTTATAGTCGAATTTTGTAGTACGATCAATGTACGTTGTGTATATTGTATTTTAGAGTAATATTTTTCCGTCGAACGTTGCAGTATGTCGGAGAAATTGTATTTCCAAATATTTTATGGAGATGGGGAGATAACACAGGGGGCGGATGGGGTGGATTTATCATCATTTTCAAGAGTCTTACGGGGCATATGCAGACCGAGCGATAGAATATACAGGGGTTTGTTGGAGTGGATGTCTCAGATGTTCAGTTTGGATGCCTGGAT
Organism: Otatea glauca; assembly: GCA_036346275.1. Classification (NCBI taxonomy): domain Eukaryota; kingdom Viridiplantae; phylum Streptophyta; class Magnoliopsida; order Poales; family Poaceae; genus Otatea; species Otatea glauca. The sequence continues at coordinate 25,457,711 of CM070712.1, read as the reverse complement.
CGTTCGGTTATGGTCGGGTCGAGCGAGAGTGAGCCGTCGCGCAAGACTGCTTTTACGGAGAGTTGATTCCTATTAACTCGACGTCAACATGGAGGAGTTATGTTGGTTTTGCCGTAGAGCGGGTTGGCGCTCATGTTGTTGGTACAGTGCTACCCGGTAACTCCATCGGTGTCGCAAGTTCGTGATGTCGGGGTGGACATTACGGGGGAGGGGACGTCAAATGTAGAAGGATACGAAGAGGAAGGCGGCGAGGAGCCCGGAGACGAGGAGCATGAGACTGGCGGTGGCGAAGGGATCGGGGGGGCAGAGGAGACAGCGGTGGAGGCTCGAGGGGTGGCCGACGAGGGGGAGGAGGTGGAGGACATAGTTGACCTGATGGAAGAGGAGGACCGTGCGGATGAGGAAGTCCCTGATGGTGACCACTCCGACGAGGAGGACAACGCTCCTGAGGTGCCTATCCCTGGTGCGTTGACCAATTACAGTTTCGAAGACCTAACAACGAATGAAGGGAACACTGATGCATAAGAGTATCGTGAGAACGAGGTGACGGAGGGGGCCATATATAAAGACAAGGAGGCTGTGATGGATGCGGTGAAGTACTGGGCAATGTCTCTCCGGCGGCAATTTAGGGTAGTGAAGTCCAGCAAGAAGGAGTACGACGTGAAGTGCGTAGTTGATTCATGCCCATGGCGGATGCATGCATACAAGGGGAAGTAGAAGGACTACTGGAAATGCTCCATAGTGATGGAACATAATTGCAAGCTGGAAGAAGCGGAGCAGGGACACCGCAATCTGTCGTCCACTTGGGTGGCAAATGTGTTTTATGGTCAGATCGTGGACAATCCGCACTGCACCTCGATCTATTATCACACCGTGGAGGAGAGGTTTCAGTACAAGATTAGCTACGGAAAGGCATGGAGAGCGAAAAGGACAGCTCTGGAAATACGGTTCGGGACGTACGAGGCTTCCTACGAGAATATTCCCCACCTGTTGAGGGCAATAGCACGTAGGAACCCCGCTATATCCGTCGACCTTGCGGAGTTTCCTGCGGGTGGTGTGTGCGCGGGTAAGTGGGTCTTGCAACCTGCTGCACTTGCCGTGCTCGCACATCATTACCGCAACCGCCGAGACGCATCAATCATGTCGTCCGTTCATCTCCCCCTACTACTACAAGCAAAGTGTTCTCAACACGTGGCATCACGAGGTGTACGGATACCGAGTAGATGGATCGTTCACAACAGCCCCCCTCCGAACCATCGATGGGTACCGGACATCCGAATGTTGAAGCTGAAGGTCGGGCGTCAAAGGACACAGCGCATTCGGAACGATATGGACGAGTCCGAGGCGTGTCGCAACCGCGGATAATATAATGTTCGATCTTCTTCGCATCTTGTAAGATTCGATCATGTACCAGTGAACTATTGTGCCAATAATGTAATTTTCGCACTTCTAGTAAGTTGTTACTCGTGTCATGTATTTTCCGATGTACCAGTTAGTTTTTATTCGCATCATGTATTTTTCGATGTACCAGTTAGTTGTTATTCGCATCATGTTTTTTCGATGTACCAGTTAGTTGTTATTCGCATCATGTTTTTTTGATGTACCCGTTAGTTGTTATTTGCATCATGTATTTTTCGATATACCAGTTAGTTGTTTTTTGCATCATGTATTTTTCGATGTACCAGTTAGTTGTTTTTCGCATCATGTATTTTTCGATGTACCAGTTAATTGCTACGAGGATAATGTAATTTTCAGCGTTGTGTGCCTCATCCAACATATATTCATCTTTTGTATTATTTGTTGAGTATGGTACAATTCGTTATTTCACATTTCATTTTGTGTGCACATTTAATTACTGACAAATTTGTTGTATTTGCTTTGTAACAGGCGACGATGGCGCGACCTTGCCCTGAGCTGCTCGACGCGACCGTCGATGCGACCCACCGGTCTAGGTACTCTGCAGAGCAGAACCGAGAGCTAGGGACACTCCGACCTCGGGTGCCCAACGAGCTGCTTCGCATTGACCCACGCTGGGTTCCATGGTAAGCTGCCAACGCTTGCACTCTTTTACGTACATGTATTTACCAGTGAATGCAATTCTAACGACGCAATGCACTACATGCAGATTGCGAGTGGCTGGCTTACTTCCTCTCTATAGGATGGTGGAGCAGGTGACTGCCCCGTTAGAGGGCAGGAAGGTCCCGCGGTTCGGGTACGACTGGTCCCTGCTGGCCGCATTCGTGGATCGGTGGAGACCAGAGATGCACACGTTCACCTTCCGTGCGGAGAGATGGCTCCGACGCTGCAGGACGTGTCGTACCTCCTAGGCCTCCCCTGTGCGGGTCCGGCAGTTGTGCCGCACGACGCCTCCGTCACGTGGCACGCAGAGTTATCCGCGTGGTTCGCCGTGGTGCGGCACACCCGGCACCCCACCGACCCTCGAGCAGGTGGCGGCGCGGACCGACGGCGCGTGTCGCCGATTCACGGCGAGTACCTCTTTCTTTGCGAATTAACAGAGAAGCGCTAAGTTGCTGATAATGTTTGTTACGAACGCTGCAGGCACAGCTTCTCCACCCGTAGGCAGAGGAGGAGGACGTGGCCCGCCATCTCGAGGCATACCTCTTGTTGTTGTTCGGTTGGGTGATGTTCCCGTCCTCCCACGGAAACACGGTGGACCGGCACCTGATCGAGTACGCCCAGCACATCGCCGACACCCCGGAGGAGGAGGTAACACACTAAGTTCAAATCTCGTATCAGCGGAGCACGTCTAACTTCCCCATTATAAACAGATGATGTAGTGGTCGTGGGCCTCAGATGTGCTTGTGGCGACGTACAGAGGTCTGTGCGACGCTGTCTCTCGAGCGGAGCAGGACGCGACGATGTCGGGTTGCGTCCTACTCCTTCAGTGTGGTCCTGAGAGCGCTTCTCCATCGGCAGGCCTGTTGTTGACATCGCACCGTACCCCCAGGACCTTTACGGAGACGACCCGGTGGACTGGCCCACCATGGGCCACTACTGGGTCCGACGACAGGTATGCTCCCTCGTATCTTTTTCCCCACTAACGCACTTGTATAACCTCCGTCATTTCTTATTTCCTCTCAGTGGACATACGCGCACCGATAGGTGAGGAGGTCCGACCTCAAGTTCGTTCGGGAGTTCGACCGCCTCCACGACGAGGACGTGCGGTGGACGCCATACACCGCGTACGACGTCCACACCTGAGCACCTTACGGGGTCTCCGTGCTTTGCACGCGAGATGAGGCCTTCTGACTCACCCGTAAGGTCTTCGTATTTGACCTGTGTGTCGAGGAGTACTCCCCGCACCGAGTGCTACGGCAGTTTGGCCTGTTCCAGTCCTTTCCCTTGCCGCCTCGTCACGTTGTCGCGCGTGGCGCTCACAGGTACTTGCCCTGATCCTACTACTCCGCATCTTTGTAAAATGAATGTGGTGTGTACTTTCTGTTTTTGCATTGTAGGATGACCCGGATGGGTGCCGCAGTGGGCACTCGGGCCGCGATCAGATGCACGACCATGGCGGTGCGATGGGGCCGACTCGACGAGAGGGTCACCGAGACCTGGCCGTACGACCCTGACATGTATGATGAGTACATGGAGTGGTTCGCCCCACGCACTCGCCTCAGGGTGGGGTACACACCAGCACCGTATGTCGCACGACAGGCATCGGTGACGGACACGTACCCTTCACAAATGTCCCAGAGGGACAACTCCTCGGTAAGTGTCGCAATCAAAGCTACATGGTCACGTCTTTTTCATGTAAATTACGTAATAACAATCTGACGTTACATGTAGGCATATCTCGTTGGGAGGTTGAGGCGGAGGCTATCTCCATGTTGATGCGCCTTCGGGCGGGCATACAGGTGATCACCGCCGAGGCCGAGGCAGCTTGGGATCGGGTCCTCGATAGGATGAGGCGGTTGGGTCGCTTGGCCACCTGCCGGGGGCGCAGAGACGTCGGTGGATGCAGCACACCACGTCTTCGCGGCCCAGCACCTCACCCTACCCTGTCGGTACCTTGTTACGCTCCCATGCAGCTGCAGTGCGGACAGTGGGCTGAGGAGGCTCCTTCCTCGTCTCGCCCTATCCCGCCGGTTCCTCGTTACGCTCCCACGCAGCAGCAGTGGGGACAGTGGGCTGCGGAGGCTCCCTCGTCGGCTCGCGCCCCAGCAAGACCCCAGAGTGGTTTCGACGACCCTGCGGACGTCGAATTCGACCTGGAGGAGTACCTTTCGACCGACTACCTCGCCCCCTCTCAGCTCTCGGGAGCGCCGCCACAGGACACGCCCTCGTCGCCGCCACACTACTCTACGCCTGCGCCGCAGGGCCAGCCTAGGAGGGACATCCGTCCGCCGTCGCCACTCACCTACCCCACGGGCCAGATCAAGAAATGTGGCCGTGATTGACTAGTTGTACATATGTATTTTTGTAATGCCTTTACGTTCAGCAGCATATTGTATAACTGTCCGAGTTAGTAACATGAGAGCCTTATCACTTTAAATTGTGCAAATCCATGTATGCATTGGCTGCCTATGCCACACGACGTGACAACACACCAACGTCTTGGTGCACCTATCGCCTCTAGTTGGGGCGATCGCCCTAATATGGGGCGATCGCTCCATACCATGGCGATATCGGCCCTTTATAACATTCGTTCTCACGAGCGGTCTCGCAAAGACGGCAGCGAGAGAGGAAGAAAGAATAGAGGAGGGAGGAAAAAAATTCAGGATCAATCGAAAATGCCGAGGCGTGCAAGTGCAAAGGGAAAGGGGAAAGCAAAGGAAGAAGCAAGTGCATGCCCGCGCAATTTAGCGTACCAAGATCTCTTCCTACCTCGTGAAGCTGTAGCACCCATGTGTATGTGCAGAGATCCTTGCATGCTTGTCCGCTCTTGGGAAATTCCAATTTGGAAGAGGAGGTATTGGAAGTGCCGCAACTACGCCTTCGATCCGCCGGAGAAGAGCCTGAAGGATCGCCGCATGGTAACAATCGTATAGCTTACGTAATATTTGTGAATGAAACTTTGCTAATTTACGTTTTATGCAGTCACCTCCACCACTGTGTGAATTTGAGCAGTGGTTTGATACGGAGATCAACCCCGATGACTAACTGCTTCTTGACCAAGCCAACCGGCAGGACGAGTTCACACGGCAGCTTCAAGAGCAGCGCGATGCCGCACGTAGGAAGGAAGCGGAGGAGAAGGAGGTCGACAGAGAGAGGAAACGAGAGAGGGCGCGGCGTGCGAGAGATGCCCCACCGGAGGCATGGGCGAATGGGAAGTGGCCTCGAAGTACTCAGTAGACGTCTAGAGTTAACATTTCAAATTCCTTGCTCGTGGTACTCCTTCCTGTTTTAAGCCATAATAAAGAGTGTGGCTTACCTTATTTTCTGCAGTAACCTACGGTTAGACCTTCGTTATGATATTTCACATGCTGCCGAAAAGGCTTAAGCATTTCATTGTTGTCTCGACGTTCCATTGTTGCCTTGACCATAATACTTTGGGTTATTGCACTGGCAGGATTAATATGCAAAGCAAGGTGTAAATAAAATATTTTCCCGCCATATGGTACTGCATATATCGAAGAGCAAACCTGGGCCGTTCTCCCTACAAATTACATTTCAACATGATATTTCGCGGGCTGCCGAAAAGGCTTCAGCGTTCCATTGTTGCCTCGACCATAATACTTTGGGTTATTGCACTGGCAGGATTAATATGCAAAGAAAGGTGTAAATAAAATATTTTCCCACCATAGGGTACTGCATATATCAAAGAGCAACTCCAGCCTGTTCTCCCAACAAATTACATTTACAAATGATATTTCACGGGTTGCCGTAAAAGCTTAAATATGTCATGCAAATGAGGCTACTTACAATCATTTGGTTTAATCAACTGAGTTTATTCGTATTTTTTTCCCCTAAAATGGACACCTAACACCCTACGAACAAGACATATTTATTTTAGGATTTTTCGAGGCATGGTTTGTATAATTTGTTCATAATGCACTAAAAAGTGTTTACGTAAAATTGATTTACCTTGTTCTAGTTGGACCTTACTAGTAATGCGACTGCCCCTAGTCGCCTGTTGGTCCGAAATAGACGATTTTGGCCAATACATAAAAAATAATACAGTATATCAATACTAAGAGGTACCACGTACTTAAAGATCAGTGTTTGTAACTTATGACCATTTTCGTTACAAATTATTTATAATCAATACTAATAGGTATCAATTCTTTAAAGATTTAAAATATTAAAGTACATCAGTACTATGAGCATTTTCGTTATTTCTGTCCTATTGATTATTCTCGGAAAATTAAGTAGGAATTAAAATTTTTCTATCCAATTGATTATTCTCGGAAAATTAATTAAGACCGGAGCCTAGTTTTGCAATTTTCAAAACCGAACGCCTAGTTTTGAAAAAAAGATTAAAAAAAGATTAAAGAAAAAATTCCTCCTTTCTCTTTTTTTTCTTCTTGCTTTTATCTTTTTTTCGTCTCGTATGGTTCCAGGTATGCCTGTCGCCTGTCTCGGGCGATGTGGGGCCCACCACCATCTGCCACAAAGACTGTGACCAGGCACCTATCGCCCGTGTATGGGGCGATCGCCCCATACACGGGTTATGGGCGTCTACTTCTGCAATTTTTCACCCCGGACGCCTAGTTTTGAAAAAACATTAAAAGGAAATATTAAATAAAAAAAATCCACGCTCGAGGTAGCTACAGTGCCCGTTTGAGCAATAGCTTTTCTAAGGTACTGTTTGGGGTTTATAAAGTCATAATTGGCTTAAAAAACCAGTAAGTCCTCTAAATGAATTAGCCTTTAAGCGGTTTTTGACGTAAACTAGAAACCATATATAACTAGCAAAAGCTAAAAGCATAGTGGAATACGCTTTTGCAGCTTATTGTGAAGAGAAATTAGCTAATTGCCAAACAACGTCATAAAAGATACAGCTGTTTTTTAGCCTAGAAGGTCAAAAGGTAGTTTTTCAGAAAAGCTATAGGCCCCAAGCAAGCCTTAAAAAGCTATTTTTTGATTTTCTGAGCTAAAAAACAGTTTTAGCTTTTTATGAGAGGTCGTTTGGCAAATAGCTAATTCCCCTCGATAAAAGCTGCAAAAACACATCCGCCCTACTTTTGGATTTTGCTAGTTATATATGGATTCCAGTTTATGCCAAAGGCCACTTAAAAGCTGACCTGTTTGGGGGGCTTACTGGCTTTTTTTCAAAAGCTAAAGTTGGCTTTAAGCCCCCAAATAGGGCCATAATGGCCCAACAGCTGAGGTAAGTTGTGTCGAAGCCACCGGCACTTTCTCACCTATGTTGAGAAGATAGGAGGCTCGTTGATCTTCATATGTAATTTTAGTCCTTGTAATTATAATAGTAACATGTTGCTTATCTAGAATCTCCAATGAAAAAGTTAGGTACTTGCGTACTTTATCTGTGAGTTATCGTTGATATAAAATGTAGGATTTTTGTTTCTCAAAAAAATATGTTGAGATACGCCTAAAGTATTTTGTTGAGGAGTGGCCTTCCTGACTTCTCAATATCTACCACCTCACTGTAAGATTTTCTCAATACTCGATTGATTATCCAGGTGAACATTAGGGTATAGATCTCATGTTTTGTGTTCTTAGAGGTTTTTGTATTAACTTACTTTTAGATTTATTAAACTTTTTGTCTTGTGCTTGCTTGTGTATATGTGTTTATTACATGTCATGACTATTATCTAGAAAACTGTATGTGAAAACCCACCTAATTTTCACCTACAATAAGTTTAATTGTCGGTAACATCCGTCTATTTTCCATTAAGAACCAAGTGGATCTGTTTAGTCGATGATGCTTGACCTAAAGGCTAGCAAAAACTCGAGACTTGTATATGACTTTAAACTCACAATAAATCCAGAACAAGTATAGTCAAGGACGACGTTACTTACCTTTACACCAAAGTACCATGATAAAAGAGCATCGCTGGGAACGACAGTGCTCAACCAACCCGATAGATAGTGTCAACAAGGCCGGCGGTGCTCGGTCTTAGCAGTAGTTGCATGAGCATGTAGAAATCACTACGAATCATTGTACACCAATCTTTTATACTAACTAGAAGTGCATAAGACTACGAATTACTCTTATGATTGTTTTCAAATGCCCAATACATAGATCATTATATCATTTATGTCTTTGTTCAATGGATAATTGAAGAAATTACTAGATCAACGTAAATTACAGGGTTATAAATAAACACAACAACCATATACTTCATCTTCATTTCAAACATAAATAAACCTTAGACACACATCATAAAATAAATTAACCGCAATCATAACTATCAACTTGCTATCACACAATCCACAAACACATGGATTACTGAACAACTCTAATCGTATAAGCATACAGAAAAACACTTGCATTCAAATAATAAATCAAGGTACATAAATAAATAAATATTGTAATGTAAGTACTTTAAAGGCCAGCCCATAATTGACCGTCGCTGCATGTTCATGATTGCATCCACAACCAAATAACTAGTTACAATAAAAGAATTTATACAATAACTTCCCAGTCAAATCATTTTACAAAACATAATTGATACAAGAAATAACGTACCCAGAATTTCAACTTAAATCTGATAACTATTGCAAGAAAATCGTAGAATAGTTTTCACTTCGGTTCCACGCATAAGAATATTACATACTAGTCCCTATATATTACAAGAATAACTAACTAGTCCAAAACCTTTACGTAAAGACCCCTACCAAGGAAGGCAGCCAACAACCTAGCATGACAAGCTATGTCTTCCTCTTTTGCCACTTGTGCAAAGGCAAGTGGAGGGAGGGGACAGATGGCAAACCGCCTAGTTTGATATTCTTGCATGCATGCCACCTTCACTCTCTCCTCTCCCACAGTCTATGATTTTAACCCAACTTAGCCCACAGTTTTCACCAAACTATAAATACCATTCGAGATCCCTTCTCACATATCCATTTCCCCCCTGCGACCTCTCCATCCTGCCCTTTTTCACTGCCCTCTATTGTCGTCATTTATCAGTCGTAGGAAAGGGATGGTAGATTGTTATCTCCCTTCCTATCTCCCTAAAAAAAGGTGCAAATGATGAGTTTTTTTATGCTAGTTACCCCAAGCATCAGCATGTAGTAGCTAGTACTAGTGTTAGCATATAGACATGTCTCATAGCATTGCAATGGCGAGTCATCGTGCCAAATCATTTTTTTAATCGAGTAACTGATCTGAACATTATGATGAATCAAACTAGCACTGGACTCTGATTAGTAGTAGTTTTTATAGCTTCGAATGTTTTCTGGACTATTACCTACATTGGTCCTACGGAAGGTCAGACATAAGGCGCAAAAGCAGCACACTGCATGACTAGTGTTAATTCATGAAAACATGCGGCACAACCAAATGGACATTATTGTTCTAAATGATACACAAGTCTTGGATAAAAATTGTAAAAGCTGACTACTATACATGATATACTTTTAAATTAGACATACATTGATTTCCATCGGATCACATGCACTACACATATACCTTGTTAAATGGAAAGGGTTTACAACACACTTGAATAACTCATGAAACACACACAATCTTAAAGGATACACCGCAACCACTTCATATGCCTTTCTATATAGGACAAACTCATAATCTAGCTCACTTTTATAGTTGTCCATACATTTGCTGAAAAACATTTAAGAATACCATTAAAAGGAGAAATGAATCACATTCTAGATGTATATTTCTCTGCATATGATCGACACAAGTAACATCCTATTACTCCAAGAATATTGAATACATAATACAATGTGCGTGATTGAATAAAAGCATGTCAGGGCTACAACGCATGTTTATGTATACATCTAATTACTTTGTGTAGCGATCTTATAAAGTCTTCACTTAAGGGATTAGAGTAGAATAGCTCATATAAGTTAAGCAATGTAATTTAATCAATAGGATACTATATCAGGACACTATACTAGGGATATAATCAGTACAAAAGAAGCATCTATGTTGAACCCAACACAAACTACTTTCTGGTGCCATGGATATGTTCACATCTTTTGTTTAACACTTGGGAACTATACAATCTGATCTTAGAATCAACTGTAATCACAAATTAATCCAGAAGCAAATACAAAAGAATGTGTACTGTAGCTATGGCTCGCATTTGACTTAGATATTGCTTGTTTGATCAACTCAGTAACACATTCTCTATTTTCCGTATGCTCACATGTATTTCAGAATATTACACATGAACTCATTTATGATAAAACCTACAGTAGGGATGAAAACGGATCAGATAACGGTTCTGCTATATTTGTTTTTATATTTTTTTCTCGGATACGGATACCAATACGGATAACCCGGATACAGATACAAATACAAATAATGTCAAATATGGTTACAGAACGAATACGAATCGAAACGAATACGACCACACTAGAGTCAAGGAGGGTGATAACTTTGGTTGGACCGCGGTGGCCCAATTGGACCATCCCAGAGGTGCTGGTGAAGGTGATGGGCCTTGGTGGTGGTTGAGTCCGGCGATGGCAATGTTAGGGTGAGGGCGATAGTGGCCATTTTCGGACAACCACCGAGTTCCAAAGCGCAATGCCATGTTGGATGCCGCATTGGCACAACCGTAGGCCACGGTCTTCTCATAGTTGTGGTAGTTTTCACACGACCATGATGATCGAGGTGGGCGAGCATATCTGAAGGGAGAAAGGCGGTGCAGAGGTCGGTGAAGAGCGGTGATCGTCGTTGTCATTAGGGCCTATGGCGAGGACACCAGAACCAAGGAAGACGACCCCACCGGTTGTGATTCCACAAGACTGACCGAAGGAGAACCAACACAGGTGTTTGGTAAGCAAATTAGGAAGAAGGTGGGAGGAGACCGAAGAAGTCACCAATGTCAAGAAAGGTGACCAGATCCTATAGATCCGATGGCGACACACCTTAGGGTTGACGGCGTCATGATGGTGGGTGGCGACGAGGCTAGCCACGAGCGGTAGCAGGTAGGAGGAAGCGAGAGGAGGATGGTGTAGGATCAAGGATAACCGACTAGAGGGGAGGTGAATAGGAGGTTTCTAAATTTTTCGACACAATTTAGAAACTAACAACAACAACACGATATAAAGATACAAAGATACAAAGAGTAAATTTACACCAAACTTCTCTAGCATACACTTGGGATACTATGTCAAATAGTGTAGCAAATATACTAGAGATCACAAGGGCTATCAAGAATATGCTATTAATAAACTAGATTCTCAACAATGAGAAATGCCAATCACAAATAAATAGGAGACAAGAAATTTGATCTGTGGTCTCGGAGACTTGCCGGTCTCCCCTACTCCACGTTGAGGTGACTTGAACCACGTCAAGTCGGCTCCACTCGCTTGAGCCTTCCTCGATCACTAAGGTAGTTCTTCCGCGCTCCGGGTAGGCGAACTCCGGCCTTCACAACTTGCCGGGGCTTCTCACAATCTCCGTTGAGAAGCTCACCGAGCACAATCGCCCCCAAGCCGTCTAGGAGGCGGCAACCTCCAAGAGTAATAAACCTTGACGCTTGCTTGAGGTCTAATATTTGTGTCTAAAGGCTCAAATATGAAATGCAACACACAACCTAGCTTCTCACACTCACAAATGAAAATTGAATGCACACAAGAGTGGAGAATACTTGCTATAACTCAAATATCATCAATGAGGACCAAGAGTTACTCTAGAATGCAGGTGGGGAGGTATTTATAGCCTCCACCAAACTTTCTAGCCGTTGAAGCTCGAAATCTGCAAAAATCTGTTTTTTTGGTGCTACCGCCCATGTAGGACCGGTAACACCGGGCTCCACTTCAACGGCTAGAACAGTGCATTTAATACACTTGCTAGAGACCGTTACAGGGGGTCCGGTGCTACCACCCAACTAGGGCCGGTAGCACCGGGCTCCACCACATTTTCTTTCTTCAAAAAGAGACTTCTCTGGAAATATAGCACCTGGCTTAGGACCGGTGCTACCGTAGGTCCGATAGCACCGGGATACTATTGGCAGTAGCACCGGGCTACCAAATGCCCAGAAAAGTGCTTCTCTGGAATTTTCACACCGGGTTGATGTCCAGTGCTACCGATAGTCCGGTAGCACCGACCCACCATGGGCGGTAGCACCGGGCTACCAAAACACCCAAAACACACCCCTCTGTGATTTTCACACCGGGCTAAAATCCGGTGCTACCGCTATCTCGTAGCACCGGCCGCCATGGCGGTAGCACCGCCACAAAACGCCCAAGAAGCCCTTCTCGGAATTTTCACACCGCCCTATTGAGCCGGTGCTACCGCGCACCCGGTAGCACCGCGCTCCCATGGGCGGTAGCACCGGGCTTTCAGAGACTTGATTTGTTTAAAAAGATTTTCAATATTAGAACTTATTTATTATTAAGTAACTATTTGAATATGCATTTGAGCCTTTAAACCCTAAATGACATCAAGATAAGTGTCAAGATCCCTCTTAATAGTATGGCCCTAATTCTAGCAAACCGATCTTTCTTCCACGTTCCAAGATCGCCAAAAGACTAGAAAAGACCCTTATAAATTTACCTTTTCACGATCTTGACATATTTGATCTTCCCTTTGCACTTTTCTTGGTATTTTCATGGTCATCAATCTTGGAATTGACCTACTTTCAATATTCTCAAGAAAAGTATTAGATCATATAACAAAATTGCCATTAATTATCAAAACCAAAACATATTGGGTGTCTAGATGCTTTCAGATGGGGAGGTGGCCGATGGTGACGGGGACCGTCGAATCCAAGCAGTGGCGATGCGATTTCATGGAAAGGAAGGTGGCAGAGCACATGAATTGGGGAGTGAGGAGATGAGGGCCAAAGGAGGCAACCGACAACGAGGAAAGCCGCTGGGTGCAGCGGATTTGGATGATAGCTTGGGGCTTAGGGACAGTGCGGTTTTGGGTAGTAGTGGCACAAGTGAGTGAGGGAGAGGGGTGGAGGGAGTGAAGAGGGAGCCAGACAAAACCGTAGGCAGCGAGGGAGGCGGCCAGGGGTAGTGGATCTGGGTGGCGACGCTTGGGGTAGCGAGAGGGAGAGAGCGAGTGAGGGAGTGGCTGCTGGGAGAATGAGGGAGGGAGCGATTAGGATTAGGGTTTGGGAATGTGGGAGGTGGCCTGGCGGGCTGGTTGATTGGACCGAGTTCCAAAATTGGCCTTACAGGTCGTCGATCAGGACGAATTGAGAGAGAAAGAAATAGGGAATATAAGAGTGGGCCGGTCGACTTGGCCAAAGACACTTAGGCCGATCGAATTTATTCTGTTTCTTTTTCTCTTTTATTTCTCGTAATAATTGAGTTGTATTTGTTTTAACTCCATGCTGCATTATGCATACACCCCCATAATAACTTTATTTAACACGAACAAATTTAAACTGTACAAAATAATTGCAAATAAAACCTTGTCAAATTTGGAAGATCTCCACAACATGCATAAATATGTTTTTGCACCACACTTAGAAGCATGTATGGTTAAGGCATTGTGTTATTCCTAGTAAGTAACTAGGGAATGCTTTAAAACTTAATTTTGAATTATTATAAGCAGTCAATCTCAAGAACTACCTAGGACAAGTAGGAACATTTTTAGTGCTAGCAAGCTAGATGTAGCTTACTCAGGCGAATCGCCCTTTGACCATGTCTTTTGAAATGATTTTGTGGGTTATAGGGTTGTTTCGGAATTATTGCATGTTAACAAAAAAAGTTAGCTTCTAAAAGGAATTAAAATACGTCAAGTGGATCAAGTAGATCCATTGGGTGATATTGAGACTGGACTAGGGAGGCCCAGTAGTAATGCCATAACCCAGGTAGGTTTATGGGTCTATTTGGTAGGTAGAGGAGTTCATGGTCGGAACAACCTAGGTAAGGTTGTGTTGTGGAAGTTAGGACACATCTACATAGGATATCACTTAAGGACATAACCAAACTGGCGCTTATTTCAAGAGCAGCATAAGCCGTGTAGACTATAGACCTAGAATGGTACGGGCAGCCAACTAAACAGTTGTCTCTACCATGGGTGAGAAGGTGACTGTACCAGGTAGGGCAATCAGCATAGGGTGAGACTATCATGTAGGAATCTCGACATGCGTGCCTTTGGTAGGGTGAGGTAGTATTAGGCAGAGGTCACAGTACGAGTTGGTTAATGGTTATGGTTCTTTAGCTTAGTCGTGCGCCAAAGGTAGCACATACTTTGGTCAGACATTATAAGTCAAATGATATTATGGTAAAAGCAGTACACCTCTGATCAAAGTAAAATATGATATCACTCATAGCTTCCAGATTATGAAGTGCATCGTGTGAGTTTTCCTCTAACACATGTTGTAAGATCCCACGTCACTATGACGATAGTAGATTTATGAATTAAAATTTGACCTTTTAGAACAAATAGGTAATAGTATGTTTATTTTGGACAACGAGTTACTTTGGAGAAATGGCTTGGTGGCCGGAGTATATTCTACAACTGCGTGTAGAATAGCCTATTATACGTCCTAGCTCGTTATCAGACCTTGACCGAGCCATGTGTCCCACGACTCAACGCAACGAAATTGCCCCAACTCAATGAGACGGTTATGGGCCACAAACACACTATCCTTTCCTATTATACAACCCAGCCAGTTATCAGACACCAACCGAGCCACGTGTCCCATGACTCAGCGCAGCTGAACTGCCCCAACTCGACGAGACAGTTATGGGCCATGAACACACTATCCTTTGAAAAGCCCATGTATTGTATTATCATGCATACTGTAATTTGGTATGTATCCGGATACAATCTACACGCCACGGTTGATTCCCAAATTAAATGTAACTCACATATTTTATAAATTTCTTCACATCTTTTATACAGTAAGGTTACATTAGATAATAAGTTGTATCATTGTATCAAGTAATTTTTTTACTATAGCCTACTGCATTGTGTTTGCAGCGTGGTAAGATGTGACATTAAATAAAAGGATCCATCCAGTAAAAAATACATTTGGATGTATGGACAGTCGAGACTAGGTATTGATAGCCATCTATACAAGGTAGTAAAAACAAGTTCTTCACGCAATAATTTTGTATATACAGAATAGTAAATATGAATAGTCCTATCATTTGATGTGGTTGACATTTTCTGTCGATGGTTAGATTTATTAATTTTTTGTTAAAAAAACAAACCATACGGGTTTGGGAAGTTGCTTTTTGTTAAGAGATTTAGAAGTGTCATTTCATCTTCCTTAAGTCTATCTATAATGCAGTAAAAACTAGTTGTTGAGACTGTAATTTTGTATGGACGGAATAGTAAATGCGGTAAAATCACAAGATAACAAACTATGAGTCAACCGTAAAATTATGTTTATTAAATCGTATATATGATGCACGATTTTTTTGTCAACTGCGTGTAGAATATACATGACAGACATATTACACAGTCCGATCGAGCCGAATTATCCGCATTTATTACTTGTGCATGGGTGCATGGACCATTTATTACTTGCACATCATCTATCAACGTCGATGGGTTGGATTACTAGTCACGGCGTTCCATTTTCGATTATTATATATATAACGTGCAACTACATATTGCTTAGATAGTAATATTGATTCAACAGAGTATTGAATATGTACCCAACAGATATCAATATTGATTCAACAGACCGCATCAGTTACGTGGTCAAATTGACTAGTTAATGCGTTTTGTAGTTTATACACGAATATGCTTTCTTTTTGTTTTAGCCATATCTTTTCATTGGTAGCTCCGATTTATTAGCGAGACTTATATCATATTGTTCCTCTCGTTGTCAATAATCTAATGGTGAATTTCGTTCGTGAATCGGACCTATGAATAAAAAGATATGGCTAAAGCAAAGTAAAAATTGATTCATGCACAAACTAGAAAACGTGTTCTTAGTACGGTGACCAACCAGTAAACGTGTTTACTTCTTTGTACAAGAATCTATTGTTTCTTTGTTTTAGTCATAACTTTTTCGATTTGCAAATGGTTTTCACCAGTAGCTTGCTGATGACAAGAGGAATAGAGTGATATAAGTCTTGCTAATAAACAGTAATTTTGTCGACTGGTAACATAAATTACTATGTCTATAACTAGAAATTAATATATCTATAACATGAAATTATTACCATTCAGTAGTAAATTTATTAGCGAGACTTATATCATGTTGTTCCTCTCGTTGTCAGCAATTTAATGGTGAATTTCATTCGTGAATCGAAGCTACGAATAAAAATATATGATTAAAACAAAGTAAAAACCGATTCATGCACAAACTAGTAAACATATTCCCAGTACGGTAATCAACTAGTAAACGCGTTTACTATTTTGTACATGAATCTGTTGTTTCTTTGTTTAAGCTATACCTTTTTATTGGTAGCTCCGATTTGCAAATGGTTTTCACCAATAGCTTACTGACGACGAGAAGAACAAAATGATATAAGTCTCGCTAATAAACAGTAATTTTGCCAACTAATAACATAAATTACTATATCTATAACTAGAAATTACTACATCTATAACATAAAATTATTATCATACAGTAGTAAATTTATTAACAAGACTTATGTCATTTTGTTTCTCTCGTCGTCAGTAAGCTACTGGTGAAAACCATTTGCAAATCCGAGCTACCAATAAAAAGATATGGCTAAAATAAAGATTCATGTACAAACTACAAAACACATTAACTAGTTGGTTTGACCATGTAACTGATTCAGTAGTGATTGCATTTGTTGTTCTTTAGTAAAATGTATTCGTGATTTACCACCGAATTGATAGCAATCAGTGTGGTGTACTTTGCATGCGCTTCTCCGGCCGTAGCACAGAATAGCTATTCTACACTTAGGAGTAGAATAGCGCTATCGTGTGTTTATATATATATATATATATATATATATATATATATATAGTCATGTTGATGCTGCTGATGAGAGATTACAACTATGGGAAGGCTGTAGACTAGGACTTCATGGAGTAGAAGACCAGCAGGAGGGAGGCACTAGACTTTTATAATGGGTAGCGGGTGGTGTAGTATTTACCATAGTCCGACCTAAGGGAGCATTACATGTGTCATATGAATAAGGTACTGTCTACTAAACGATGAAAGATTTTATTAGTGCATGCCGCTGTTTTCTTAGCTGATCTTGGCTCAATTCTATCATGTGATGATCTCCGTTACGATTGATCTAGTTGAGCATAGTGGGGACATCATACTCCAGTATTTATTTCGGTCTTTTTTTAATATCAACTCTGGTTCATAGGAGTCAATTCGCGGTTCTTGTGCAATGTTTGTGTTGTGAAATTTACTTAGTTATGGGTGTCTTTACCTGTTACAATGAGAATTTAATGTCGCGGCTACGAAAACTTTCTAAACATTATGGTGGTATCCACAAGTAGATTCTTAAAAATACATCAATATACCAAATGGAGTCTTAAGTGTCTAACTTGTATGTCGAAGTGAGAACTAAACACAATGGCTTAAAATTTGGACTTCTTTGAAGCTTAAATGAGTATACTTGGTTCTAGTACAGTTTGATGTTTTTAGTGACTCTGTGTAAGGCCCCCATTTTTGATATTAAATACTAATAATGGGTTCCCTGTGCATACCGTACTAGTCCTATGATCAGTGGCTAGCACGCACAGATTACAAATTGAAATCACATCCATACACAATAATATTACATACGCTAAATTCTTGAGATTACATAATAGTATTACAAGCCAAAAACTTGAAACCAGCAGCGGAAATATTATTTTTCTTGTAGTATGCCCATATACCCTCAGGCAACAGATAAGGTAAAGCCCTAAAAAAGATCGTCATCATAACTCTCGAATCCTGTATGGTCGTAATTATCGTCGGGTACTCGATATCATCACCTAAAAATAACATTGATAGTAAGATTGAGTACATTGTGTACTCAGCAAGACTTATAGTGTATCACAGATGCAAATATAAATAAATACAGGTTATAGCAATGGAGAGGTTTCTACAGTTATTTTGCATTGGCAAATTAAAGCATAATCATATACTAGATTGCAACCGAAATTTGAAAAGAGCATCTATTGTAATAACCAAGTAATAATATAGTGACAAGATCATAGTGCAGTCTACCTGACTGATACAGTCCATTCCCATGTCATTCCCTGACATGAAGTATATTTCAAAACACCATTTCCCCACCAAACCACTTTTAGAAATATTAAAACTCTAACCATATGATGACATTACCAAGTGCCTTTTACCGTAGGCACGGCTAATTAATTAGATTTACACTCTGCAGATGTGTACAGCTTTACCCACAAGAAATGATCTGCCATTTTTGCCAGGCCAGTTGACACTCTTCCTTTGGGGTGTCGTCATGGTGATCATGACATAACCGTTACATTGTCTAGACCTAACTTTGCACCAGCCCGATGACGTTGAATCCTTGTTATGGAGAAGAAACATAATTAGGTAAAACATAACAATCTATCTCTGTATGTATATCATTAACATTGGCGGTCCATCTCTACTAGAAACGGTTTCTTCCCATAACAAGGCGTACATCGTTGTACCGATATGCATTTACTCACACCTCGGTGTGGAAGCCCCTCATAAGCAAGCCTACAAGGGATTGCTCATACTATCTCCCGTCTACCAATGTACAAAGCCAGACCTAAGCAACTTAATAGGTTAAGGCTGTCCCATACCAGCACTCATGGTTGTACGATTTTCTTGGCTTGAAAACAACCCATAGCTCGGTCCTTAATCCGACACGGACAATACTCTCCCCTACACTACGTACAAGTCCATCTCTTGCACAACCTGCTATTGCCAATAATTGCCCGCATCTAAACCATAGTTTTATTTTGTGTTTTTAATTAAAATATCCACAATCGACAACATAGCAAATCCAACATTATCAAATTCCCAAGAAGCAGTTTGTTTTGATCATCTACTTCGTTGCTAAATGAGCATGGCTAAGCATGATTATTAATCATGTATACCCAAATTGACATTATGTAATGTCTACCCTTTTTCTATGGTTATCAAGATTCACATATCCACACTTATCAAGGAAGTTTCATGAATTATCAGGTATATCTATGAATATTCCAATATAGCATTTTTATGACAAGTATGCGCATGCATAATAGTTTTGCAAGCATTGAAAAGTAATTATTTAAAGTAATAGGATCAAGATGAACAAAGGGTTCTTGCCTTGCTGATCGTTGTCAGGTATAAAGTCCGGATTGTCGGCGAGGTCGTCGTCTATCAATTCAGGCTCATCATAATCTACTCGTCGATCATCAGGAACAACATACAATAAATAGCAAATCAAAATAAGGGCAACAAGAAGACAGATAGAAAATCCAAATATAAGCCTATTCAGAGAAACAGAAGTGTTTATTAATAAGGTTATGATTCGTGTTTATGTGGTTATACTGTCTTTTTATTTGTGTTTACCTTTACTTCTTTTGGACTTAAATGATATCAATTGTTTCTTGCTTCATGTGAATTATTCATTTTATTTTAATGAATTCTAGATGCTAAAATTATTTAGAGAAGAAAGATTTGTCTTACAGTGGTAACATGAAGTACTATGTTGTTAATAGGATTCAGATGCAAAGCAATGTATTTATAGACTTTTGAATTAAACATTCATCACCAAACTTCTTGCTGCCATTCTATTATGGATACATAACATATTAGGTTATTTACTAAATCTTCATGTACTAATTATTATATGCTTGCATGTTCTTATATGAACACACACACATATATATATATAGGCATATGCTTATTATGCTCTTCATACAAGAACACGACCTATTTGCATAAACCATTATCTATCCAATGTTTTTATCTAGCCTAACCTCATACTCCTATCTTGCTGAAAAGGAATAAGTTTAGCGAACTTCTGAAATTCTTTTCTATTAGATCATCTATTGTTGCATAATTAAACCAATAATGTAAAACATTAATAGTAAAGACCTAGGACAAACTAGATAACCAAATATTTTTATGTGTATGAGGTCCTAGCAGAATGAGGATCATAACAAAATTGGTTTCATACAAATTCAACTTTATTTGCAAAGTTTTTATATTTAGTCTATTTTTATAACCACTATACACCTCTGTATTAAATATTTTTCTAGAGTATATTTTCAAAATATTTTTGCGTATTCTGGAAGCTCTTGATTTTAGATGAATTTAGAAATTAATTTCATCTCATTTGGATTTCAAATGCGAAAGATATTCAAGTTTGAATTTGAACTAGTTCTGAAAAAGAGAAAAATTGCAAAATACGTTTTCAGAATACCGAAAACGTCTTTTGCTTCGCGCCAACAACTCCCGTTCAAAACCTACTGAGACACTGACAGCTCGGGCCCGTATGTCAGCCGGCCGAAATAGGGCATGAGCTAGGGCTCGTCACCGGCGAGGATCCGGTGACTTTCCGGTCCGATCGAAGGCACAACTAGCATCAGCACACTTTTGTGCACCTAATGGTGGTGCCCATTCCTACCGGCGACCAGCCGGACTACCTCACCACCGTGGCTATGCGGCGGCGGAAGAGGCGGCGAGCCGTGCCGACGACAGAAAGCTTCTCCGACGGAATCGGTTCCAGTTCTAGCATCAGGGGATACTAAGCATTCCATTTTTATCAATAGAGAGCATAGAGGAGTGTAGGATTAGCTCATCACCGATCGCCGGTTTTGGAGAAGAAGGGGGCTCGGTGGCGGCGAAGCTCCGGTTGACGATTCCTAAAAACGAATGAGGGGTTTTGCTCAGGGTAGGACACAGAAGCAAACGCGCAATGGAATTGGGGAGAAGATTAGTGTACCGGACGAAATCGGCTTCGATCCCGAAGCTAGAGTTCTTCGGCTGATTCGGGAAAACAAGAAATTGGCAGAGCTTTGGTGGACGAGAGTGAATGGAAGTAGAGGGGAAATGATGAGCACTCCTCTGTGAACTCAAGCCAGTATTTATAACCGAGGGATTTGCTGTAGATAAGTCGGTCACCTGGTGTGAACTCGGCGGCAAATTGCGGCGCTAGAACAGGAGCTGGTATGGGCGGTTTGCGGGAAATCTGGGCAAGGACGATGCCTGGCAAGGTCTTGATGAGGCGGTTTCCTCGGGCGTCGCGAAATGGCAGAGGTGGTGCGAGCTACAGCCGACGAAGACACTCCGATCACGCGCGTGAGCTTGGCCGCAGGAGGAGAGGAAGAAGGCGAGCTTGGCTGCGGCTGACAGGCGGGACCACATAGTGGATTGGTCCCTCGCGGCAACGAGAGAGGAAGAGAACTTCAGCTTGAACTGCAAGAAGGCTGAATTGGGTTCACTGAATCCATTTTCTATCTAATCGGTAGATTAATGTGGAATTTACTGAGTGTATTGGAGCTAGATTAGAATCTACTACAAAAATTTTAGACCTATTGGACACCTGCAGATTTTACAAAAATTTCGACAGTGCACTGTGCATAGATTTATGCATTCTATCTTATATTTATTTGGGTATTTATATCGTATTAAAAAATTTGGAAACTTTTTGACCAGATTACTTATAGATAAATTAGTCTTATGTAAAATATTAAACTTCATATTCTTTATAGTTTATTTAATAAAATTCTGACATTGATGTTTCTAGATTTTCAATTTTCACTTTTTGAATTTTATTAATATCAAAAATAAATATTATCTCCTAATATTTTTACTAGAGATGAATCTATCCAGGGTGAAGATAATATAAAAATTTCACAATGAAATTATGGCAATTTAATTTTTGACATTTTTACTATTGCTAGTCATGATTCATTAAATTACCTTTCTTTTCATCTTTTAATATTTTAACATGACTTTAAAATTATATTTTTGTGTTCCGGATAGCTCCACGAATTTTACAGGGATTTTTCTTATTTTCTTATTACAAATCTTTTCTTATTACTTATGTAATGTTTGGTTGATTATCAAAAAGGATTTTCCCTTTAGGCAATGATCAAAGGAAATCAAGAAAACACAGAGAAAATTCAGGAAAACCAGAAAAATGCAAAAATAAAATCTGGTTTAAATATTTACTTGATTTCTTATTTTTATTGGATCGGTAGGATGTTACACTCTGTAACTTATAGAACAAAAGCCTACATAATTAAAATAATTACATAAAGCTATCTCGAGCTACCGGACTAAATTCTTGGCTAGTTTCCGCTTATCAAAATATAACTTTATAAATTAGGCTAATAAAAACACCATAACCTACCATAATAAATCACTTAGTCATAGTTGATATGGGCACGTACTGTTATAACTCATATAGCATTATTAAAGTCCTGTTTGGTAGAGCTCTAGATCCCAGCTCCACCTCAGATCTGAATCTTGTAGGCTAAAATAAATTGAATTAAATTTGTATTTTTAGTCTAAAATATAAATAAAATGACCCACCTAAACACTCTTAATATACCTACAACTCCAGCTCAACGGATCTGTGGAGCTAGAAATACCTAGCTCCACCAGATCCACAGATCTGGTGGAGCTGGAGCCGTAACAAACATACCCTAAGTTTAATGTTTGTAATAGTTTGTCTCTATCTAAGTCAGTAAAAAAAATACTGTGATTGTCTTAGAGTACTAGTATAGTGCCAGTGCTAACGCTATGACGGCAGTACATCTGCTTATCAATTAAATAAAAGATAAGTATGAATATAATACTTAATAATAAATAATCTTGTGATCACATTGTACGTACTACATATTTGGAAGGAGAGCGAATCAAACAAGGAAATAAACAGGGAGGATCTGCATGCAAGGAAACCAGACTTGAATTGCCAAAACTGTATGTACTACATATTTAGAAGGAGAGCAAATCAAACAAGGAAATAAACAGGAGGATCCGATGCGAAGGTGTTGCCCTTGATCTCTCCACATACCGCTTCACAAGATCGCCTCCGCGAGCGCGGCGTCGACAGCCTCCGCCGCCTCCCGCTCCGCGCAAAGGTACGCGTCCATCTCTGGCAGGCTAATCGCGCGGCGCAAGCCCCTGGTGTAGTCGGCGCCGGGCGGGTCGAACGTCGCGCAGGCAGCAGTATGTCATCTTGGAAAGCTGGATCAATAATGGCCTCCCTAATTATCATCCAAATATGAATGCTAACATATAGCACCATTTGTGCGTCCTGATTGAGACTAATTATTATCAGAATATCTATTACTTCCCATAGTGTATTTAGGAATAAGTCCTAAAATAAACTTATTCCTTATATTTATCATACGATAATTGCATTTCATACACACATTCCTTATATAATATTTTTCGCTAAATAATATTATGGCGGCGGTACGTGAGCGCCTTGTATATGATGTGGTGCACATGCATGAATGGAAGAAAATTAAGCGAGCGATTCATGGTAATAACTGGTATGGTAAATATTGAATCGAAATCAAATCGGTTTAGATTTGCAACATAAATTCTATATATATAGTTCAATTGAAATATATATGTGCGGGCTCTCCTGTTGTGGGCCATATGAATGAATGAGTTAGACACATTAAACAACAACCATCGGATGTGGGTGAGTAAAACTGAGGAAAGATCTGAGACGTTTATTTTGATGAATGCAAGTTTCTGGGGACGTTTTGCTGGGTGCACGAACATTGAGACATCTCTAATGAGGTGCATTATTTAGGGTGGACGTAGAAAAAATTGCTTAGGTGTATTATAAAGGGGTATAGATGTAACCGGATAGCACACGAACCGGCTAAATTCGGTGTTTCCATATATTTCGAGAGCTACTGTGTACGACTCGCAAAATTCCCTGGTTTTGCTTCACACCCGGTGATCAGCGAAATGTATTGTATCAGTTGCCAATGGAGTATTAACTTTAAATTTTTTTTACTGTGTATCAGTACTAGATTCCGGTGCCTGAAAAAAAAAGACTTAAGCCCTGCTTCCTGCAGGCTGCAGCAACCGAGGAGGCGCGTAGGGTTCCTTGCGGCCGAAGCGGAACGCACGCGGCACGCCTACCATGACACAGCACTGACAGCAGCACCACCGCGAGACAGTCCACCCTCCGCCTCTCGCCTCCAAAACCCTCCCTCTCCGCCCCCCGCCTCCTAGGGTTCGCCTCGCCTCGCCGCGCCGCCGCAGCCATGGGCTCCTCGCTCCCGCCCAAGGAGGCCAACCTCTTCAAAGTCATCGTCGTAAGCACCCCTCCCCTTGCTCCTCGAATCGATCCGTTCGCCCACCGAATCCCGCTGCTCCGTGGCCGCGTTCCGCCCGATTCGCCGGCCTGGATGCAGCCGGTGATTGGAGATGCTCTAGGGGAGTGCCCGTACGGTGGGGTTTCGTCGTTTAGGCGGCTGCTCGGATCGCCGGGTTGGTTTCGCTGCGGCGTGGAGCTTTGATTTGTGGTGGTTGGATCAGTAGGTGGCGCAACATAAGCTGTAGCTCGGGAAGCAGTGGTTTTCGCCAGTGGAGTGGCTAGCTGCTTTGCGGTTTGGGCCGTGAGCTGTGCTTTATGGTGCATGCCTGAGTTTGGTGAAGTTGCCGTTGCTAAAAGCTAACAGATTTTGCGTCACTCTGATCTTGTTGATATTTGCAGTTGGATCGTAGTAACATGAGCTGAGTGGATTTTGTGCCATGTTATATCTAATCTGACATCAAGTCCTTGTGTTATCCGCTGCATAAGAAATACTCTTGTCTCTGCATTGTAGCGCAGGGTATGTGGTGTGGGGGTTTGGCATGGAACAGGGATTTAAACCTTAATATTTTCCATTAGCAATGTGCGATAGTACTTGGATGTGGTCAGAATTTTAGTATAGGGGCTTGGTTGAAGCTTTTACGATAACACGATGACAAAGTGCTGGTTTTCAATGTTGGAGCTGAAATGAACATACGGCATCTGAACATTTTATAGGAGCATGGAATTCTGCATCAACGCTTTGCAGATTTAAGGATGTTTCAGAAAATGCTCTTCTAAAATTGTTAAAGTTACGGCATTTGCATTCATAAACATACACAAATGTTCAACTTCTGAGATGTCTTCCACTTTCCTTCTATCCATATAAGCTAGTTTCATCATGTGCTCTGCTTAATTGCAGTGTGTGTATGCATGTTACTGTGTGACATGGTGACATTTTTTTTGAACATTTCATACTCAGATTTTCTGATGTTTTCATGTTTGCATATACAGAAATCATATGAGACTAAACAATATAAGAAGGGGCTTAAGGCTGCAGATTCCATATTAAAAAAGTTTCCTGAGCATGGAGGTTAGAATTACAGTATTTCAGTTTTGTTAACTCCTTTTGTGTTATTCTTTTGCTTCCTGCAATTCCTCTGATCACATTCTCACTTTATCTTGTTCGTTGTAGAAACATTATCGATGAAAGGTTTGACACTAAATTGCATGGACCGGAAATCTGAAGCATACGAGCTTGTTCGCCATGGCTTGAAGGTTCTTGATTAGTACAAGGGATTTGATCCAAGTTTTGTTTTCCGATGATCATGATAGTACAAATACTACAACTAACTTGCATTAAACATCCGCAGAATGATCTTAAAAGTCATGTGTGCTGGCATGTCTATGGTTTGCTTTACCGATCAGACAGAGAATACAGAGAAGCTATAAAATGTTACAGAAATGCTTTGAGGATTGATCCAGATAACATAGAAATTCTACGTGATTTGTCACTTCTCCAGGTTGGTGTAACATACCATTGTATTATATACCCCCTTTTTTCTTGTCAAACAAATTTTGTTTACTTTTATCTACATGAACTTTCACTGTCTAATATATGGCTGCATTCAAGTTTACCTATTTCTCATCTAATGTTTCATATATTGTTCATCATTGACTTGGTCCATAAGCATTTGCGCATATTTGGATTTCAAGCATTTGACTTTGTCAGGCTTAGCACCGGAGAAGTCAATATCATAGGAAGATAATTCAACCAATTATTGTTTGTTGTAAATTTTTTTTGTTACTGTGTTGGCATCATTATGTAATGTCCCTAAGAAATGCTGTTTGATTATACCAATATTATCGTTCTAAAATGTATCATACTTCTATGGCTCAATGTTACTTGTTCTGCAGTGATCCAATGAGCTGTTGACCGAGGAGGTTTTGTACCTTTTAATAAATGAGCCCTTTTGTCCTTTTCACAGGCACAAATGAGGGACTTGTCTGGCTTTGTTGAGACTAGGCAACAGCTTTTGACATTAAAGCCAAATCACCGCATGAACTGGATTGGCTTTGCTGTAGCTCATCATTTAAATTCCAAGTATGCCACATTCTGAGCAGTGTTGATTTAAATCAAACTTATACATGCAAAGATAATACCGTAATAAACATCTGCTGCCATTTTATATGTAAAATGTGGAACGATGAAAGTCCAGTACCAGATATTATTATTCAAAATCTTTGTTGAATTCCTACTAAGACCTTGTATGATACGCCACATGTCCACTGTAAATAACAGTGTAGTAGTATTGGGTATCAAAACTGCACTGACTATAATCTCATGGCTGCCTATGTTGCACCAGGTATCGGGTTGGCTCCGCAACATCATGGCATAACTTATTTGCATAACAGTTCTTGTACATTTTTTTTGGTAGATTGGTGTTTCTGATTATTTTACCTTCTTGTTGTATCACATGGAGCCATGGGACTCATCTGTTTATTCATAATCTGCTTGCTATTGCACTTATGGCAACATGATCCTTTATAGTATAAAAAAATTCATCACTTAATGTAGTTGTTTCTATTATCCACTTGTAGTTCTTCAAAGGCAATAGAAGTATTGGAGGCATATGAGGGGACACTTGAAGACGATTATCCTCCGGACAATGAGCGATATGAACACAGTGAAATGCTTCTGTATAAGGTGTCTGTCACACTTCTCTCACATTTCTGGGATAGGGTTGCAGTAACAATGTTATTAATATTTGTTTACATGGCTTGCACTTTCATGAATACAGGAGACTATTATCAGGATTTGGGATAGATCAGATAGCTGTAGGGATTATAGTGTTTGTCATAGTTTGTCTGCTGTTATATTTGTATGTAATTGC
Source organism: Otatea glauca (assembly GCA_036346275.1). NCBI lineage: Eukaryota > Viridiplantae > Streptophyta > Magnoliopsida > Poales > Poaceae > Otatea > Otatea glauca. The sequence goes on along the minus strand of CM070712.1, from coordinate 25,430,604 downwards.
TGGTTTTCCACCATGCTATCTGCAAATTCTTTGGGAATGGTTTATTCACTAATGTCTATGCTAGTTGAATAATGGTTGCTGTCCATCTCTTCTTTGAACTTGCTGAAACAAAACTATTGCTGTGTTTTTTTATTTTATGCCATCTGGATTTTTTTTGTTCAATGTATTGATTTATTTTACTTGTTAGTATTTTAGTCTAACTTTCTGTTCCATGTGTAGTATTTTTGTTCCATTACTTCCACTTTCTTTCGTGCTGTATGAAGCATGTGGTGTAAATCAGATACTTAGTTATTTTTCTATTTTTTTCTCACTTATAGAGTTTCACTGTGCAGTATAATTATCTTTTTTTTAACCTTGCCCATGATCTTCTATTAAAATTTCTTAACAAGTTTACTTCATGGTCTAGAAACAACTCACATTATTTTCTGACCATTGTATTACTCTTTACTTTGTCATGTAACGTTGTTATTGTTTCGCAGATATCGTTGTTTGAGGAATGTGGGATACTGGACAGAGCCCTTGAGGAGATGCAAAAGAAGGAAAGCAAAATTGTAGGTCCTACCTTTCCATATGTGTAAAGGGGAAAATAAAACTTTTGAACAATGTGTTTAAATAATTATTCTTGTTGGGCTTTAATTTGTGTTAATTTTGTCTACCCAGGTTGACAAGCTATCATTCAGAGAACAAATGGCCTGCATTTTGTTGAAACTTGGCCGTTTTGAGGAGGCTGAGAAAATATATAGGTCCCTGCTTTTTATGAATCCTGATAACTACAGGTGAGACACTTGCGCTCTTTCTTTCGCTTACGTATCTCCATTGATAATTTTGGTCCACCCTGTAAACAGCAAGTATGCGTTTGACATGGACTTACACTGCTACTTTGTTTAAATGTCATGCTTGTTCTTTATCAACTTAAATAGGATACCTTCCATCTGTGTGACCTAGCTAGCATTCTATAACTAGATTAAACCTTAGCCAATCGAGCAATTCAACCAGTTATGGTGCTTGCATTCTAAATTTGATCACAGTTGATTGTCTGCCTCCACATACGCGATGTCCGTGTTGCAAAACTTTGCATGCAATTGATTAAGTTATGTTTAGTAATTAACTATTTGTGTTTGTACCTTAAACCTGTTTATGTGGAGTGGGGATTAAATCCAAAGTGTTGGTATGGGTTGATGCACCTGGTGGTGTTACAATCTCCCTCTAACAACGTGAAAGAATATTTGGTAGATAAAACAGCTACAAATTTGGGATTAAAATAGAACTATTGCAAAATTTGACCTAAAAATGTGATGTCAACTTAAATTCTGGAACTCCTTCATATGCTAGGAAACTATCGTACGTCCTTACTTCTTATAGAACTGTGACTGTCAAGGTAAACCTACCTCTTGGTACTCTGGAATTAATTGATTCTCGCCTGGTTTTACTCAGGTACTTCATAGCTGTGCAGAAGTGCCTTGGCCTATACTCTGACAATGGTCAATATTCCGCTGATGATGTTGAACGGTTAAGTGCATTATATAAATCACTTAAGGAAGAATATGGTTGGTCATCTGCTGTTAAGGTAAAGTATCTTAAATTGTGATTTCATATGTATTGATGTTTTTTTTGTTCTTTTGTGTATCCATTGTTGAGCCCTATGGTGACACAACAATAATCTTCTTGATATAGGCATGCTTTGTTAGTTTTATATGCTTGTATAAATTATAAAATATAATTTCCCCATCCATATTGACTGTAAGTAGGGCATATAATTGACAAGCCATGAATCTAAAATTTTCTCATTCCTTTGCAACAGCGCATACCTCTTGATTTCCTGGAAGGTGAGAAGTTCCAGGAGGCCGCAGACAATTATGTTAGACCTCTATTAACCAAGGTAAATTTAGTAATTTGAAGAAAGTTTTGTTAGCACCTAAAAGGTGTCTCATTTGTGGTCAGGTTTTTCTATGTACCTTGCCGCGTTAGAATTTTGTATGGTTTACTGGGCGGCATAATTTTATAATTGATTTTAATCTGTCTCATATTTTTTAGGGAGTACCGTCACTATTCTCTGATTTAAGCCCGTTGTATGAGCATCCTGGCAAGGTAACACAAGTTACACTAGTCAATATCATTTTCTGTGCTTCTTTTACTGTTCATGGTACATGTCAGAGGGCCATGTTATGCGACAATTCTGAATCCTATTGGCAGGCAAACATATTGGAGCTATTGTTTCTTAAGCTAGAAGATTCAATTAGGACTTCTGGATGCTTTCCTGGAAGGTAATCCTTTGTCTGACCATTATTGTTGATGCATCATGCACCCTCATTAATCTTATTGCTTTTTAGTTCTCCTGAAACTGTAATTTTGATTGGTTATGACACCTTTTTGGGTAAAACTTGTAGCCAGGCTGTAATTTTCGTTCACCAAACTGATTTTTTTTGGGGCAAAAATTGGATCATTTTTCTTTAGTAGGAAATTAATACATTTATGTGCTTCTACTGCAATATCTGCTTTCCTATCTTTTGCTCTTCAACCATTCTGTGGCATCTTCCAAATTGGATGAAATTCTTAGCTAAAATACTCTTCTCCATAAGAGGAATTTGTTAGCAGGCATTGCTTCTTAAATGCATGAAAGGCAACTTGTCAAAGTTTCCTACACAAGGAACAGAAATTTGTCCTATTCAAAATTTGAAATTGACAGAATCACAAGACACCAAATTTGTCATGTGAAAATATGCTGAAATGTGCAGAATATTGATGTGGTCAGAACTCGGAAGGAGTATCAGAGTTGCCAAACAGTTGTCTGTTGTAATACAACAAGGTGTAACTAGAAAGTGGTTTTCTGTTTATTTTGTTCTTCTCAAACGTGCTGCTGCTTAACAAATTATGCCATTAATCATATTCCTGAAAAACGTAGTTGTGTGCTAATCATGCTGTTCTTGAACTTGTAATTTTGACTTAATCTGTTATTTTTTCCCTGGTATCTATTGATCTCTTTCTTCTCGCAGCGCACAGATGGAGCCCCCATCCACACTCATGTGGACTCTGTTCTTGATTTCCCAGGTAAGCATTTGGTGTGATCTTTTACCCTTTTTTTTTAACTTCTCAATTATTTTAAAATAATTCTTTTGAAGTTGTATGGTCATGTTTTTCACATATTGTATGATGCAGCACTATGACAGAAGGAGCCAGTATGATATTGCTCTGGATAAAATTGACAAGGCTATTTTACATACACCAACTGTAATTGATTTGTACTCGATAAAGGTCTCCCCCCCCCCCCCCCCTCTTTGCGTTCATGTGTTTCACTTAGTATAGAATGAAGTTGTATTGGCGTTTGTTGAACATATTTTTGCCCCTATAAATTCCGCAATTTATTGAAGCTAGAATTGAACTCTATTTTAACTAGAAGGATACCTCGCACGTTGCAGTGGGAATCTGTAGAAATCAATTTGTTGGTTGTAATGTTTGAACAAATCAAGGTGAAACATGGTAGAGCCTAAAAGAATTAGAAGACAAAGCAAATGAGGGAACATTTATGACACTCAATTTTCATCCGAAGGTTATGAACAATAGGGGTGATGTGGCTGCATGAGAGAAGAGAGAAATAGCATTGATTGTAGTTAGTGGGGATCACTTGTTTAATATATATAGATTCAGTGGTTTTGTTTACTGTGTTGTTACTCGTAGCAAATGTTAGTTTAATATATTGCTGTTGTCTTGGTTTAATTTTTTGGACTTCTAGTGACCCATTATTGGTTTGAAGTTGTTTATCCTTGTTAGCCATCTCTTGCCTTACCTTTCCCATCCGTAATTATTTCTTCTCCAATTTATTGGTCTTGCACAAATACTTTTTGTTCTTTTTACCTCATCTAGATACTACTATCTTTAGGATGATTTCTTACTCTGTTTCATTGCACATTGGATTAAATTGATAATGTCATACTAATTCCAAAGGCATAATTTTTTTTTTGTTTATAACTCTTCATTTCAGGGAAAGATATTACAGCATGCTGGCAATTTCTCAGCGGCAGCAGCATTAGCCGATGAAGCTAGGTCCATGGACCTTGCTGATCGTTATTTAAACAGCGAGTGTGTTATGCAGATGCTTCAAGCTGACCAGGTATAATTAAATTAGAAACGGAACACTTTTGGGTTTTTACAGTGTCTCTAGCCTATCTAAAAATTCAACGAAGCTTCCGGGTATTGCATTGTGCCCCCTGGTGAACCTCTCACATTTGCTAACTGTATACATTTAACTGCTTTTTTTTGGGTGACTTGTGAAGGTTGGACTAGCTGAGAAGACTGCTGTTTTGTTTACAAAAGACGGTGATCAGCACAATAATCTCCATGACATGCAGTGCATGTGGTACGTTGTCTCCTCCCTCCTCTGCCATTTGTCTTGTTTTCTTTCACCTTGTCTCTAACCTGATGATCTATATCCTTGAAGGTATGAGCTTGCTTCTGGTGAGAGTTATTATCGTCAAGGTGATCTTGGCAGGGCTCTCAAAAATTTCCTGGCTGTTGAGAAGCATTACGCTGATATGACTGAAGATCAATTTGACTTCCATTCTTATTGCTTACGGAAAATGACACTTAGGGCATATGTTTCTATGCTGAAGTTTCAAGATCGTTTGCATGCTCATGAATACTTCCACAAGGCTGCCGCAGGAGCTATCAGGTAACGGGTTGCTACTGGTATTCTCTAATTCTCTTTTGATTATTTTGTACTCCCATTCAGAAATTTTGGTAAAGCTGGCGGCACAAACTGTAGGTGCTATATGAAATTACATGATTCTCCATCAAAATCATCTGCTGAGGGGAACGATGAGATGTCAAAACTGCCACCTGCTCAAAGGAAGAAATTGAGACAAAAGCAGAAAAAGGCGGAAGCTCGTGCTAAAAGGGTAACCTCCAATGCTCAGCTCTGGATCTATAACTGTTTAAATCTGTCTGATTTGCCCTCAAATTCCTTCAGGAGGCTGAAGAGAAACAGGAGGATGAAACTACTTCATCCAACCGTTCAAAGTCTGGTAAGAAACAAAATGCAAGACCAGTTGATTTGGACCCACATGGTGAAAAATTAGTCCAGGTATTCATTTTCTATGCTATCAGTTGTACACTTGATAGTCTTGTGCTCTTTTTTATCAGTTTTTGGAGATGTTCATCTCAATGCATGTTTTCTCGTTTTATTTTAAGCAAGGCTTAATGGATCAAGCTGGAACTTGGAACCAATTATTCTTAACTTTTTATGCATTTCTGTTTGCAGATTGAAGATCCACTGACAGAAGCCACAAAATATTTGAAGCTTTTGCAGAATAACTCCTCACACTCATTAGAAACACATATACTTTCATTTGAACTTAACATGAGTAAGCAAAAGGTTTTACTTGCTTTTCAGGTATGTGTGTTACTATTCATCTGATTATTTTGGTATTTGTGTAGCTCTTGTTCTGTCCTTTTCTTTTTCAGAAACAAACCTTATCCCATTAAGATATGGTGTTCTCCTGATTATAACTAAGAAAACCTCTTTTGTGTTTCTTACAACCAGTTTCTCTATGAAAAGATTTGTAAGAATGTTTCTACAACTTATGTATTGATTTAAATTCACCTGTGAACAAAGTACAGCAGAGCAGACTATCCATAATTAATAGTTTATGAAGTATATTTACATCATGCAAATATATGAGATCATAGAGAATTTTGTAATGAATCATAGAGAATTTTCTAATGAATTGATTGTTCATCATGGCAATGTCATTGCAAGTAAATATTTCTAACCATTTTAAGCAGAGCATATATATCAATAAATCATGCAAGAAATGTTTTTATGTTTTAAGTAAATATTACATTGTTTAAATACTGCATGTCTCTTGGGTAAAGAGGAGGGAGATGGTAGATCCAACCGTTTTTGGCCATTGAATACAGATAACAAGCCGTTGATGATACCTTACTGATTTTGAGTGAGACTGGCAAAATGAAGACAGCGTGAATTCTACAATAACGAAATTGTGTTTTACATAGTGCTTTGTTTCTGAAAAAAAATGTTGTTTCAGACATTGAGAAGTTCCCCAATGTACACCTTTGAGCTTGTACTTTTACAGCATTATCATTTTTATTAATCTATCTTTCATTTCAGGCGGTCAAACATCTCATTAAATTGGATGAAAATAATCCAGATAGTCACCGTTGTCTGGTGAGTATCCAAAATTACACCTTGCAGTCTTGCACTCAAGATTGTTTTTTTCATTTATGATGTGAGATGTTGTAAAAAAATGTTTCATTGTCTGTTTATTAAACTTATGTATGATGTAGCAACTGCCGACCATTTAGATTCTAGAGGTCATGTTTAGCTTTACACATTTATCTAAATTCTGTGGACCTGAGATCAACACCATGAGTCTGCAACATCTTGTTCGTTTGCCTTGCTATAAGGAGTGCCACAAACCGTACACATTGGGATCATTTTGAAGTTTTGCTGTACCTTTTGAACTCATGTTTCTTTTGGCTTGGATGGAAGTTGATGAGCCAAAGCCTGTATAGTTATTGACCCGCATGTTTGCTGCAATTGATATGCTAGTAATGCGCACGCAGTACAGAATCATCATTGTGTTACAGGAATTCATAGTTCCTTCAAAATTTCATATAAATTCAGGGACATGGACCTAGGTCTTCATGCTCAAATTCTGTGGAGCACTTCTTATAAAATGACCCTCTCTTTTGGGTCACATATAGGATTCATAACTATACTATACCTCTCTTTTGGGGTCACCTAGCGCCCATTCCCAAATTTTTTTGCCTTATTTGGTAAGAAATTAACAAATCCTGCAGCAATACCTTAACCAACTCCAGGCCCAACAGAAGCAAGCCCTACGACCAAGTATTTTGGTTGACCTGTTGCATACACTGGAATCTAGGAAATGGGTGACTACTGACTAGGAGTTCATTGTCACTATCCTTGAAAAAGTTGTTACCTTTTGTCTTCTAGTTTGTTGATGTCACACACACACACTTTTTCAAGAATACTGTGATGCTCTCTGAGCATCACCCTTACCGTGCTTACAGTGTACCAGGTTTCCAGGAACCGCCGGTTATCAGCCGGTAACCGCCTGGTTTCTCGGAATCGGTACCCCTCCGGTTCATTTTGCAACCCCTGGTTCACCTCTAATACCCCCCTCAAATGCAATCATTATCTATTGAAATAGGCATATATTAGGTGTTAGCACATGGTCCACATCATTCAGTTTTTCCAGTTCTCCGGCTAAGACCTGGTTACCTGCTGGAGGCGGTTTCTGGAACCCTGGGGTGTATATTTAATACAACACATTTGTTTGTAAATTTTAACAAATGATGCTGGCATGAAATGTATACATTTATCCATTTGTATTTTTTATATTTGAGCCATTGTGAAAAATAGATCCATTCAACTTGGTTCTTTATATTTTATTTACTGCTTTACCTTGAATTTTATAGATAAGGTTCTTCCACAAGATAAACAGTTTTCCCGCTCCAGGGACTGATTCCGAGAAACTAATTCAGAATGTTTTAGAAGCTGAACGACCGGACCTAAGGTTCTAAGCTGGTGATTGCTTTTTCATTATGCACTTGCTTCAGTTTATTTGACTAATGAGTTCTTGCAGGCAGTTACATGGGAAGTCTCTTGTTGAAGTAAATAGAAGTTTCCTTGGAAAGCACAATGGTAATCATCTTAATTTTGTCTCTGGTCTTTTTCTCAATCAGGAATCTTACTAATTATCAATAATTATTTCCTTTCTAGATTCTTTGACACACAGAGCAGCAGCAGCCGAAATGATGTACCTCTTGGAGCCAAATAAGAAGCTGGAGGCTATTAAATTAATTGAAGATTCAACAAATAACACAGCGTCAGGGTAAAGATAAACAGAAAAAAAAAGCCGATTCTTTTATCCACCTGCTATACACATAGTGTTTACATCATCTGGATTTTATGCAGAAACAGTGCGATTGGTCCCGTTAAAGAATGGCACATTCAAGATTGTATTGATGTTCATAAATTGCTGGAGACGGTCTTTGCTGATCAGGATGTTGCAAATAGTAAGTTTTGATATCCTGATACTCCTGTACCCAAATTATTGCACCTTATGTTGATGTTTTGCTGGCAATGGGCAAGTACCTATCTCTTTCTGCTGACCATTGTGGTATCCTCTATTGCATGTCACTTGGTGCACACAGTATTGCACTCCAACCCTCGTGTTATATACTGCTTGGCATGCCTCAGGATTTCAGCAAGTGCCGTCATTTTTTTTATTGAAAAGGATTATTTATGTCATGATGGAACAGTCTTTTGGCTGTTATACTTACGTCATAATACAGAGCTGTGATGGCCGCTTGCTCAGCACGGCACCTACTCGTATACCATGCCAATAAATTCTGTATGTTAATGATATATTGTCAGGATTAACCTAACTATCTCTACAGGGTGGAAGGTAAGATGTGGTGAATATTTTCCATACTCAACCTACTTTGAAGGCGTTAAAAGTGCTACAACAGCATATACTGTCGACAGTAGTCTTGAGAATTCACCAGAAAATGGAGTTGTGCCAAGCCCACAAGTGAAAACAAAGGATGGAGAGGCATGCACTTTGAATGGGACCGTGCATATTGTGGATGATCTGAGCAACCTAAGCATTAGGTAATGCAGCAAGAAGTATTTGCCTGGTTACAGCTGGAACAGAACATATTTTTAGAACTGGAGCCAGTGCCCAATTAACCAAAGTGCACAGAGAATACAAGAGATCTAGAGGGGAAGAAAATGTTTTGAGTGCAATGAGTAACTTCTCGGTGCATTTCATTTAAGGAGTATATTGTTGATTGGAAGCTGGGATCCCTTCAGTATCTGGTGATTATCTCAGTTCTAGCTTGTACCTTTTCATTGTCAACTTGTAGATGGTGAAAGGACAACCTTTCATCGCAGTTGCGGTGCGGGTTTGTGCCTGGCAGCATCATCGGGGTGTGACATTGTTTTGAAGCAGCGGATCTTGAATTCGTTGCCTGATTGGTTCTTTTATCCCAAACTGCTGCTCGCTCGCCTCACACTTCTTGTTGGACTACAAGAATTTTGGCATAAAACAGGTCTAATCTCAAACTTTTGTGGATCATGAATATGTTCTTTTCAATAGTTGGGTGTACCTGGGGTTGCCCTACCCTCTGGTTTTGCAACTTTTGATCGTCAGCGTTGTAAATTAGTTATCTTAGACATAGATATTGTATTTCCATTTGTCCTGAAAATAATGATCAATGATAACGGTGGGTGTTTCCTATGTGCAATATGTTGGGCATGCGTTCATATTTTTGATTTTAAAAAAGGACCACTGATGTATTGCTGATTTTCAATTTTTTTTGGTTGCCTTGTGATCATATTTTGTTGATGTTGATGTTGACGTGGATTCTGGAACTCTAAATTACTGGGCTTCCTTCAGCACACATTAGCGAGCAACTGCTGCACAGTACACTGCTAAGAAAGCTGCATCCCGTCCCTGGTTGAAGCCGCCTTCCACCTCGTCTCTCCCGTTTTCTCTGCACGAAAGCGTATTTTATCCGAATACGTTTCCTCTCTCGCTAACCAGTGGGCCAGGACCCCACCGGTCAGTCCTCTCCTTCCACCTCTTGCCTGCTCTCGCACGCCCTCATGCAGAGGCACTCCATTCGCCTGTCACATCCCGTCGTCGCTGCCGGGTGGACTCGGTCGTTGCCACCGTCTGTTGTCGCCAATCCGCTCGTGAGTATGCACCGCGCTATGTCACCATTACTGCCCCGACCTAGCTGCTCCATTCTGACCAGGTCAACTGAATGCGTGAGCTTTCTGGCCGCTCGCCGTCCTGTCTCGTCGCCGCGCTCCACATCTCTCTATTTTGTCGTCTCTGCTTGTCACTTGGACGGGAGAGAATGAGAGACGCTCCGGTCCATCGTTCTCTCTCGCGTCATCTCCTCCAGCTCACCATTTCCAGCATGCCCTCCAAGAACCAGGAACTCTTGCCCCTCGGTTTGCTGGGAACAATGTCATCTTCCTTGCTCGACGTGCGTGTCCTTCTCATTTGGAGCTTCATTGATGTCCCCTTCGTGCTTGTTTTTACAGTTGGAGCCGTTGGGAGCCGAGTCCGTACAGTCTTCCTCCTTTCTGCCACATGCATCCGATCTGTGTTGTCCTCTGTCTTGTGATCCCCTTCTCTGTTCGCGTGTCATTTTGCGTTCCGTCTCCCACTTAGAGGTGGCGTCGTGTCGTACCGGGTAAGTCCGGTACGGATCTATTGTATTTCGTGTCTGAATCGTACCAAACCACGACAGGTTATTGTGCTCATCGTGCTGGCCCGGCTCGCCTTCAACGAGTTTAGGCCCGGCCTATTTGCACTTCGTGCTTACTTTGTGCCGTGCCGGTCTAAGTCTAGCCTATTTGCACTGTTGCGACGAGATGAAAAGAGCCAGAGACACACGGAGCTAAGGCAATTAACACAAATATTAGGAGAAAAAGAACTAAATTTTATTCATTCTTGATTCTTTCTCGTTCATTTCTCCCAATCTCTCTCCCCTCTCATGCCCTTATTTCTCAATCTCTCATCGATGAGTGAGCGAGGCGGTGAGAAGAGTGGAGAGGGCGAGGGGCGCCGTCAGCCGAGGAGAGAACAAGAGAGAGCGACGAGCGAGTGAGGAACAGTAACGTGACGAGCCATGCCGCCCATCATGCTCGGTTTCCGGACCAAAGACGGCGAGAAACAAGAACATCTTTGGCTCGACGGTCCACTTCGTCTTGGGCCGTGCTTTGACGAGGCCCATCTGGGTTGTGCCTCGGGCCGACCCACAAAAGCACGGCCCGAGTGCCCACCTCTACTCCGATTTGTGCAAAACCTTTATTTAACGTTGTCAATCCCGCAGTGGATCGTCGGATCAATGCGTTGTCTTCATTTCCGCTGTTGCGCGCCATTATCGTCCCTCAGATGAGCTCTTTGTTGATTCTTTGTTTTTGAACCATCATCGGCATAGATTAGAGGTGGGCACTTGGGTCGGGCTTTTTTGGGCCAGTACGAGGCACGACGGGCATGACTCGGTTCAAAGCCCGGCCCGACACGAAGTGGGCCGTGCTGTGCCGGCACGACACTATAGCACGGATCGTGTCGGGCTCGAGAACCGGGCATGATAGGCGGCATGGCCCAGTACGACACTATAGCACGGGCTATGCCGGGCCTGATGACCCATAGCATGATGAAGAAGCCCAACATGAAAGTCACCAACCCGTAGAGTATGAACGCCATGAACGCACCCAGCAGCATGGACGCCACTCCTGCCGTTGACACCCGAGAGAGACGAGCAAGAGGGGATGCTCTCTCTCGCCCGTCTCTCTCAATCTCTCTCAGCTCTCTCTCTCACCCGCCTCTTTCAATTTCATCCTATCTCACTCGTCTCTCAATCTCTCCCTATCTCGCCCGTCTCTCAATCTCTCTTGCTTGTCTCCCTAACTCTCTTTCTCGCCCATTGCCCCCTCTCTCGTACATGTTCAGCACATCCTCTTTGCTCTCTATAACTGTTAAAAAATAAATAAATTTTAGTTCTTTTTTCTATAATATTTATGTCTACTGCCTCAACTCCATGCGTCTCCGACTCCTTTTCTCTCGTCGCAATAGTTTAAATAAGTCAGATCTGAGCCGACACGGCACGAAGCACAAATGGGTCGTGCCTGGACTCGCCGAAGACGAGCCGAGCCGACACGGTACGACACGACAGACCAACATGATCTGACACGATTCAGATACGAAACACAATAAACCTGTGCCGAGTCGGCCCAGCACAAGTCCCACCTCTGGCCTGGACGTAAGCTAATGCATGGCTCCTTCAGCTTCTCGAGCACTATTGCTCGCCGCCACTGTGAAGCTTATCACTGCCGCCCTTGCTCATCACCGTCTAGCCATCTCAGACCTTCTCCGCCGTTGTTGACCACCATGGTGAGCTCTTGGTAGTCCCCCTCTTGCTGATACGCCTGTTAGATTTAAAGCTTAGCGCCCGTAATCAAGTTGTTGACGTTGCTGTCTCTGGCGGTGCCGCGGCTGCATATCGTTGGACGGCCCAGTGACCATTGTTGGTTCCCTCGCCAGCTGCTGCTGTAGCATTGCCAAGACCTCATCTATCTTACACTGTGACTTGGCTCGCTCTCCTTGCTCTCCCGCGCCATGGCCATTGCTTGGCCGAGAATGTTGGATCGCCCAAGTGAGCGTCGGCGTTGGGATGAACTCCTCTGCACTAGATCACAGACATGCACACGTACTGGACACTTAAACATACACTGAATTTGTGCTGCAATATTTGCTGCTTTTCTATTCTTCTTCTTCTCTATTTATAGAAGGGAAAACAAGCTTGCATGCAAAGAAAAGAAAGCTTACAAAGGAAAGGAAGCTTACAAAGGAAAGGAATCGCAGTGATTTCTGCGTCAACCGTGAATTAAGGCATGCACAAGCTAATCTCGTCATGCATGCAAACAGAATGCAAAAAGCATGAATGGAAAATGCATGTGTCAAGGCTTAACTAACAAATCTCCCCCTAAGCCCTGCACACCTGCTTGATGTCGACGAGGCCGAGCTTGGACCGCAGCTGCACGAACTGATCTCGCCCAAGAGCTTTTGTCAGGATGTCCGCCAGCTGAACCTTGGTGCTGATTGGCTCGACCTTCACCCTGCCTTCTTCGACGCACTCTCTGATGTAGTGGTATTTGACGTCGATGTGTTTACTGCGATCGTGAAAGACAGGGTTTTTACTCAGCTGGATCGCGGACTGGTTGTCGATCTTGAGTGTGACAGCGTCGGCCTCCTCTCCCCGAGTTACGCAGGAGGCGCGCCATAAACCCCGACAAGCGGCGATCGCGGCGGCAATGTACTCAGCTTCGCAGCTAGACAAAGCCACCACCTTCTGCTTCTGGGACTGCCAGGTGATGATGTTGTCGCCGAGGAAGAACAGGATTCCGGTTGTGCTCTTGCGGCCGTCGACGTATGCGCCATGATCGCTGTCGCTGTAGCCAAGAAGAGCAACGCCTCCTTCCTTCCTCTGGTAGTGGCAGCCATAGTGCACTGTCCCGGCGACGTACCGCAGTATACGCTTAACGGCCACTAGGTGCTCGGTGGTGGGCTTCTCCATGAACCGGGAGACATAGCCCACTGCGTACGCCAAATCCGGTCTCATGTTCACCAGGTAGCGTAGCGCTCCCACGATCCGCCTATATTCAATAGCATCAACTGGTGGATCGGAACTCAACTTACTGAGTTTGAGGCGTGACTCCATGGGTGTGATGCTGACATTGTAGTTTGCCAGCCCTGCTGCCTCCAAGATCTTCATCGCGTAGGCACCTTGACTGATGGTGATGCCTGCTTCGGTGTGGTTCACCTCCAGGCCGAGGTAGTAGTGGAGCAGCCCCAGATCGCTCATCTGGAATGTGTTCATCATCTCCTTCTTGAACTGCTTGAGCTCGATGTTGTCACCGCCAGTGATGACGAGGTCGTCGACGTAGACGCCCACGAGTAACCGGTGCGTGCCCGCTCCGCGGGCGTACATGGCATGCTCGGATACTTTGCGCTGGAACCCGAGCGACACCAGAGAGGCGTCCAGCTTGGCGTACCATGCGCGCGGGGCTTGACGTAGGCCGTAGAGAGCCTTGATCAGACGCAGCACCTTCTGCTCCTTGCCGGCGACCACAAACCCTGGTGGCTGGGCGGCATAGACTTCCTCCCGTAGCTCCCCATTGAGGAAGGCCGATTTAACATCCATGTGATGGACTAGCCAGCCCTCGCTCGCCGCGAGTGCCAACAGGAGTCGGACAGACTCGAGCATTGCCACCGGTGCGAAAACCTCATTGTAGTCGATCCCTTGACGTTGCACGTACCCCTTTGCCACAAGCCGGGCTTTGTGCTTGATGACGATGCCCGTGGCGTCCTTCTTCGTCTTGAAGACCCACTTGAGCCCAATTGGGTGCTGGCGCGGTGGTGGGTCGACGAGCTCCCAGGTACCGTTTGACTCGATCGATGTCATTTCGTCGAGCATTGCTATCCTCCAGCACTCGTGCGCTTGAGCCTGCTCGAATGTGGTCGGTTCGTCGATGCTCGCCAGGAGCAGATCCTCGTCCAGATCCCGGTGCGCCATCCCGGGTGGTGTCGTTGGACCGAGAATGTTGTCGATAGCGCGAAAATGAAGCGGGACGTTGTCATCGTGTTCAAGATCCGTGGCCTCCTCCACATTAGCCGGCGGTGGCGAACTCGATCGGAGCGTGTGCCGGTGCAGGTGTGGACGACCCCGCCTCCGGGCTTGGCGCGCGTGTTGGTGATCGTGGCGGTGATGGCGTCGCGTATGAGTTGGAGGGCATCGCAGTCCCTGCTTGAGGCTGCTGCTGAAACGTGGTCACCACCTCAGGCTGGACCACAGTGGTGTACTCGATGACGAACTCACTGTCGCCGTCCGCCACTTGATCACCGCTCCACTCCCACCGCGCCTCTTCGTCAAAGACGACGTCGCGGCTGATGTGGACTCGCCTCGCCATCGGGTCGTAGACCCGATATGCCTTGGAGCCGGGTTCGTAGCTGACGAAGATCATCGACTGACTGCAGTCGTCCAGCTTCTTGAGGTTGGGCTTGACAACCTTGACATGGGCGACGCATCCGAACGTGCGTAGGTGATGTACTGTCGGTGTACTCTCGTTCCAGAGCTTGTACGGGGTCTTGCCGCCGGTACCCTTCGTCGTCGTTCGGTTGAGGATGTACACCGCCGTGGTGATTGCCTCCCCCCAAAATTTGCCCGGGAGCCCCTTCGCCTTAAGCATGCTTCTGGCGGTCCCGACCACCGTCTGGTTCCGCCGCTCGACGACGCCGTTTTGCTGTGGTGTGTACGGCGCGGTCACCTCACGCCATACTCCGAGCTCGGCGCAGTATCTGTTGAAGTCTGCCGCCGTGAACTCTCCCCCGCGATCCGTGCGTAGAGCGCGCAGCTGCTTGCCGCTCTTGCGCTCTGCCGCCGCTTGGATGCGCTTGATGGCGTCTGGTGCGGCGTCTTTGGTGGGCAGCAACACCACCCACATGAACCGGCTGTAGTCGTTGACGAGGAGGAGGAAGTAGCAGTTCCCGCTCGGTGTCGCCGGGCTGATCGGGCCGCAGAGGTCGCCGTGGATCAGCTCGAGTGCTTCGGTGGAACGACGCTGCTCTTGGTGCGGGAACGGTGCGCGACGATGCTTGCCGACGAGACAAGCCTCGCACACCTGCTCCACTTGGGACAGCAGGGGAAGGCCACGGACGAGGCCTTCGCGCCCCATCTTGCGCAATGCGGCGAAGTTGACATGGCCGAACCTAGCGTGCCAACGCCAGGCGTCCTCACCGGCACGTGAGGCAAGGCAGACTGGCCGTGCAATGTTGATGTCGAGCACGTACAGCCGACCCGCGCTCCGGTGGATCTTAGCGAGGAGGCGCCGCTGGTCATCACGTACCCGCAGTATCCCGTCCTCAATCAGGATTTGGAACCCACCTTCATCCAGTTGACCGCAGCTGACGATGTTGGCGGTGAGGCGTGGGATGAAGTAGGTATTGGGAAGGGTCCGGTGCTCGCCGTTCTTGCATGCGAAGAGCACGGTTCCGCATCCCTCGATCCGGACCATAGATCCGTCTCCAAATCGCCTGAGCCGCTGATGCTCGTGTCGATGTCGGAGAACGCCGCCGACCACGTCATGTGGTTGGTGGCCCGATGTCGAAGATCCATCGCTTGAGTCGCGCTTGTCCTCGCCGTCCGAGCACGCGAACACCTTGCTCTCCACCACTCGACATGCTTCGATCGTGGTCGTGGATGAGTGTTGCATGAGATGCGGTGCCCTCGGATTGAGGGCAGCTTGGCCGGCATGGCCTGCCAGGGCCTGCACGGTGAGCTCTGGTAGCGGTGGCGGCGATTTGGTGAGGATGGCGTCGTCTTGGATCAAGAGGAGGATGGGCTCGTCGTCTCGGGCCACGTGGGCCACGTGGGCCTGCTTGTCCTCTTCCCGCTCCTGCACTCCTTGGCCCGATGGCCAATTTTGCGCATAGCGACATCATCCGCCGTTGCGGTCGGCCGGCTGGACCCTTGCCATGCGTCCGCGTTCCGCCGCCGCGATTTCCCTTTTGGACCGCGGCGCTTGCGCGGTTGTAGGAGCTGCCGCCGGTTGAGGGCTCTCTGCTCCTTCGCTTGTACCGCTCGGCCATTGCTCCTCCGTGACGTCTGACTTGCCCCGCCTGGCCGGGCGGCTCGGGATTGTCCTCCGATGCGAAGTCGGCCGGTGATCTCCTCGACGGAGAGGGTGGAGATGTCGAGCAGGGTTTCTATGGAAATAACCAATTGTTTATACCTGTCACGTGCGATGCGGAGGTACTTCTCGACGACCTTGATGGGGAGCTCTGGATCCGAGTGTGGCGAATTGATTGACGAGGCCCGTGAGGCGCAGGGCGAAGTCCTCGCCGCCCTCGCCATCCAGGAACGCCAGGTGCTCGTACTGGCGCCGCAGTCGCTGTGCGCTCGTCTTCTGGATGCGGTCGTCACCGATCCACATGACTCGGAGACACTCCCACGCCTCCTTCGCGGACGGCTTGACCGCGATAGTGGAGATCATCTCCGATGGCACTGCGCTGCAGATGGTGTCGAGCGTCATCCAGTCCTCGTGCATGTCGATGTCGTTGCCGGGATCGATGGCACACCAGAGGTTCCGAGCCTGCAGCTTGATCTTCATCAACAAGGCCCAGTCGGTGTAGTTTATCTTGGTCAGCGTAGGGTAGTTCACCGGCCCGCCTCCCCCTTCCTTGACCACGCGGTACACGACCAGCCCGCGGTCGCCCCCGTCGTCTCCACCTCCTGTGGAGCGACTGCCGGAGCCAGAGGGTGGTGGCGAAGCTGTTCGTGCTCGAGGCATTTCGACGCACGATCATGCGGCCAACGTCGATAACGAGCTCTGATACCACTTGTTGGATCGCCCGGTGGCGCCGCTACTGGGATGAACTCCTCTCGCACTAGATCACGGACATACACACATCTTTGGACACTTAAACACACATTTGAATTTGTCTTTGCAATACTTGCGCTTTTTATTCTTCTTCTTCTCTATTTATAGAAGGGAAAACAAGCTTGCATGCAAAGGAAAGAAAGCTTACAAAGGAAAGGAAGTTTACAAAGGAAAGGAATCGCAGTGATTTCTACATCAACCGTGAATTAAGGCATGCACAAGCTAATCTCGCCATGCATGCATAAAAAATGCATGTGTCAAAGCTTAACTAACAGAGAATGCTTGCCGCTTAGCGCACCAGGTCGACACCTCCGTCCACCTCTCCGACTATTGTCACCATCCTTAGGCTTACCTAGATCCTGCCGTTCTATTTTGCTATTTCCTGAAATCGAGCCATCCTTCCCTCGCCGCCGGTGAGCTAGCCAACAAGTTTAGCCGAAGCCTGCTCTGCTTCCCTCTCTCTAACAAGTGGGCCCGCATGATTATTATTAAGGTTAGCGCTAGTGATAGTAGTTAAGGGTAGTGAGTAACTGACACGTGGGACTGGACGGTTAGTTAATCAAAAATTTCATTTAACTAAGTTTTAAAACTTGTGTTGATGACATGCATGACCCACCAACCTGTGGACACGTCCGTAGACTTGTCCGCACATATATACACATACCGTTGTGGTAATGTAGCGCAGGATTACTACAGTATCATAGTTCTGTAGCATTTTTTTGCGGTATCTAAATTTAAATATAATTCTAAATTATCATACCACATATTTTAAATAGTAATATATATATATATAATTTTGCATCTATACTGGTGTACGTTTCAATATTTGTCTATATAGACATACGTTTCAGTATTGGTATATACCGGTGTTCCGTTATAGAGTTTAATATAATAATATAAATTTATAAGTAGAAATAAATCTATTTTACATCCTGCACTTTATAAAAAGTTTATTTAATACTCACCTACAAAACCAGGTATTTAAACACTCTAAACTTAAAAAACCAAATCAACTTACACCCTTAGATTATAATAAAAAATACTTACACCCTAAGATAGTTTTGGAGGGTGGTTTTGCTGAAAAGGATCCAAATCAATGTGGTTTTTACCATGTTGACAGCCATATCATCGATTTTTGTCGATGATAATTAAATAAGAGAAGGGAGGATGACGACATAAAGAAAGATAATATATATATATAGAGAGAGAGTAAGAAAATGGTTAACAATATGTGCTATGCTACACCCGGGTTTAATATACTATAATATCATATATATATATATTACTGTTTTAAATATGTGGTATTGATAATTTATATATAATAAACTATATTTAAATTTACCACTGGCGATAAAATACCGCGCCTCCACTCAGCGGCAAAAAAAACTACAAAACCGTGGCATTGTAGCAATCCCGTGCTACAGTACCACGGTATATATATATTTTGAATTTTGGTTTCTCAGGGGATCGCGGCATTGCTTTTCCAGTGCTCCCTGAGCGCAGCATTGATATTCCAGCGCTCGGGGATGCGCGGGATTTGCATGTCCCGGGCTATTTTTGAATTTTTTTTGCATCATAGGTACTTCTATAAAAAAACAATTTTTTAGAGGCTGTAACAGTGAAGATTTCGACCACACTTGTCAACCTAACGACATAATAAATCCTAAATTTTTTATAAATAAAATTATAAAATGAAAAGAAAATCCGTGCACAATGTTTTGGCTTTTCTTTCTTTCTTTTTTCTTCCCGAATCAAATTGAAATGCACTTAGTTTTTTCACATGAACTCCAAATTGGGTGTTTTTTCTCTCTAAATTTTTCTAAAATTATAAGATTTCATAATATTCAAAAATATTTGAATTCTCTCTCTGTTTGACTCTTGTTTGCATTACTTGGCTTTTCTCAATTAGATATCGACATTCAGGAAATGTTCGAAGTTGACCCGAGAAAGATCAAGAGTTTAAGGAGCAAGGCAAGCACCTTCTTTGACCATATTTGATCCTATATTTTTATGTTATGCTTGTTGTGTTTCAAAATTATTATAGATTTGTGTAATTTTGGTAAAATCGCCATATTGGTAAGGTTGGTAGTTATACCCAATTGCTTGATTAATCCTATCTCAACAATTACTAACCTCATTGTTGTCACCGTATTAATGCCATCCACTATTGTTACAATTAGTTGTAGAATTTTAGGTGCTAGGAATTAGTTAACGCTTAGCCAAGCTTATTGATACTAGTTTGTCTGGTTGGAACAACTTTACAAATTGCTTAATTGTGGGAAACTTGTGTATACGTCTCGACGAGGAACATCTGTTAATTTTGGTTAACTAATGAAAACCAAAAACTTATATTAGACTTGTGTGAGTGTATGTTGAGACTGGTGTATGTGCATGAGACCTTGGTTTGTGGTAGTTTCGCTTGAGTCACTAAAGATTAATCCATTGTGTTATAGATGTAAGTAAATTTGTACAACCACACATGCTTTATGAGAGGTCATAG
Source organism: Otatea glauca (assembly GCA_036346275.1). Taxonomy (NCBI): domain Eukaryota; kingdom Viridiplantae; phylum Streptophyta; class Magnoliopsida; order Poales; family Poaceae; genus Otatea; species Otatea glauca. The sequence continues at coordinate 25,411,102 of CM070712.1, read as the reverse complement.
CATAATAATTTATCGTGTTCTGGCAACGAAACCACAGGTAGTAGTTATAAGCCTTTTGGGCTAGTCCATGACACATTCAGGAATATGATACTAGCGAAAAGCAGAAGTGAATTCTTCCCAAGTAATCTCCTGTGGGTTCTCCTGTGAAGTTAATAGTTTTCCCACCATTTAGTGGCTGTACCTTCCAACTGATGAGAAGTATAAAGCACCTTCTCATTTCCCACACACTGAGTGATGTGCAGCTTTCTCTCAATTGTTCTAAGTTAATCGTCTGCTTCGATTGGGTTAGCATTCCCAGAGAAAGTAGGCGGACGCGTCCTCATGAAGTCCGACAACTTAGAGTTTGGACGACTCCCATTGTTAGCAGCATGATTAGTATTGTTAGCAGTTGCTTGGTTGGTGAAGTTCTATATTTGCTGTATCATAGTCTGCATCAACTAGGTTTGCGCAGCAAGGAAAGCTCTAGAATTCTGCATGTCAACTGGTGGTGCTGGTTGAGGAATTGGCATCTCGTACGGGTTCTCACTATATCGAGTTCCACTAGCTCCGTTGTTTCCTCGAGTCTGAACCATCTGTTGATCACTCCAAGGTTTAGAGAAAAGAAAGAAAAAGCATAGACAAGTAATAAAGAAACTAATGCGGAGGAAAAGTTTTAAATCCAAACTCCAAATCTAAAGACTTTATTAATAACTTGGTATGGTTGCTCACAAATGCCTTATGGCTATGCAACGAATACTGCACACTCAGCAATCATAAAAACTCTCATTAACCTAGGAACATATTTCTAATGCCTAAAAGGCAACACTACTAACTTAGACCAAAACAACTCGCACACTTAAGTCACTACTACTAGACTAAGACATCATCTAATCGCTAATCCATCCGGGCTACGGTTCTCCTGGTGAGTAGTGCGGTGGGTGACACGGCATCGGCGCAAACTGGTACTGATGACCAGGAGTCTCATTGGATGATGCAGACTCCTGCCTCTTGAACTCCACCTTCTCGGGGTCCTCCTCTGACTCCTCGTCCTCCAGCTCTAGCTCAGCTTCTTCTTCTTTGATGTAGAGGGCCTCCTCCAGCTCAGCGAACCTCTCTGAAGCTATCCTCCTGGTCTCGCAAAGATCTGCCTCGGCCTTCTCCAGGGCTTCATAGACCTCCTCGAGCTCGTGAGTAGTATTCTTCATCACGTTCTCCTGAGCGGTGGCGAAGCGAGCAAGGTGAACAACAGTGGCATCCTCCTCATCTCTGATCTTGGAGTCGGTTTTGGCTCCTCCATGGGTGGTGATATCTGAACACAGTAGGCTCCAACTCATCAGCGTAGTGCTGGGCGATGCATCGAAGTGCTAGACGTGCTGACTCCTAGATCCCCGCCTCAAAAGAAGACCTCCTCATAGTGATGTTTATAGGACGGTTCCCCATAGAGTTCTCACGAGCATAAATTGTGATCTTGCATAGCGTTCCTCCTACTTTACCATTGACCACCCAGCTTGTACCTCTATAAATGGGTCTGTCAAAGCCTCCAAGTAGTTGTAGCATCTTTCACAACTCAGCAACAAATCCTCCTTTGCGCACACCATATATACTCTCCATTTTTATCTGTAGAAGACAATTCTCAAGAATCCTCAACTTAAAACAGGATAAAAGATGAAAAATTTCAGCAAGGGTAGGAAACAAGAAAGATGGGATAAGTCCAGAGTTTTTTGATATTTTAAGATAGTTTTGACTTTAGAAAATATTCTTTGACACTCCTAAGACAACCAAACTAGCTAGGGCTTGACCTACAATTAGTATGGCTCTGATACCACCTCTGTTGGGACCCAAATATGCAAATCTGAACTCTCTGTGTATTATGCACTAGTCCAAGATCACGCTAGTGCACACAGACTCAACATAGATGAATATTACAATCATACTCAACGATAACATAAAAGACCTCATCAAATTAAATATAACTGTTAAACGACCTTAACATGAGTACGCTACACAGGGTTAAGACTAGAAAATGAATGAAACAACAGCGAAAATAATTTATTCATATCAACCCTTCAATTTGCCATAGGCAACTGACAAGGTTCGCACCCTAACCGGTCGTCTCCTCCTGGAACCCCTCCTCATAAGCAGGTGTAGCCTCCTCTCCAACTAACGATTTGTTGTTGCAAGAGGTGAGTACATGAAGCACTCAACAAGTTGTGCACATAATGCAAGTCTATTATACTATATGCATGGCTTATTCCAAATAAATAACTGAATTGGTTATTTTGCAATAAAGCAATGTTATGAAAGAATAGCATAAATAGATTGAAATGACAGTAAAATAAATAATAGCAATAATAAAATCTCAGTTGTTTTCCAAACAACCTGACTCACAACCTTAATTATATTCCAAACTTCCATAGGCATACAACCTCCATTCCCAAGTAAAATTTTATTAAAATCTAACCCTTGACTGTAATCACCGAGCAATACTCAATACCACGAGCACGTCTATTCGAATAAGTTTGACACTCTGGAGAGATTATACACTTTACCTACAAGATATAATCATACACCACAAAGACGAGTGATCATAACAAAACCTTTCCAATGCTTCGTCTAAACCAAGTACTGTCCGCTGAGGTTTCAACACTGATGGGATTGGTTACCACATTCAGGACCCTCTCTTGCATCATGTGAGTCTACCCGTACCCCCGGAACCCACACCACCACGACAGTACCAAAGCCTAGACATTACAAATTAATCAGCTATGTCTGTCCCATACCAGACATGTGGTTGTGTGAATGACTCAGTTCAAATGCTTGCAAGGTTAATTCCTTAATGGACTAAGGCAAGACTAACAAGAAATTCACCATTACCAATACATCATCTATTACCATTATCAAAAACAATGCGACCGCCCAAATGCCACATTGGTCCACCATGAAATCACAACTCTTGCCACTTGTCTCAGTCTAAATCATTTTACCACACCAGTTATTACCATGCACCACATGCCATCAACAACATCAAAAACATTGTGTGACAACACCTGACACACATATTCATAAACATGTTCTATATTCCATTAAGCAAGATTAACCTTTTCACATAAAATGATATCAATAACTCGTTGCATGGATAAGCAAACTATTCATGTTCTAATTAACCCACACTGGCAATTAATAAAGAATCATACTAGGATGACAAATGAATTATGGCATACAAATGCCAAGGTAGATATAACTCAATTTGGATGAATAGAAAATTCCAAATTAATTGAAACAAGTATATATTGAATTAGCATGCAATAGTTTAAAAGCAATATAACATTAGAAACATGGATTCAACATGATCAAAGCACAATTTGCCTTCAAAGAGCTATTGATTCTGCTCTGGATCTTGTTCTTGGGTTGGCTCCTCACTTACGTACACCTCGGGTACCTCGACATCTACGAAATAATTAATAAAGTAATAAATACCAAAAATAGAGAGCAAACTTAATTAAAAAGTTAAATAGAATTCACCATAAAATAGATCTCAATTTAAAAAAATTTAGAAACTAGAATCACCTCAATCGGAGTTCGTATGAGAGAGAACGAGCTTTTCAAAGTTTGAAATAAAAGAATAAATTAGAAACTAGAAAAACCGAATGAATTAAATTATTTTCTACTGAAAAATCGGATTTATGATGTCACTATGATGTCAGTGATGAATTTATTTTCAGCCAAAATATTTTTCTAAAGGAGAAACTAATTATGACATCATGCTAACGTCGTGAACACGTGGACCAACCACGGCCCGACGCTGGCATCGGAGCATGGACCCGGTCCATGGCGGCTCGTCCACCGTGAACTCGAGTGCACGGCGCCTCGGTTCCGTCTGCGACACGCGGCGATCGCGATTGGGTCCGACACGCGGCGGATCTCGCCCGTTCACGCTAAAAGTTCAAGCTCCTTTGTTTGGTTTTGATGTTAATGACAAGTCTAATATTGAAACTAATTCTTTTGATAATCAAAATATTGATTAGTCTCAATTGTTAATTAATGACAAATCTTTTTATGAGATTAACTCTTATTAGTTTCTTTTGGATGAAAAAGATGAAAATATCAAAGGTATGCATTCGAGTTCATATTATCATATCTTGTTGCATTCCTTGGATATAATATTCATGATCATATTAATAAATCTAAATATGAGACTAACTATTTTATCGAGTATATCTTTGATTAGTCTTATCTCATTGAAAAATGAAAATCCCAAAAATATGCATCCAATACAACTCTATTATTTCTAGATGCATTCCTTGGATTCAAGATAAAGGGTGAACTCCACCATTGTTTTCACCTTAAGATGTGCATTTTGTTTCCAATTCCATATATACATGAATGCACACATTTAGGGGGAGTTCATGCTTAATCTTGAAGTTTCAATAGTATTGATCCCTTTACCTCTTTCTATTTATAAAGGATCATTACTTTGAAACAAACTAGTGAGTATATATATAACTTATGTAATTGTAGTATACTCATGTTAATATAGGATAAAACTCCAAAGCAATCAAAAATTGAATATGTGCATATTGATTCATGTTCAATTATTTGTATGCACACATCTAACAAAGTTTATTCTGTAATTAATGGTCTTAAGAGTATTGATCCCTTTTCACCACTCCATATAACTTGGATCATTACTTTTAGATTCCATTGAATGGAGTATATAAAACTTGTATAGTTAATATATACTCATGACAATTTAAATTGTGTTTGGTTGCCATTCAATCAACAAAGAACTACTCATGTGTTGATGGTTCACTTTATTGATCCTAGGGCAATCAGAAGTTCTTGAGTATATGAAGCATTAGTTGCATTAGTATACTCAAGACACAATTAATCTTTCAATCAATAGGGTTTGCAAATGTGTTTGCAAATTTGTTTGATCATGTGTTAATCATCACATGGCTCAAAGATATGACCTTGATTGCTCTTGTTTGCAAGATTTATATTTGCAAATGTGTTTTGCAAAATATCGGTGTTCATGCATTTGATATTGGAGCACGTGATTAGAATTTACAATTGTGTTTTGCAAAATTATTTTGATCATGAGTTGATCATCACATGGCTCAATGTTTGATCTTATTGACTCTCTCTAGCTTGTTGTCATGCTCTTGATCAAGTCTATGTGAGGGATTTCAAGAAATCAGATTTTAGACTTGAATAACAAATTAGAGTCTTTATTTTTATGATATTTAAAAATATATATGGTTGCTTAAATATTAAAAATGGGTGGATATTTTATCCCTCTTGATAAGCTTCGCATAGAATCCAAGATCACCTAAATCGGAGTTCGGAATAAAAAGTTACGAATGTTTTAGTAGCTATAGCAGTGATATGACTAGGCCTAGTCCGATATGACCCGGCCCAAGTCACGTATAACTGGACCCTCCGGTCATACGGTATGACCGGGGTCACCTCGGTGTGTTTTTTTTCCAGAGAAGAGGTTTTTTTGCACGAAAAATTGAAAATAGGCCCGGTATGACCGGATTTTCTGAGTAACGGTATGATCGGCCTTAGGGCGGAATGATCTAGTTTCCTGTATGTTTTTTCCTATTTTTCCTCCCAACGGCTAGTTTTTCTTATGGAGGCTATAAAAGAGCCTTGGGGGCTGGCATTTGGTGGTTATTGGCTTTGTTGAGCATTTGAGTGGCATTGTGTATATTTTGCACTCTCACATTTGGTTTTTGAACTAAGAGTGAGCTCTAATTGCGTATATTGTAATTAGGAGAGGATTGAGAGCCTCTTGTGCATGTGTTGTACTTGAGCGAAGCCTTGTGCATGTGTTGCACTCGGTGATCACTATTGTACATATGTTGTCCTTGGTGGAGCTCAAGCTAGAGGGCTTGACTTGTTACTCCTTTTTTACTTGACACCTAGGCAGCGTGTGGAGCGTCGTGCGTGGTGACCTTATCAAGGAAATTGTGAGAAGGCCCGGCAAATTTGTGAAAGTCGGAGCTCACCTATTCGGTGGAGGAAAGGGCTGCCACTAGTGGATTCGAGGTGGGTGCTCAATTCGTAGAACCGGTCCAAAGTGTTTTGGGCTTGCCTCAACGTGGATTAGGGAGACCGGCAAGTCTCTGAAAATCACAGAGAAAATATCGGTGTGTCTCTTATGATTTGCATTCTATTACTTATTTATACTCAAGCAATTTATACTCATACAATTGATGATTTGATTGTTTGTATTTAGGATTGCAACTTAATGTTAGAGACATACATAATTAGTGCACTTAGTGAGCCTAGTTGACTTAGATTTTAATTGTCAAAGCCTTAGTTTATCGCTGCATCTATTATCATTTAGGTCTTGACATAAGGGCACTTAGGTGAGATTTTAATTAATCGTAGAAGAAATTTTTATAGTCGCCTATTCAGCCCCTCTAGCGGCATCCTCGATCTTACACCGCCAAATACAACGATCGAGGGTGAGCGGAGGCGGCGAAATGGCGGGACACGTGGCATGGCGGGCATGGATGCACGACAAGATCCGGACCGTGCCGCTAGATCGAGCGGCTATCAACTACATGACACATGTTAGCGGCGCGTGCCTGCCGCTTGGCGTGTGGCGAGCATCTAACGATTCCTTACGGATCCAACGGCGAGGAGGATTGCGAGGAGGCAATGGCAATGGCGCGCGAAACGCGAACTCTCGCCGAACTTGAAGATGACAACGTACGACGCAATGCTTCAAGGCTTGTCCGATGACGTTATCACCCGGTATCGATACGTCTCGACATGGCGAACTTGATGGTGGTCTTGGCGACGACGGAGGTGGCTCAACGGCAGTGAAAACTTGTGCAAAAGAACGGCGACTTCATCTGGAACTCCGGCGAGCTCGTGTGGGCAACATGTGGCGTCTCGATGTGCGTGCTCTGGGCGAGAGGTGCGATGCGAGGTGGGGAGTTCGATGGAGGTGGCGGCGCAATAAATAGGGGCCTCAGCGTGCGAGTTTGGCACGGATTTCACAGCGTAACCAACACAGCAGCGGAGTCTAGAGCAAATATAGGTTTGACATGACGTGGCAACATCACAGCCGTTCACGTAGCGACGATTCGACAGTTCACGACGTGCCTTTACGGGCGAACCGTGGCCATTGGATCGGAATCTAACGGTTCAAGATCTAGGGTTTGCGGCGAGTGGACCGATGCTAGTTGGTTCGCTGGAAAATGGGGTGGGCCCGGTTGGGCTTGGCCCAACACTATTCAAATGCTTTTTAATAATGTTTTCAATTAAAAATAATACCAAAAATTAGATAAAACCAAAATAAATAGCAAAAATACCCAAAAAAATCCCAAAAAACTCTTAAAAATGTTTTAGGGTATTTTGAATGCAAATAAAATATTTTCAGCAAAACTTTATTTAAATTTTCCAGATTTTTAATTAACTTTTAACAAGGGGCTTAATTCAAATAAATCCAAAATAAATTAAATAAATTCTAGAAAATTCACAAAAATACAAAATGCATATTAAATTCAAGAAATGCAAAAATTAGGATGTTACATTATACTCCTTTGATTTATTTATTCTTATATTGATACAATATAAATGTTGTTGAATATTTGTACTATCAACTGTCTATGGAACTAGTATACTATAAAGATAGATTTGAAATTTACAAATTCCGGTTTCGGACGTGCTACGCTAAAAGTAGCACAATGGTCGGTAGGCAAATGATGGACATAAGGTTTTTTAAAAATAAATAAATAAATGAAAGGACGTGCCACGAGAGTTGGACTGCCAAAGGGATCTTTGGACTTTGGGCTACAGCTTATAAACTAGAGTTAGGGCATGTACAATAGTTTATCTCTAAAGATTGTCTCTAATGATTCTAACTCATCTAGAGATAGTATTAGAGATAATATCTTCAATGGTTCGTCTCTAAAAGCATTTATGTAACTAATTTATATTATTTTCAGCAAATTTTACTCTCACAATTATCACTATTTGTGTTGGTTTGCGTGATCAGGTTGTCTCTTGCATAAGAGACATAAGTTATCTTTCCTCACTTCCTCTCTCCTCCACATAGTATTTTGCTGATACGATGTAGCTAAGAGACAGCTGAAGTGGCACTATTAAAGATGCCCTCCTAGGCAAAAGAAAAGGCTCTGATTTTACTCCGAATCTTTATTCAGGTCATGCCAACTTTGTTGGATGCCCATACAAGAAACTACATATGGTGTGTACTGTGCTGCCTTATGGCACACCAAAAGCGACTACTCTACGATATAGTAACAACTAGGGATGGAAATTGTGTTCGTTTACCCACGAGCCCGCTGGTAAATACCCGAATAGAGGCGGATATGTGGGTCTTACTTTGTCCATAGGTATAGAAATAAGACAAATTCTTTGCCTACCGGGTAAATGGGTATGGGTATGGGTAAGCTATACCCGTACCCGTTTACCCGTGAAATATACTAACATGTGGGACATGCATCAGAAGAAACCCTAGGACTGCCAAGCGCCGACTCTAGAGTCCAGATCTCCCAAATCGTTCAGCCGCATTCTCCCCCAAATCTCCTAGGCCAGCCGCATCCTCCTCATCCCCCATATCTCCAAATCCGGCTTCCTCTCCCACGCTCCTCCCAATCGCCTCCCTACCGCCGGCCGGCCTCGATAAGATCTTCGACGAGATCCACGTCAACACCGTCGACAACAAGCAGCACGACCCCACCATGGACGTCCTCCTGGTCGAGATCGACGCCACCGGGAGCTGCGTCTCCGTCTACAACAACGACGATGGCATCCCCGTCGAGATCCACCAAGAGGAGCGTGTCTACGTGCCAGAGATGATCTTGGCCACCTCCTCACTCGCGAAACTACGACGACAACGTGAAGAAGACCACGGGTGGGAGGAGCGGCTACGAGGCTAAGCTCACCAACATCTTGTCGATAGAGTTCGTGATCGAGACAATGCGATCGGCGCGGATGAATAAGTATAAGCGGTGAGATACTCATACATTCCTTAAGCGTTTTCGGTTGGGCATTTTGGTTTTTGGTTGGTGTTTGGGGATGAATTAGTTTAGAAATGCAGATTTCTAACAGACACAGTTACATGGTGAGGACTAGAATGTTTGGCTTTGGATCTATAGTTCTCTTGATGTGCCATGTGATTGTAGTTAAGTGCTTTTGGTTGTGATCACTTTATAGTTTACAATCTGGTGAGTCAAGTATTAGATTGTGAAATCGGTATGTTAGATTGGTAGTTTAGTATCTGTATTGTTTGATTAGGCTAAAAGGTTTTAAGAGTTTTTAGGGTCACTTCATAATTTCTTATCTGCTATATGACTAGGTTAGTTGGGAGTTTTTCCTAGTGTAGTACAGATCTGAATGTTGTTTGGAATAATAGTTAACCATTGGTCTGTAAGGTTTACAATGAACACAAATACCAAATTTAACAATGACCATCTAGTGAATGCTTCTGTCATTGCTTTGAAAAGGGTTGCTTATCAGCCTTTGTTTGAGCTATTGGCGGGTAAACGGGTATGCCTACGGGCGACGGGTATGAGTGTTATTCTTCGCCCGCTACCCTTCGCGGGTATTCCCGCGGAAGAGATTTCGGGTCGCGGGCATGAGTATGGACGAGTACTACCTGTACTACTTCTCGCCGATGCCATCCCTAGTAACAACAAACCAAGCAATGCCTAGAAGACATGTACACTGTGAAAACCATCTAAATATTCTAAACTCATGAAAACTATGTCTTTGAAGTTCTCAATTTTTTTTGAATTTTTTTTTACCATATACAGGGGAGTAGATGTTCTTTTACCATTCAAAATTTCAGGACCAAACTCAATCTTATTTATAAGAAGCGGAAAAGACAAATTCAGCAATAACTGTTCACTAAGAATTTATCTTTTTTCATATTTGCAAACGAGGTTGAGTTTGGTCCTGAAATTGTTCATGGTTAAAGAACATCAGGTCTCCTACATATGGTATGTTTTTTTTTGAGAACTTTGAATGCATGGTTTTCACGGTTTGCAATATTTGTGTGGTTTTCACCCTATATGTGATGTCACTATTCATGTATAATGTCTTTTCCACTTCTTGCAGATGATATTGAGTTTGATCTTGAAATTTTGCATGGTTAAAGAACACCATGTCTCCTATATATATATAGTATTTTTAGATTTTTTTTAAACTTTGTAAATATCGTCTTCACGGTTTGCAATGGTATTCAGTTTTCACCCTGTATATCTCGCATGCCCCAAACCCTGTGTATCTAGAGCATAGAATAAAATTTCGGCGAAATTTCGTGAGATCTCGAATTTCATATGTGGAAATTGAAAAAAAAGTCAAATTGCTACAATATTTTTGAAAATTTCTGAAACCTTGGGTTTTTTGACCAGATTTGGCCCAATAACCCTTAAGAATGTCATCTTCCAAGAAAATTTGTTGAAAAACCGAATTTTTAAGACATTTTATAATTTTATCATAAATATTGTCAGATTTTTATAAAATGGTTCAAGTTTTATCATGCTCTAAAAAAATTATGGTACCATCTTTAGTAGTTTAGGATCATACAAAAAAATTTATGAAATAATTGAATTTTATTTGTTATTATTCAAAAATCGAAACAGAATGAACATAACTGAGACACTAACCTTGTTAGAATTTTTAAATTTCTCGAGTGTGATCATGATCCAACATTTTTATGAGAGCTTAAGCATTGTCTCAGAACCATTATATAAAATTTTTAAAATTTTTAATTTTTTTGTTTGCTCAATCAAATCTATGAAAGTATTGAACTTCATTCGTTATCTTTCAAAAATAAAAATAGAAGGAAAATAAATGGTATGTACCCTTGTAAAATTTTATAAATTCACTTGGCGTGACCATGATCCAAACATTTTATGAGAGTTTAATCATTGCCTTAGAACCATTACGTAAATGTTTCAAAATTTTTAACTTTTTTGGTTGCTCAAGCAAATCTATGTATTGATGATGAAGCGGCGGGACACGTGGCATGACCCGAGCATGGATGTGAGGCAAGATCCGCACCGTGCACCGCTAGATCGAACGGCTACCAACAACGTGACACATGTTAGCGACGTGGCGCCCGGCGCTGACGCGTGGCGAGCATCTAACGATTCCTTACCGGATCCAATGACCGAGGAGGATTGCGAGGCGGCAATGGCACGGCGGCGAAGCGACAAACTCGCCGAACTTGAAGCCGACGATGTGCGGCGCAATGCTTCGAGGCTTGTCGGTGGCGTTATCACCCGGTATCGATCGTCTCGACACGTTGAACTCGATGATGGTCTTGGCGGCGGCGAGACGGCTCAATGGCGGTGAAAACTTGTGCAAAAGAATGGCGACTTCATCTGGAACTCCGACGAGCTCATGCGGGCAACCTATGCGTGCTCTGGGCAAGAGGTGCGACGCGAGGTGGGGAGTTCGATGGAGGTGGTGGCGTAATAAATAGGGGCCTCAGCGTGCGAGTTTGGCACAAATTTCACAGCGTAACTGACACGACGGCGGAGTCTGGAGTAGATATAGGTTTGACATGATGTGGCAACATCACGGCCGCTCACGTGGCGACGATCCGAGAGTTCACGACGTGCAAAGATGCGGACGAACCGTGGCCTTTGGATCGGAATCTAACGGTTCAAGATCTAGGGTTTGCGGCGAGTGGATCGACGCCGACTGCTTCGCTGGAAAATGGGGTGGGCTCGCTTGGGCTTGGCCCAACACTATTCAAATGCTTTTTAAAAATGTTTTCAATTAAAAATAGTACCAAAAATTGGATAAAAGCAAAATAAATAGCAAAAATACCCAAAAAGCTCTGAAAAATGTTTTAAGGTATTTGAAACTCAAATAAAATATTTTCAGCAGAACTTTATTTAAATTTTCCAGATTTTAAGTAACTTTTATCGAGGGCTTAATTCAAATAAATCCAAAATAAATTAAATAAATTCTAGAAAATTCACAAAAATACAAAATGCATATTAAATTCAAGAAATGCAAAAATTAGGATGTTACATTATACTCCTCTGATTTATTTATTATTATATAGATACAATATAAATGTTGTCGAATATTTGTACTATCAATGTCTATGGAACTAGTATACTATAAAGATAGATTTGAGATTTACAAATTGCGGTTTGGACGTGATCGCCAAAAGTAGCACAATGGTTGGTAGGCAAATGACGGACATAAGGTTTTTAAAAATAAATAAATAAATGAAAGGGCGTGTCACGAGAGTTGGACCGCCAAAAGGATCTTTGGACTTTGGGCTATAACTTATAAACTAGAGTCGGGGCATGTACAATAGTTTATCTCTCAAGATTGTCTCTAATGATTCTATCTTATCTAGAGATAGTATTAGAGATAATATATTCAATGGTTCATCTCTAAAAGCATTTATGTAACTACTTTATATTATTTTCAGCACGTTTTACTCTCACACTTATCACTATTTGCGTTGGTTTACGTGATCAGGTTGTCTCTTGCATAAGAGACATCAAGTTCTCTTTCCTCACTTCCTCTCTCCCCACATAGGATTTTCTTGATCGATGTAGCTAAGAGACAAGCAAGTGATACTATTAAAGATGCCCTCCTAGGCAAAGAAAGAGCTCGATTTTACCACAGATCTATTCAGGTCATGCCAACTTTGTTGGATGCCCATACAAGAAACTACATATGGTGTGTGTACCGGGCTGCCTTATGGCACACCAAAAGGCAGCTACTCTACACAGTACAGTAACAACTAGAGATGGTAATTGTGTCCGTTTACCCACGTGCCCGCGGGTAAATACCCGAATAGAGGCGGATATGTGGGTCTTTCTTTGTCCACAGGGATAGAGCAGGACTAATTCTTTGCCCACCCGGTAAACGGGTACAGGTATGGGTAAGCTATACCCTACCCGTTTACCCGTGAACTATACTAACATGTGGGACATGCATTAGAAGAAACCCTAGGGCTGCCAAGCACCGACTCCAGAGTCCAGATCTCCCAAATCGTTCAGCCGCATTCTCCCCCAAATCTCCTAGGCCAGCCGCATCCTCCTCATCCCCCATATCTCCAGATCCGGCTTCCTCTCCCACACTCCTCCCCATCGCCTCCCTACCGCCGGCCGGCCTCTACAAGATCTTTGACAAGATCCACGTCAACGTCGTCGACAACAAGCAGCGCGACCCCACCATGGACGTCCTCCTGGTCGAGATCGACGCCATCGGGTGCTGCATCTCCGTCTACAACAACGGTGACAGCATCCCCATCGAGATCCACCAGGAGGGGCGTGTCTATGTGCTAGAGATGATCTTGGCCACCTCCTCACGGCAGCAACTACGACGACAACGTGAAGAAGACCACGGTGGGAGGAACGACTCTGAGCCAAGCTCACCAACATCTTCTTGATAAAGTTCGCGATCGAGACGATCGATGGGCGCCGGATGAAGAAGTATAAGCAAGTGAGATCTTGATCATTCCTTAAGCATTTTTAGTTGGACATTTTGGTTTTTGGTTGGTGTTTGGGGATGAATTAGTTTAGAAATGCAGATTTACGTGGATCTGTTACATGAGTGAGGATTAGAATGTTTGGCTTTGTATCTATAGTTCTCTTGATGTGCCATGTGATTGTAATTAAGTGCTTTTGGTTGTGATCACTTTATAGTATACAATCTGGTGAGTCAAGTATTAGATTGTGAAATCGGAATGTTAGATTGGTAGTTTAGTATCTGTATTGTTTGATTAGGCTAAAAGGTTTTAAGAGTTTTTAGGGTCACTCCATAATTTCTTATCCGCTATATGACTAGGTTACTTGAGAGTTTTTCCTAGTGCGATCTGAGATCTGAATGTTGTTTGGAATAATAGTTAACCATTGGTGCATAAGGTTTACCATGAACACAAATACCAAATTTAATAGTGACCATCTAGTGAATGCTTCATTACTTTGAAAAGGGTTGCTTATCGGCATTTGTTTGAGTGTTGGCGGTGTAAATCCGTATGCTGCTGCGCGCGGGTATGAGCGTTATTCTTCACTCGCTACCCTTCGCGGGTATTCCCGCGGAAGAGATTTCGGGTCACGGGCACGAGTATGGACGAGTAATACCCGTACCCGCCTCGCCCGATTACCATCCCTAGTAACAACAAACCAAGCAATGCCAAGAAGACATGTATACTGTGAAAACCATCTAAATATTCTAAACTCATGAAAACTATGTCTTCGAAGTTCTCAATTTTTTTTAAATTTTTTTTACCATATACAGGGGAGTAGATGTTCTTTTACCATTCAAACTTTCAGGACCAAACTCAATCTTATTTATAAGAAGCGGAAAAGACAAATTCAGCAATAACTGTTCACTAAGAATTTATCTTTTTTCATATTTGCAAACGAGGTTGAGTTTGGTCCTGAAATTCTTCATGGTTAAAGAACATCAGGTCTCCTACATATGGTATATGTTATTTTATTTTTTTGAGAACTTTGAATGCATGGTTTTCACGGTTTGCAATATTTGTGTGGTTTTCACCCTATCTGTGATGCCACTATTCATGTATAATGTCTTTTTCACTTCTTGCAGATAATATTGAGTTTGATCGTGAAATTTTGCATGGTTAAAGAACACCACGTCTCCTATATATATAGTAATTTTAGATTTTTTAAAACTTCGTAAATATCGTCTTCACGGTTTGCAATGGTATTCAGTTTTCACCCTGTATATCTCGCATGCCCCAAACCCTGCATATCTAGAGCATAGAATAAAATTTCGGCGAAATTTTGAGAGATCTCGAATTTCAGATTTGGAAATTGAAAAAAAATTCAAATTGCTACATTATTTTTGAAATTTTCTGAAACCTTGGGTTTTTTGACCGGATTTGGCCCAATAACCCTTAATAATGTCATCTTCCAAGAAAATTTGTTAAAAAACCAAATTTTTGAGACATTTTATAATTTTAGCATAAATATTTTCAGATTTTTATAAAATGGTTCAAGCTTGATCATGCTCTAAAAAAATTATGGTACCATCTTTATCGGTCTAGGATCATACAAAATTTTTTTAAAAATAATTGAATTTTATTTGTTATCATTGAAAAATCAAAACGGGATGAACATAACTGAGACAGTAATCTTGTCAGAATTTTATAAATTTCTCGAGTGTGATCATGATCCAAATTTTTTATGAGAGCTTAAGCATTGTGTTAGAACCATTATATAAATTTTTTAAAATTTTTAAATTTTTTGTTTGCTCAATCAAATCTATGGAAGCATTGAACTTCATTCGTTATCTTTCAAAAATAAAAAATAGATGGAACATAAATGGTACTGCACACTTGTAAAATTTTTATAAATTCACTTGAGCGTGACCATGATCCAAACATTTTATGAGAGTTTAAGCATTGCCTTAGAACCATTCTGTAAATGTTTCTAAATTTTTTAACTTTTTTTGGTTGCTCAAGCAAATCTATGTATTGATGATGAGGCTTTTATCAAGACAGTAGAACTATCAGAATTTTAAAAAATTAGTCATACTTGATCATCATCTTAAAATTCTATGGAAACATTTTTTATGCATCAGGACCATCCACAAAAATTGACAAAATTTTATAACCTGTTTTGAACTATTTTTCATTCGGTTGAAGTTTGCTGGTAAGGTTTTTATCTGAACAGTAGAACTGTTAGAATTGTTAAAAATTCCTTAGGCTTGATCATCCTCCAAAACGTTTATGGCAACATTATTGATACGCTCGAACTATCCAAATTTTTTTCAAAATTTTATAATGTGATATTTTTATTTTTCATTTGGTTCAAATTTATCTATTAGCCTTTTATCGAGGACAATACATTGTCGAATTTTTAAAAATTTCTTATGTTTGATCATAATTTGAAATTTTTATAGAAACATTGGTGATATTTCAGGACATGACAAAAAATTTCAAAATGTTTTAACTTGTTTTGCACCGTCTCGTTTGGAAAAAAAATACCGAATTTAAAACCCTCCCTAGAGTAGAGATGCCTGAACTGTACCCATTCCCATGCATGTTACGCTAGCTAGAGCCAGTACTCCAGCACGAGCCACGCGTACCGATGCCTGACGCCGCAGCCTGCAGATTCACATCATCACATGTCTGTGCATGAAATCATTGTTTATCTAGTTTTTTTATATTTTTTAATCCAGCTCCTAGAACATGTATTTATAAATTTAGTTTCCTCTCCGACCACAAAAGACACGATAACCGATAAGTGATATGTGTCCACTGCTGTCTCTGGAGAGTACGGAGCCGGCCTACAGGTCGACCAAGCTCGACAGTGCGGCATGTGCGGGCGAGTGTTGTTGGAGCTTGCTGCCGCAGCATGATAACGCGAAAGCCATTCTAATGCGGCAGGTCACATGCTCCTGTGGTTGGCCAACCTTTGCTGGCTTCTGCGCTTTCTGGGCGTAGTAGAGGATATGTGTTTGTTGCGTCTTTCGAGGTCTAGAAGATGACTAAATTAGTAAATACTTGCACGAAAAAACTAGATTTGTAAAAATAAGATGTAGAAAACTAGATAAACCTGCATCACTCGCCACCGTATGGAATTACACGACACTGAACAGCGGTATACTGGTAGTCTACTTAAGTACCTCCCCAGCCACAAATTAGAGGTATATTTTAGGACATTGCCGGGTTAACCATTAATTTTTATTCTAACGCATTTACAAAATCTAACAAAATTGCAATGCTACGACGATATTTCAAGACAGATCCAGTTTTACCGTTTTCATTCGTCCCATCTAAATACTTATAAAGATATCTCTACTACTTTTAATTAGAAGTTTGATGGCGGTCGTCCGTTCTCCTTTAAAACATCTGATCCGTTGGATCTGGCATGAACAATTGAGATGGAAGTGGATTTAACCCGATCGTCTCGCCCCTTCCTCTCATCTTTACACGGGCTTACATGGCCTAAACCGCTCCGGCCACGATAATACATTTCTCGAAGTGATTTTTTTCCTCAAAAACTAATAAAGCTTAAAGTGATAATGAAAGTAATAGTCGTCATGTGGATGATCATTCTTTTTTTTTTCTATGGAGAGCCTGAATCTGTGTAACCAAATGTGCTTGGCAGATATTTTTAAGGATTTTGGAGAAACAAATCGTTGTGATCATTTGTAAGACATATGACCAAACTATCATAAATATATGTCTCTATCTCCCTGATCTGGTTCTCTCATGGATAACTTTACATCGCACTCTCACAAGCTACTTCTACGAGCAATCTTAAAATATTTGTTGTACTATAAAGGATGGACGCTTCAATTCAGATCAGACGTTTACCAAGAATATCGTCTTCAAAATTCTTACATCATAGATATCTTATAATACAACTGAAAGACGTTTTATTTGTATTCATGTTAGACAAAACTCAACATAAAATATTTGTTTATAATTTGGTTTATTTACTAGCTTGCCGAGATATACTCCGCTTGATGTGTGTATGAAAGAAATTGTACTTTATTATACTGATTAGGATCCTTTCTACTTATATGTATCATCTTTTTTAGGATTTCGTTGTAATGGGCGGACACCCTACTAGTAGATAATTAAACTTTACACTTTTTTTCTTTAAGATGTTCCGAAGTTTCTTTAAAAAATCTAACCTCCAGATAAAGATCTAAAACCTTTGACTGGACCTCCAGATCAATTTCTTCCCTGCGTGTCTTGGGGGCGGTTTGCCTCTCCTCTCCTTCTACGTGTCTGCGTCAAGGTTTACAAAGCCGAATCGATGTTAAACATTAAATCTCAGTTGACACCGATTTTCGTCGAAAATCACCAAAAACTGAAAGCTTTTAAAATCAAATTTTTTAGAAAAAAAATTAAAAATCGGTCAATTTTCACCTATAACGGACCGTTCAAGTGAAATTTTTCGACGGTCAATTTTTAAACGATTTTCATCGATAATCGAGCGATTTTTATTAATAATCGAGTGGTTTATATCGCATAATTTTTTTTTATTTTTTTATAATTTAATCGATTTATAGACCGGTATAAGTTAGGGAACCGATTTGATATCATCGAAAGGCTCGATTTTCGTTGATATTGTTAAGGAACCTCGCTATCGAATAGTCCGGGGTTCCCGAACAGATCTGAATTGAAGAACAGAAAGAGAGAGAGACACGTGTTTAGGGAGAGCAACAGCGAAAATTCTTTATTGCTAATGATTTCTGGTACATAGGGGGGATCTCCCCTCCTCCTTTTATAGCGCTCACCTAGGGTTTAGGCTTAAGGGACCAGCATGGGCCTTCATGGGCCATCAGGGTTTCCCAACACTCCCCCTTGGGCCCTTTGCATGAGATGCATATGCCTCATTAAAACTCGGAAAAACCCGGTGGGAAAAATACTCGGAGAAAGAGTACATAGCATACGCTTACTATGTTGCACGAATTGCCTCGTTAAAACCTTATGCAAGAAAACTTCATGAAAAACTTGCTAAGGAAAAAGAGTACAATTCTCCCAACTTCAATTGCTAATCTTCGAGATTCATGTTGGGTATTCATAATTCATCTTTGAGATTCATGTGGGAGTATGTGAAATATCTCCCCTTGAAATCTGCACTTCTCTAAGTCTCATCATCCCAATTCCTTTCACGCACCTTTCAAAGGTAGATGCTGGGAGTGATTTAGTGAACAAATCTGCAAGATTTTCACATGACTTAGTATGCAATATCTTGATCTCGTTCATCTTATGCAATTCGTGAGCATAGAAGAACTTGGGGTTGATATGCTTCGTGAGGTTACTCTTCACATAACCCATCTGTGCTTGGGCAACACAAGCTGCATTATCTTCATAAATTATTGTGGGAGTTTGCTCAATGTTCAAACCACATGACTTCTGGATGTGGTGAACCATTCTTCTGAGCCATCCACATTCACGTGATGCCTCATACAAAGCGATGATTTCCGAGTGGTTTGTCGACGTCGAGACGAGAGTCTGCTTAGACGACTTCCAAGAAATTGATGTTCCTCCACATAGTAAAACATAGCCAGTTTGTGACTTGCCAGTATGCGGGTCTGATAAATACCCAGCATCTGCATAGCCAACCAAATTCAATTCATTGTTTCTTCTGAAAAACAGACCGAAGTCTTTGCTTCCTTGGAGGTAACGGAAGATGTCCTTGATCCCTTTCCAATGCCTTTTGGTGGGTTCTACACTGTACCGAGCTAGCAAATTCACGGCGAACGCAATGTCCGGCCTGGTGCTATTCGCAAGGTACATGAGCACTCCAACTGCACTCAGATATGGGAATTCTGCTCCCAGGACTTCTTCCCCCTCTTCTTTAGGTCTGTATGGGTCTAGGTCTGCTTGGAGTGACCTTCCGACCATTGGAGTCTTCGCAAGATAAGCTTTTTCAAATCCAAACCTTTCCAACACTTTCTGTGTGTAGGTTGATTGATGTACCAAGATTCCTCCTTGGACATGTTCAAGCTGCAAGCCTAAACAAAACTTGGTTTTACCCAAATCCTTCATTTCAAACTCAGACTTCAAGTATGAGCATGCCTCTTCAATTTCTTCATCCGTCCCAATGATGTTCAAGTCATCTACATAGACGGAGATTATCTGAGAATCCATTCGGGATCGTTGTATAAACACACATGGACAATCTTCATTGCTTGTGTAGCCTTTCTTACAGAGAAAGTCGCTCAGCGATTGTACCAAATTCTTCTGATCGCTTCACCCATACGGTGATTTCTCCAATTTCACACTTGTCTGAGGTTTCTATTTGCTCCGTCTTGGTTGGGGTAGGGATTCCTTCCAGACTTTCATATATATCTCGAATCAAGTTTCCATACAAGTATCTTTGTGACAACATCCATTAGCTTCATTCTTAACTTCAAGTTGAGCGCCATTGAGATCAAATATCTAAAGGTAATTCCTCCCATGACCGGAGAATAGGTTTCTTCATAATCAACTCCGGGGCGTTGAGTGAAACCTTGAGCTACAAGCCTTGCTTTGTACCTTACAACCGTTGTTTTCATTCCTCTTAGAACAAAGACCCATTTGTGACCTACGGGGTTTATATGGGGAGGTGTGCGGCATCTGAACAAACACCTCTCTCTTGTTCGGAGAGACTAACTCTGCGATAATTGCCTTTTTCCATTCTTCCCAATCTAGCCTTTTCTTGCACTCTGCGAAGATGCGGGCTCGGGGTCATGATCAATGATCGAGGCAATCTTCTTTGCAAAGTATGCATCAACGTTGGTATTTGCTCTATTCGAGATTCTCTGTTATTACAAAGTTTATGGCCATTTCTTCATGGGGTGCTTCATGCACTTCTACTTGCTCTTCTTGCTTTTCCCTATCGCATGAGCAAGTTCCTTTAGCTTTTCATCGTCTATGTGTGCGCACACATTATTTCCAGTGACCTCCTGCGATGGAAGATTCAAGTGCAGAATTGCCTTTCTGTTGGCTTCTTTCGGTGCAGTCTCAACTGGCTCCCTTCTTTCCTTGGGGCATTTTCGTGATTGGTTGTGGTAAGTCCTCTCGCAGTTTTCTCGGGCGTCTCCGGGTACTTTGGGTTTGAGGAGCAGTTTCTGCTCTTTTTCTTTGAGGCCTCTGAGCAGGTTGAGGATACCTTCTATTTTCTTTGGTATTTCCACCCTCTCTGGTGAATTCCTTGCGGGTACATGCGACTTAACCACGCCCTTCAAATCACAAAAATGATCAGGCAGTTCATTTGCTAAATTCTGCAAATCAATTATCTTCTGGACTTCTTGATTTGCTTCATTAGTTCGGGGGTCATGTGCGGGATCGGTGGAATGCCATATGGTTTCCCGGTATTTTTCATTCAAAGGTTGATTTCCTCCCCCTAATGACGGGAAACGATCCTCGTCAGAAATGCAATCAGCGAATCGGGCTGTATGCAAGTCTCCAGTCATGGGTTCCAAATACCTGATTATGGATGCACTCTCATAACCAACGTATATCCTAGACTTGCGGAGAGGGCCCATTGCGATCCACGAGGGTGGTATAGGTACATATACCATGCACCCAAATTTTCTAAGATGGGAGATCTTGGGATGATCCGTGCACAAGCTGCATAGGAGAATGGATGTTGTAGGCGGCGGTGCGAAATTGATAAGAGCTGCTGCGTGCGAGTTGCGTGTCCCCAACAAGTGTTGGGCAAGTTACAACTCTGCAAAAGCGGTGCGGCAATGAACTTAATCCTCTTTATTAGTATTACGCTAGTCCATTCTACGTATGGGCGTGCGGTGCAGTGCTCAATCTGCTATCCTGTTGCGATTGCAATAATCATCAAATGCCTTGAAGTAAATTCTCGGCATTGTCCATTCTAATGGACTTCACGCGATGATCGGGAAAGCATTCTTAATTCTTATGATCTGCGAGATCGACTTTGCAAAAGCATGGTTTCTTGTTGACAACAAGCATACATGCGACCATTTCGAGGAAGCATCGATGAGCACCATAAAGTATCGAAGCGGCCACGACAGGGCTGAATCGGACCATAAATATCCCTGAATGCATTCGGGAATGCGAGGATTTCACTTTGCACTTTCATGACAGAGGGTCTAGTTATTAATTTCCGGTGGCACATGCGGGGCACACAAAATCTTCATGATTAGAAAATTTTTAACATTAATGTCATGACCTTGTGAGTTGTTCACTATATTTCTCATCATTCTAAGACCGGGATGACCTAATCTACCATGCCATAAGGAAAATAACTCTGAGCTTCTAAAAGCAGTCTTCAAGGAAGTATACACTTGGTGCATGAATATTCGTGTAGTACAACCTGATTCATATGAGGACATTTTTCTAATACCATTTTCCACATACCGCGTGCTTCACAATGCACAAGTATTCTTTGCCATTCTCTTCATTGGTTTCTCGTGAAAACTATTGGCGTGGATGTCTTTAAAGCTTAAGAGCGTGCGTTGATTCGAGGTACAAAGGGCTTCTTCAATTACCAAAGTTGTACCCATAGGCAATATAATAGTGGCTCTTCTGAGCCGATTACATATAATTAAGCTTCTGCGATCGTGGTAATCTTTCGGCGTTCTTCGTGATCTCTGGAAATACTTAGACTCTCTTAAGATGGTATTTGTTGTGCCACTATCAACAATGCATATCTCTTCCATTTAGGCGCTACGATTTCTAGATAAAAGAAATATAATTCTAATCAAGCAGAGGCAAAATAATTCAAATATTGCTTGTAAATGAAAGAATCTTGGAATAAAGAATAAATTGCATATTTATTCATGAGAGAAGGATGCTCTTCTAGAGCTTTCAATTCATTATTCAAAAGAAAATGCTAACAACCATAATCTAAGCGAAAATGCATTAAGCGAATCATGAAATATGCATTGATTTACCTTCTATGTCATCGGCGAAGTTTTCTCTTCATTTGCCATAATAATGGCTGCAGACATCGATGTCGGGCTATTACGTGAGGATGAGGCAAGTGGGGTATCTACATCCATGACATCATCATCACCGATGTTGGCAGTGTTAACTTGCTGGGGCGTTTTCTTTTGCCTTTCTCTTAGCCCGATATCGTTGATCACTTCTTTGGATTCCGACATATCTTGACCAATGTCCCCAAGTGCCACACTTGAAGCACGTTTGGTTCTGCTGTCCATACGGCTTGGCGTGCGCCTTTTCTTTGTCATCCCTCTTCACAGGGGCTTTGGACTTTCCTTTGGCCTGAGTCCTCTCTTTTCCACCCTGCTTGCCCTTCTTTCTATTAATGGGCTTTCTAATCTTGTAGCTATTGGCATTGACTTCTGTGCCAGTGCCTCGTCCAGGTGGCTGCGAGACGTAGTTCTTGCGTAGAACATCGTCTTGCGATTCCGCAACTTGCATTACATCAATCAGTTCGCTATACTCCTTGTATGCTTCCCGACGATAGCTGCGTGCACTCTGGATAGCATTAGGGTGGAAGGTACAGAGAGTTTTCTCAATCTTCTCTTCATCAGTGATCTTCTTGCCACATAGAGATAGATTGGTGCAGTTACATGCAAAGCGAGAATTGTACTCGACCACGATTACGAAGTCGCAAACCTCGAGCGTACCCAATCTTGCTGTGCTTGGGGCAAGATGGTGTACTTGAGCTTTTGAACCTTACGAAGTGCGGTCAAAGTTCAAGTGCACTCTCTTCACCATATATTCATTCTTGAGTGGTGAGAGGTGGTGCACGAGAAAATGCACGAGCTTGATCGTTCTTCTCGGTAGGTTTTGCGTCTGCGAGGACCCTAGACCAATCGCGGAGCGAGCTTCTTGCCCCAGGGCGATCTTTACGTCCGATGCCCAAGTGAGATAGTTACGACCGTGCGGGCGCAGTTCTTCAAACTCACGATTCACAATGCCAGACATCTGCATGATTTCAAAATTCTGGTTTAGATTACTGCGTGTAATCTGATAGAAAATGGTTGCAAAAACATAAAGTGCAGAAAAAAAATTCATATACATTGCATTATATAAAATAGAGCAATGAATTCAAAATTCATAAAGAATATTCATAAAACAGAGAAATAAAGCTAGATAAATTAAAAATAGAGCCAAATAAATCTTCTTGATTTTTCTGGCAATTTTTCAAATTTTCTGCAAATTTTTTTCACAATTTTCTCCTTTTTCTTTCCTTTTTCTTTTCTCCTTTTTTTTCTTTTACGTAGGACGGTCATTGGGCCTTACCAGTTCTTTTTCTACCCAAGCGCACTCGGCTAGGGTTTCCCAGCCGCCATCCTCTTTTTTTTTTGCGCCCTTTTCTTTCTGGCGTTCGCTTCTTTCTTTTCTTGCGCAGCCGTCCGCGTAATTTCTTCCACTCGTGCGACTGGCGGCGGGGCGAGCTCGGCCGTGGCGAATCTTTGCGGCAGCGCTTCTTGCTGCTTGGCCGAGGCGTGGAGGTGCGGCGCCGCTTGTCGGGCATCGCCGGCGCTAGGCGGAGCTTCGCCGGCGACCACCTCGTCTTGCGAAGCTGCGTCGCGGGCGGTGGTGCGACGACCGGCGGCGCCGGGTCGGCCGAGCCGACGGCGTGGCGCATGCCTCGGGCGTAAGCGCTCGGCCGGCGGCATCGGCCGGCGGCGCTTCATGCGTCGTCTTGTGCGCAGGCGGGTCAAGGCGGCCGTCTCTTCGTCGTCGTCTTGGCTGCGGGCGAGGAGCCGATGGCGGCGGCCGGCGTTGCGGCGAGGAAGGGCCGATCGGCGGCGAGGGGCCGAGGCCGACCGCTACGTCGACAGCGGCGACCGAGCCGGCACGGAGGCCGAGCTCGGCCGCCGTGCTTGACGCTTCATGCTTGTGGCGCGGAGGCGAGGCCGGCCGCTGCCGTCGCGGCGTCCCGCCGGCCGAGGCGAGGCAATGGGCGGCGGCGGCGGCGCGCACGCGGCGACGGGTAGGCGGCGGCGGCGGCGGCCGTCGGCGACGCGCTTCGTCTTGAAGACCGAGGCGACGTCGATTTCCTTTTTTCGTGATGAGCGATGGCGTGTACTATAGCTTCATGTCGGCTAGCTTCGAGCGATCGCCGTGTAACTTCGTGCTACGTAAGATAGATGCATGCATAGAAAAGTATCGATTAGATTCAAACGTTAATCCCACCTTTTCTCAACTTTTCAATCTGATCTCTGGTAGAGCTTCGTGCTGATAATGTGTTAAGGAACCTCGCTATCGAATTGTCCGGGGTTCCCGAACAGATCTGAATTGGAGAATAGAAAGAGAGAGACACGTGTTTAGGGAGAGCAACAGCGGAAATTCTTTATTACTAATGATTTCTGGTACATAGGGGGACCTCTCCTCCTCTTTTTATAGCGCTCACCTAGAGTTTAGGCTTATAGGACCAGTATGGATCTTCATGGACCATCAGGGTTTGCCAACAGATATTTGAAAACCAGGGGCTCTGCGTACAGTCGGACTCTGACCGCGCGCGCCCACCCACGTTGCACCGAATCTAACGAGACGACCGCGCGCCGTCGTGCTCGGATCCACGCGCAGTGTCGGTGCAGCTAGCCCGGTGAGGTGATACTCTGGGCTGTGCAGAGAGAGAGAGAGAGAGAGAGCGCTCTTCACGTGCCGCGCGTTGGATAGGTTCCCTTCCAAGACTGCAGCTCTGCACGGCAGCAAACAATACAAAGAATCTCTAGTGGT
The DNA here is from genome assembly GCA_036346275.1 of Otatea glauca. Classification (NCBI taxonomy): domain Eukaryota; kingdom Viridiplantae; phylum Streptophyta; class Magnoliopsida; order Poales; family Poaceae; genus Otatea; species Otatea glauca. Next base: position 25,385,997 of record CM070712.1, on the reverse strand, counting down.
GGATCGCTTCCCTTCTCTTTATTCTCCTCTGCGGCTCTGCCTCGCTCGCGCGCCTCCGGCCGGCCGCTGTCTAGCTAGCAAGGTAAATGACACGGACGGACGGGAGCGGCGAAGGCACCATAAAAATAGAGAGAGCCTTAAAAAAAACTAAGCTAAATTTACTGATAAACTAAGCTAAATTAAGATACACATAATAAATATAGTTATATACGGTCGAAATTTATTTACAAAATATAGCAAGCATAGTTTTATACAATTCAATTTTATATTTAAAATGGAAAGAAACGAAGGAAAAAAAAATAATACAACAAAAAATACTTCACACAGAATTACCGGCGTCAGCGAAGGATAGACTCAAGAGCTTAATAAAACCTCCAAAGCGGCTATGCCCCCGACGGACGGCACCGATGATCGACCGCTCGGTGATTAATTAACTTAATTAACTGCCCTGCTAATCAAGTGATATCCTAACCACCTCGACAACCTCTAATAATCTCCTATCTACAGAATGACTAGCGTGTCTTCAGGGATCTGTCGCGCACGTGCGCGTACTGCCCGGGCGGCGCGCCGTGGACTAGTGGAGCTGAAGCTTTTTTTTTTACTGTATTTTGTTTTTGACCGAAAAATAGACTAGTTTTTTTATAAGGAGTCGTTTAACCAACATTCAATTTTTTTAGTAATAAACTGTAAAAGTAAATCTTACTCAGTTTTTAGCTTTTGACTTTTGCTAGTTATATATGACTTCTAGCTTATATCAATAACCACTTAAAAACTGAACTGTTTAAAGGGCTTAATAATTTTTCAAAAATTGAAGTTTGCTTTAAGCCCACCAAACATAATCTAAACTGATTCCGAGTTTGTTCTAAGTCTACCTCCTATGTATAGTCAATTCTATATGTTTGTTATGTATACTAGTATATATTAGTATGTTGTGCCTTCTGGCGTATGCATGCATGGGAGTATATTTAACACAATGTGCTTGGGTTATTCTTTTCAATAAAAGTAGAGCGACATCCATATATACTATCTAGTTGTAACTATATATATCCTCTTTGTTTCTTTTTTTTTCTACTAGTTCAGTGCCCATGCGTTGCTATGAAAAATAAATTGTTAACGAAACATAAAGGTTAAGCAATAACGAAAATTTTGCTACAAGATCAAACATCTATTTCTTCCGATTACAAAAGCACAAAAGTTAACCAAATATTAGCAAGCCCGTAAGCCCCGCTCACCTCCGGTGCCTCATGAGGAGGCAGCCGATCAGGAGCGCAGGGCGGGTCCCGCATGTCGGGAAGTCCGGTCCAAGAAGTCGGGTGCTCATCGTCCTCCTCCTCCGCGTCCTGCCTTCTCCTCCGCGCGGGTAACAACCTCGAAAGCCCGCACGCAAGCATGAGAGATCAATGAGGCACGTGGCGTAGGGCGGCGAGCAAGGCCACGACGGCGCCGTCCATCTCCATCAAATCTCTTTGTCGCAGGTGGCGTGAGGAGGAAGAGGTGGTCGGGCGGAGCGAAAAAGAAGTATTGTTTTTTTTTGTCGGTCCGTTTTTTTGCGATGGTTGTTTTTATAGACGTAGGTTGGAGATAAAGAATGTATCGCCACCAAATCCAAATTAGAAATATAAGAGATTAGGCTAGCTCTGCGGTACGGGTTTTTCGAAAATGGTTTATCAAGCTTTTACGAAATTTCTGTGTTTCAAATAAATTCTTAATTAAGAAACCACCCCTTAATAATAAGATAGGCTCCTCTGATTGGCTGGGGGCATTGACTGGACGACCTCAGGGTACCCACGTAGTTCCGCGTGGCATGCATGCCTAGCGTTAAGAGATCGATCAGGTCGGAGAGACGGACACGTAGAGTACTACTCCGACTTTTCAGTATACTTGATACTTTGATCGATTTGTGCGTATTTACAGGACGACGATAAGTCTACTATTTACAAAACCGTTTTTTTTCTCGAAAAACCGCTCGAAAGCCGTACCTAAAAACCGCTCGAAAAATCGTTCGAAAAAGTCAGAAATCAAAAGGTTAAGAAATAAAAATAAATAAAAAAATCGAAAACCGTTCGGTTTTCAACAGAAAAAACCATCCGCCCAATTAAATGTTCCTAGAAAACGGTTTTCAAGCGGGTTTTTTTTCTTCGAAAATCGTGGTTTTCAACGCATAATTTTTTTTGATTTTTTTTTTAAAATTCCACCGGTAACCCAATCGGTTTCTGATTTTAAACCGGAGCAGTACGATCGAAAATCGCGAAAACCGAGCGATTTAACGCGATTTTGAGAACCCTGATCTAGAGCAAACAATAAAATCAGCTTATACAATAACTACTCTAAAAGTTGTCTCCAAAGAAGTACTAAAACATTTAATTTTGGTATTCAACACTAACTTCATCTTTGAGGTTATTGGTAAAACACTAACTTCAACACTAAGAACTACTCGTGCGGCTTCAACACGGCTTTTAGCCGATGATAGCATCTATATTCCTGTGCCATACTTGCTACTAAATAAGAGCCGGCTTTCTTCTCTCTTCTTATTGTTTCACATAGGACAAAACTAACGTGTACATACTAATAATAAGCTGATGTGACCTTATTATACTTACTCTAAGCCAAGGTGTGCTCCAATAATTTGGACCGAAGTGTCCTCCAATAATTAATATCTAAAGCATAGAAAGTAAGAGAAAAAAAATAGTGGAAGTTGGCTAGCATTGGCAGGGATAGGATAGAAAAGTTTATATGGAAAGTCGTGAAGTGCCAATTATGTATGGAGGAAAATTTTCATAAAATGTCAAATTTTATTGATGTATATATTTTGAAAGGAAAAAAAAAAACTACTCCCGCCGTTGTCGTATTCTTGACACTTCGACCAATTCTCGTATATCAAGGTGATTGTACTTGATAAAATTTGGCTGCAATGTCCTCAATAATATCTCAAGCACACATATTGAGGTAGAAAATGACCGGAGGAGATGGGAAATTTTTGAATACAGTACAAAATACTGTCGGAAATTAGAGAATGATACAACATGTTTGCGTATTCGAAAACCCTACCATACCGGAATCGAAAATCCGTTAACCATACAGGGAGACGCGAACCGGTTAAGCCATACCGGATTTTGAAATTCGGGTATGGGGCCTCATTTCCCATACGAATTTCAAAACCGGGTATGGGCCTGAATACCGGTTTTCAAAATCCGGTTAAGCCTAACATGCGGTATTAGCACAAAGTCACATGCATTCATGCGATTAGACACAAAGTGACATGCATGCATCTTGATTGGTCTCGAAGGCCAAGATTCCATGCATGCATGCATCTTGATTAAACAAAAGTGCATGCGGATGATTAGTGCAAAGTACATGCCGATTAGTAAAAATTATAATTAGTAAAATAATTAGTAGAAAGTATGATCGGTAAAAGTACAATTAGTAAAATGATTAGTGAAAAGTATAATTAGTGAAAGACGGGGCTAGCCTCGATTGGTTGGCGGGACTCATGATTATTGGTATTTTGGCGGCCGGATGCATCGTCTAGCAAAAAAGCAAAAACAGTCGAGTCGATGTCCCCTCATTAGCACTTTTCTCGATATAAATCGGAGGAACGCAGAGAGCGGCAATGCATTCACAAGATAGTAGTAGAGCAAAGCGTAACCGAGAGCCAAGAGCGGGAGATTAGTTAAATCGGTGTTTAGTTTGTTAAAATTTTAGAAAGTCTAAAAATTTTCAAGTACTTCATTTGGGATTTGTATTTTGCGGTATTTTTAGGAATATTTATTGGTACATTGCTCGTGCTTTATTGATCTTTGGTACAACTTTGAAGGTTAGTTACAAATCTTCACGAGTAATAGTATATTATGGACAGTGTAGTGTATTATGGACAAATCTTCATGCTTGAATAACTACCCGTACATAAAATAACGAACATAGCATAAGTAATGGCGAATTATCGGTGTTAATATTTTGTAGGAATTTATTACGAGCTATCTTCATTCTATGAATTAACTAATTCGGGTTCCCATTTCACACGTGCGTTCGGAAGGTGATTTTGCAAGTTAGCGGAGGTTTTACGATCTTCGTTCTGACTTCACACAGTTAGTTTTAATATTTAGGAATATTCTGTGATATTGTTATAATACAACTATGATAAGTAGAATATTAGTACAACTAGTATCACATACAACTAGTATGCCCAAATGGTAGAGGACTCATTGCTACACCATAATTGAGATCTTGATTTAATCCTAAGTGTAGTGGAAATGACTCAAAATCATACCTTGAAATCATGCTAGTTGCATTTAGAACAAAGTTTTAAATGTTCTGCATTTTACCTAAGTTTTGTGGGACTACTTGTCTTATGTTAAAAATCGGTCTGCGTTGAACCGAAGTTTTGAGTTCAATTTGGAAAAATTGAAAAGCATTTTCATGCTATGAAAAATTTATGGGAGTATCATAAGATATGTAGGATAATACATAAAATTTATGAAAAATTTTAACATCATTTGTTATGTTTAAAAATCAAAATCGAAGCAGAATAAAAATCGATTTCACGCGGACCACTTGGAAGTAGTCCGCGCCACTCCGTTCACGCGGACCACTTGGAAGTAGTCCGCAAAAGCTTCGTTCACGGGACTACTTCCAAGTGGTCCGGCGTGAACGCAACTTTGGCACGGACCACTTCCAAGTGGTCGGCGTGAACTGATTTTTATTCTCGCTTCGATTTTGATTTTTAAAACATAACAAATGATGTTAAAATTTTTCATAAATTTATGTATTATCCTACATATCTTATGATACTCCCATAAATTTTTCATAGCATGAAAATGCATTCTCAATTTTTCAAATCGAGAGTGTTTCTGTAGAAATGCCAAGAAGTCCAAAAATAAACTTTTCAAACATCATCATTGAAGATCACTTCACGAGAACTTATTGATATAATCCCGTCGATCCGCCAAAAAAATCAAATTTCGTTTAAAATTCAAATCGCTAGAATAACATGTATTTAGGAATAAAATTTTCAAGTTTGTCTATATATACTGTCTAAATGTCTTTTAATAGTGCGATATTTGCTCTGAGATGGACATGCCGTTTAAAATTTATTTCGAGAACGGCCCGTAGTCTTGCAGGAGAGTGGTGAGCATTGATAGCTGTCTACACATAGATAGCACAATAGCCACCCCGAGCGAACTCTGCGGCTCAAATCACATGTCATCGCTCTCTGCGTGTGAATCTTGAGACGCTTGAGTTCGTTTCGATGGGGTTCGCCCACGGTTTGTCCCCAACGGCCGATGGTTGTGTACACGCTCTTCCCTACGGAATGAAAGCGCGTGGGCTTTGTATGTCCGCAAAGCGGGTGAAGAGAATTTTGAGATAGGAGTATACGTGGAGATATTGCCACGGCACCGGCCCGTAGAGAGGCCTCTACCTCCGGCGATGAGAACATGACATATTACATGCACCACCCAACCAAAGAATTGTAGAGGAGGGGGCATCGGAAGGTGAAGAAGAAGATGAGGCGGGAGGTGGATGGGAATGCATGGATGATGAAGGCGGCGAGCGGGGGATGAAGAAGCGGCGGACAATGATGACCCAACACCGGCTATACATTACTTGAGGGCCATCGGTCAACTGGATTGTACCCTCACGGATTCTGATAACTTATCCGCGTGGGGTACTCCCGAGCGATGTCCAAACCGACAACGGTTCCATAACAAGTGGAGGCAATTCACTTTCTTAGCAACTATGCCGTCATGACAAGGCGGAGCACACTCGTCTCGGTCGGAGCCCTCCTCGTCACGAGGTTAGGTGCCTGAAGTACCCAGTTGTCCCTTCTTTATGCGGGTTCACGGACCCAAGCATGAAGACTACTTCGTCATAAGTAGAAATAGGCCTCATCGTGCGGAGGAGTCGTAAGGAACATGAACCAACTTGTGGATCACGAGGTTTGTAGCCCGATCCTCGTGTCCATCGTTGGAAGCGACATAGGGATGACTCCCCGAAAAATTATGGAGGAGGTCCAGGCTAAAACTGGGATGGTCATCACGTACCATACGGCTTGGAGAGCGAAGCAGAAGGCATTGAAGATGCTTTTGGGGATTCGAGTCTTTCAACTATGCCCTAAGGTCGCTGCTGAAGATCGCCATGACGAACCCGGCACTCGATTCGCGATGGCGATGAGCCCGTCATACTAGAAGATGGGTCCGTCAGCTCGGCGGACCGGTACCTAATTAGGATATTCTGGTCATTCGGTCAATGCATCGAAGCATTCAGGTATTGTAGACCGGTCATATCGTGGGCGGGACATTCCTAAGTGGGAAGTTCCACGGGGCGCTGCGCTGGCCGCACTCGGCTGGCGATGCAAATAACCAAATCCTCGATGGCGTTAAGCTCTCGTCGAGGCGAGAACAATAACGGTGGTTGTGGTTCTAACTCTACTCAAGAGCGGGTCGTCGGTACGGGAGCGCGTATCGTTGTCTCGGATAGGAACAAAGGCCTCCTCCACGCGTTGGATGTCATGCACGACAAAACCGTCCTCGGACACTAGGCCGCGATGTTGAGAGAAGATGGTGCATCGCCACCTTGGTGCGAACACATGCACAAGGTACAAGAACAAGGCCACGGTCAAGAGATTCAAAGCTATGTGCTGCGGAACCAAGCACACAAGTTCAGCGATATGGGCGCGTTGCCGCGAGACCACACGGAAGATGATGGAAGGCGACCAATCCCGGGCGAAGAACTCGTTCGCAAATGGTGGAAGAGGCGGGCCGTGGTTTCTCGAACTCGGCCCACCTTCGGCCCGGTGGATCGCGGGGAAGCCGGCGGAGCGGTGGCGCTCCACGACACGAGCGGAGCGAGGTATGGGCGAACCATAACCGCGCCAAATCATTTCACCTCCTTGTATTCACTTCCATACTGGTGACATACACCATCATAGGTACAGCGTGATGACAGCGAACATAGCGGAGGCATTCAACAACGTCCTAAAGGGTGTGCGCGCTCTTCGTTGTGTTCAATCATTGAGCTCACATTCTATCGGGCGGTGATTACTTAGAGATCGCGGTGATGCGGTAGGCGTGCATCTGCACGCACGCACCAGTGGAGAAGATGCTCGCGGAGAGAAGGAAGAAGGCGCGCTTCCACCGCACAAGGATTTATGACTTGGGAGCGAATAAATTTGAGGTCATGTGCAAGCGCACATGCATCCGGGTATCTCGCGGGGACACCGTACAGCGATGTCGACTAGAAGCGACAAGTGACTGCCGTGCAACAAGCGAAGCTTCAACACATTCAGTGCTCCCATCGCTGCGCGCGCATATCGCGACATGGGTGGGAACGATGCATCGCAGATTCATCTCGCCTTACTACACCGCGCATGCTTTGAAGAACACATGGCGTCCAAAGATGAGTTCGTTCACAATCGGAGCGAACTACAAGATTATGGAAGGCCCAACACGGAAACCATATCCAGCGACTAGGCGCACACAACATGGGAGGCCACGGGGCACAGTTGCAAGGTGACATGGGCGGTGATCACGGTGGACGGTTTGCGAAAATGCAAGTTATGTAAACAACTTTGACACGGCCGTAGGAGGTGCCCCAATCCACCAGTATGTAGTCATTTGGCTTTGATTATGTGTGAAATGTTCTCTGTCCCCAATGTATCATGTTTAATCACTCTTTTGTTGCCAAATTTGAAATAAATCGATGCCACTTTCTCTTAAGTTGTTTTTCCTAATTTATTTTATCTACTAGTCTTGTCAAATCACTCATGTGTTGTCATCTTAATGTCTGATGGCCTTGATTTCTCTTAAAATGTCGAAATTTTTATTGTACCTCACAGTCATGTCAAATCACCCTTGTGTTGTCCATCCGCATGCTTTCTCGAGTGGGCGATTAGGCAGCGCCGCGCCACGACTTTTCGGCGGAGGGTGAAAGGTCGTGCGACTTTGGACGAGGGTGACACGTCGTGCGAGTTTGTTTTAGGGTTATTTTGCTAGCGAGTTTTATATGCAAATCACAACATTTTCATGATCGCCCATGAGATTCACTTGTCGCCAAAGCCAGTGCAGTGTGCCGGCTGGGGCCGAGCGGCGTGGCGATGGCGGAGCGAGCGTGATGGGAAGCTTTGACCTTTTGGCCTCGTTGCTTATATTTTTCGCAATAAACTAATCGCGAGGAAAATTATACGCCACTGCTAGAACGATAAAAATTCAAATTTATTTTTGGGAGGAAATTTAATTTTTGTGGAAGTATTTCAGCATCGATTTTGAACTCTAATTATTAAACCGAGATACAAACTTAGATACATTCATATTTCAGCGGCCTCTTTCGATAGTGTTTGAGCGCCAAGGTGGAGGTGAAATGAAATCATCATCATCATCATCATCGTCATTTGCATATTTAGGAGCAAGCCCCCTCGGTGGTGCTTGAGCATAAAAGCGGGCGTGAAGCGAAATCGTCATCATCATCGTCATTTCCATAGTTAGAGCATGCTCCCCTCGGTGGTGCTTGAGCGGCCTCTTCCGATATTGCTTGAGCGCCAAGGTGGAGGTGAAAGCGAAATCGTCATCATCATCGCCATTTGCATAGTTCACGAGCATGCCCCCTCGGTGGTGGTTGCACGTCCTCTTGAACTTGCGATCACAAAGCGATCTTGTGTCGATCTCTACCCCTCTGTTAGATCGCTTTGCGTCTTCTGTGCCATCCAGGCATCATACCCCTGCTCGAAGAGCATATGCATCGCTAAGAATTCAGGGATTGCTTTGTTCAGCAACTCTTCATCCTCTGGGAATGACTAACACAGAAGACGAACATGTGAAGTAGTGAACTTATGTATAATGCACAAAAGATTAGTAAGGTGAACAAATGTGAAATAACTAACCTTAATATGCTTTGCATACTGATCGGGTAGCATCGGTACCTTGTAATATCTTGTAGAAAACACTGTAGAAGAAGGGTGCTCGGCTAGTTCGCACACCTGAAAATACCTTTGACACCACCATTGCAAGTGCGTCTTGGTCGTCGGCGGTCACAAGGTTCGAGGCGGATGTTGTCAAGGTTTGCCTCCGCAATGTCGGCGCCACTCTTGCAATTTGGACACCACTTTACTTAGGTTCTCCTCCTTGAATGGATCATCCTTCCCA